>JAHEWK010000023.1:600000-901828 GCA_020740775.1 Ilyonectria destructans
CCAAGATTTGATTGATATACCTCGAGGACGCTTGAGAAACCATTCAAAAGCATAGCAAAGAAAAGGAGAGATCCGCGTTGAAAGAAGCTGTCTGTCGTTTCTTGAAGGTTGTAAAACACACTGGAGACAATGAGTCCCATTATGATGTTTCCAAAAAGCGAGCTGAGCGTAATGCTCGGATCGCCGACAAGACGCTTCCATCCACGCCACATGGTGAGATCGATCTGCTGCATGTAGGATAGAGTGTAGGGGGACTTCGCTCTCTGACCCCTAGCCTGCTGTGCCTTTTTGGACGCTCGGAAAGCCTCGGCATCAGCGCCGCCCAGGGGATGGGTCTGTTTGTATTCCTCAATCTCGTCTTGCAGGGCACGGTAGTGGGCACTGGTTTTCCAAGCGTAAGCAAATTCATCGGGGGTTCGAGGGGCCCGGTCCTCCCAGCCCTTGCGTACGATTCGTTCCTGCGGGCTAGTCATGGACGTAAGGAAGTCCGGTGTGGTAGCCCGTAGAGGAAACTCGAAACCGAGGTCGATGAAATACTGTCGAGCGGTCGTCGTTGGGCCAAAAAATATCTGTCGGCCCTCATAAAGAACAAGCACCTTATCAAATAGATCGTATGCACTTTGCGGCGCCTGGTAGATGGACACACAAGCACTGTTGTTGAACATATCTGCTTGAAGGCGTAGGGTCCGACAGAACTCGATGGCGTTGGCGGAGTCCAGTCCTCGCGTACTGTTATCCCAGCATTGCAACGGGGCACCGGACAGGGCAGCCTCGGCGATGGTCACCCGTTTTCGTTCGCCTCCCGAGACACCGCGGATGAAGTCGTTGCCGACACGAGTATCAACAGTATGGGAGATGCCAAACATAGCCATAACAACGTCACGTAAATGGTTGGCGAAGGTGTTTGGCTGTACCCCTTCGGGCAGGGTTCGCGGCCGACGCGCGCGGGAAGCGAAGGTTAGGGTATCGCCGACGGACAGCATGGGAAAATGTACATCAACCTCTGCGGTATAGATAGCCTCTCCACGGTGATGTGAATGCATCTCTTTGGGCGTGATTCCTATAACACACGTTAACATTGACTCGTCGATAGCTCGCCACGTAGTACCATAGCGGCGCCGCGATACTGGAAGCATGGAAGTGCCAGACGTACCTTGGTAATTGAGGTAGGATGCATCATCCACCCAAATTCCATTCATTTCGCCGGCGATGGTCTTGAGGAAGGTAGAACAACCGGAGCCCGGGGGTCCGAGGACGACGAGCATCTCACCCTTTCGCACAAGACCATCAAAATTTCGCAGAATGTCGATACGCGTCTTCCCTTGGCCAGTCGGTTTGGTAAGAAGGTTGGCGGCGCTCAGCCAGATATTGAAAACGTCTTTTTGATAGTCGGTAGACCGACCGTAGCCGTATACGTTCAGATTCTGGAAGGCGACACCAGTAGTCCGAAACGTGCTACTACTGCGGGAGACGAGGTTAACTAAGGCCTTGGCCCAGGCACGGCCAGAGAATTTGGGTGAATTGGGGTTAAGAGCCGAATCTCCAGAGGCCAAGAAGGGATTGCCGTCAACACCAGTCGTATTCGAGTAACTGCGCGCCAGGGACTGGACTATCGAGGTTCGGCGTTCCATTTCTTCCGCTGGGTCGTCAATGCCGTCGCTATCTCCCGAGGCGACCAGCGTGTCCCTGTCTTTCTCATCTCCCGCGTCTCTGGGAACACCGGTAATGGATGTAGCAGCGGCGTCTCCATCTTGCCTGGCGATGACAGGAGTATCCTCGTTACCCTGACTGGCCATGGCGCCAGGCATGAGGGCGCTCATGATGCCGTCGGTTCCTCCTGCCTTTCCCTTTTGTGTTTGACTTGTCGGAGCGGTCATGTTGCAGGGGATAAGTCGGGAGGCACAGATTATCGCAATCTCATGGGAATGACAAGGGAAATAAGCGACTGTCTAGAGTTAGGACCAGGATGCCTATGCAGCTAAAATTATGAGGTGGGAGCTTAAAGATCAACAGGAAATCTAAAATGCCTTCTAGTGAGTAAGTCAAAGCACATGAAAGCCACGTATTTAAGAGGATGTACAAATATATATCAGTCAAAGGCATACGAGCCAGGCGTCTGTTCCGAGTGTTCGTGAAGGTCCGCACTGTGTGTCGGATATTGCGGGCGCTTCACAACTCCGACAGCCTAGCCGACAGGAATATGTGCGCAATCCTTCTTACAGATCAACTCCGCAATGGCACAGCTGATTACGTCTTGCGCCAAGTACCACCGTACCAAGTACACTATGTTATGATGACTTGGCTGATGCTTAAATCCGCTTACGTGCGGGTTGTCGCAGTAGTGGCAGTCTGACAACTCCGACAAGCTAAGACCAGACGAGTTTTTTGTTGGGAAGCCCTTGTTGCGGAGTATGGGATCGGATTGCTGCGGAAATTTCTCCTTATCAATTGAACTGGCGGAGTTTACCATCCTCATCGATCGGCAGGCAGGGTCTAATAACACGCAACACGTTAGTGTGTTATGCTGTGAGTATTTTGATTACGAAGGGTTTTTTAGAGGCGGAGTATGTGAAAACTAAGTTCAATTTTGTGGAAACACTCCTCCCGACATGTCATCACATAATCCCAACGGCATCAACTACGCCGCCATCAACGCCTTGCTAATGGATTTCTTTACTGACGGGTTTCCTCGCTCGAGCCCACAGAGCAGCCGGCCCCTCAACGCAAGCATCCGGCGGGTCCAGACACAAGCCGAGGTGGAAGCCAGTATCCCAGAGTTGACGTTTTCCATCCCGGTGGACCCTTAGATCTGCCCAAAAGGATTTGGTGTGAAAGGAGAGAAATTTTAGAGTAGATAGTCTACGTTACCGGCTCTTAAACCGGATCATCCGTCTTCCTTCAGCATACCATTCTGGAATAACATGTCAGTGAGTTCGGAAGTACTGCACACACTGTTCAAGCCTGACTACATGACATGTAATGGTGGTTGTCGGGCTAGTTTCTCAACAGGTTAGCACTTTCAGGGATAATAAAACCTTCTGAACATCTACGTCCCGGACGGTGTAATTATCAGGCCGCAGAAGCCACCCACATTTAGGCGACTCGGGATTGTCTTGGCTGAATTACTCTTCCCTTGGTCGTTTCATATGCGACCGTTCTTGCGTCTCATCTCCGCTCTCAAAGCCGCTCGTTCTGTAAGCTTCAGGGGGTTCACCATAGTAAACAGGAAGTTGAGTCACGGTGGGTTACCGATATCTTGATAGAAACTCGGCGGTTGATGTGTTAGCACAGGAAAACAGAGGCGGGTCAAATCGCAGGATTTCGTTCAGCATGGGGTTCGGTGTCGAATTGCTCCGTCCTTATCTGTCTTCTGGTACTGCTCGGGACAGTTTCAAATCCTCCCTTACGGCGATCCAGTCTCATGTTATGCAAGTGGCTGCTTGGTATTGGAAATGGTGGTGGAAGTAGAAACGGGAGGCCAGCGCCGCCTGAGGAGTGCGGGGAGCCGGACCCACTTAGGGACATGCGAAACTATCTCAATTAAATTCATATTATGACTAATCCTGCTGCGGCAGCTAAATAGAGTTTTCCCCATCAGGTAAACTTTACATGCATTAGACCCGGGTTTGCCGGGGTGGGGCAGCCTTCGGAGGTGGGGCAACCTTCCAGCCGGCTCATGCGGCTGTTTATGTCACAATGCCGAGCCTGCTATGAACACAGGAGCTCTGACCCGTCACAAAACCCCGGTCCATCCCTTAGAAAACCTACCTTACCTACCCTATACTATGTACAGGCTAGGATTGAAACACGACTGTTACATATAGGCTTTAATATTCATTATATACCTAGCTATAGGTGCAGCTAGATGGCTTAACCTCCGATTAAGTCATTACTTTCCCTTTTGCCATAACGGGGAATCTACTAGACCAGAGTGAGGTCGTAGCGCTAGCTGCCGCTTTAGCCCCTTCTGGGCCAATCCCTTACATTCAGGCTGGCATGCGATCATATGGGTATGAATAGGAATCAGAAAGAAGTAAACCAATTGATCAAGAGTAAAAAGCAGGGCTAAAAACTGACAAAGAGTGTAAAAGATATAAAGAGCCGGAAAAAACAAAGAGCATTTTTTTTAAAAAAAAAAAAAAAAAAAAGCATGATGAACTTCCTCCCCTTCCAAGCTTGCACCTTGACCCGGGCTTTATACCCATTGGTCACGTTCCTTGACTGCGTGCCATTTGTACCCTTGTGCCCTTGTGGGCCGACTCAACACTATTAATACACCAACCTTTCAAACCTAGTCCTCAATCTTCATACTTCACCCTAGTTAATACCCACCCTTACACCCATATCCAGAAGGCCTAAGGTGGCCATGATGATCCAGACAATCTGAACGGGAGCCAAGCGGAAGACGGTAAAGCCTCTGTCGTCTTTAAAGACAGGACCCAAGAGGAGGGAACCTGCCTGTGCCATGTTCTCCGAGAGAACGTGGAGGACGAACTTCTGGACATTATCAAGGATGCAACGGCCTTCTTTAATACCAGCTACGATGGAGGCAAAGTAGAGATCCTGCGCCTAACGCCGACATAGATGATATGCTTGCTTGCACTTATGATACAGAGATTCCCTGCCGCCTCGAAGTCAAGGCTTAGTTGCGCAGGGTCCTCGAATGCTCATCGATAACAATATGGCAACAAGCTTCGCAGTATTAGGAGGCCTTGCTACATCAAACTATACCCTCAAGAGTTCTAGGAAATCCCCGCGAAGTGGCGGAACCAAATCGAAAAATCCAGCTTCAACCCTTCCCACCTGCCGTGAATAAGTCAAAGAAGTCAACGCCCTATGACCGTAACTTCGATTTACACCCGCCACTAACATTGCCTGCCCTAGACACCATCGGGCGTAATACAGTCATCATCATATAAATTCCAAGCTATACGTATGACCTGCGCGGGCATTTTATAGCTTGACTACTAACTTGCCACCAGACACTTTACCTGCCCGCAACTTATCCAGTCCTGTCAAGATTCCATTCCACCCCCCCTCCTCTAGGAATACTGGTGGCGCCCTCATTTTCTTGTCGCTCACGAGCTGGGGCAAAGTGGCATAGAAGCGCGCGAGCGCCTTGCGGTCGTCAGGGAGTGCTGGCCACTTGGGTCCAACGGGCGGCAGCCATTGGAATGGACGGCCGAAAAGCGTGTAGGCCAAGATGAGCTCGTGCTCGACTCCGGGATACTTGGGCTTTGGTGGTGATAGTAGCGTGATGAGTTTGCCCTTACTGTTCTTGAGAACTTCGTCGCTAATGTCGAAGGACTTGCCCTCAGAGAAGCAGTCAACAGCAATGGAGATATCGGGGTATTTCTTGACGATTGTGGCGGCAACGTCGGGGTCGTGGTAGTTAAAGACTGCGTCGGCGCCATAGCTCGTCACAAGGTCGGTGGAGTGTGGCGAAGCGGTCGTCACAACGGTGTAGCCGGCGAGCTTGGCGACTTGAATAGTGAAGAGACCGGCAGCTGTGGAGCCGGCGTAGATGAAAATGACCGGGGCTGGTTGCTGCCGCCGGATGTTCTGTTTCTCTCCTGGATAGGGGAGGCCGAGGCGGGCATTTAGACTAAGCATGGCCGTCACGGCGGAGACGCCGAATGTTGTAGCAGCTGCGTCGTCCACATCGGCCGGGATCTTCCATGCGAGGTCGCTATCGATTTTGAGGTACTCGGCGAAGGCGCCCCGGTCTGGAAAGAGACCACCGTGAACAGCGCCTGCAACGCGGTCCCCAACCGACCAAGCTTTAGCGGCATTACTGCCGACCTTGAAAACTTCGCCAGCATAGTCGCAGCCGATGATAGATCCGGGAGGTGAGATAGCATCAATGTGTTTATAGTCGGTCGGGTTAAGGGCGACGGCGCGGACCTTGACCAGGATCTCGTCCGGGGAGATAGCCGGCTCAGGGACGTCTGTGAAGTCTGCAGCCAAGCCCCCGATGGTCTTGCCCAAGGCTAGGGCAGCAGCTCTAGAGAGCAGGTGAGGTTTTGACACAAGGGCCTTCATGGCGAGGATAATCAGAAGATAACGGAGAGGTACGGAGCAGTGATGTATGGAACCAAGAATGAGATTGTTGAAGTTGTACTCCGTAGCCGTCATTTGTATCCAGTCCAGCCCTTCAGAGCTTGCCAAAAAAAATCATATCCATACTAGCACTGGCTTAGCCAGGACTACATTACAAAGCATCGGAGCTGAGAATATAAGAAGCCGAAAACCTTCCTGAAGTGGTACCTGAGTCAATGACCACGAACTCATGAAGCGTCGATCGGGACGGCCCAACATTCCTACCGTCGGACTCTTCAAACTAGCCGCTGCTGCGAGGTGAGTCTAGTCAGGTTCTTTCGCACAGACCGGATTTTCCGACGGTTTGGAGGCCCACATTCTCGGAGCTCGGCGCCAAATATGGCGTAGTCTCATTCTGACTTAGTGGGTGGAAATCAATCCCACATTCTCGCGCTAGAAAAGTGATGCATATGCAGATGGTACTAGACGCTAGCTTCACGGCTCTCTTATCTCAAGTAGTAGGGACACCCCAAGAGGCGCTATATTTTAGAGAGAGATCATCACGAAGACTTGAGTTCACCAAGTGTTAGCAGCGGGTAAATGAACTAAAGCTCATTAAACCTCGAAACGAGGTTAGGCCTATGCTGTCGCTTATATACCTCTGATTAGCGCGATTTCGACTACTTAGCGTGGAGCATCACTTTGCTGATACGCCTCCGTACTTCACCGCAAGCTCGATCGCCACCGCGGTATGTTGCCCATCGTTATGCCATCTGTTTAACTGCGGAGGGAAGATACACCGACGGAAGAATCGGGGTCTCTGGCAAGAGTCATAGCGTTATATCGTTCTGGTTATGAGAGTTCCATCCCGTGTTGCTTGTCCCAAGGTGGGCAGGCCATGTTTCGTTCAAGACCTATAAAGTCGCCATCAGGTTTGAAGCAGTCATCTGAGGACGTACTACACACGAGTCCCGCAACCGCTACTTTTGTTGATAAAAATCTCGATCACCATGAAGTTCAGTATCCCAGATCTCGCCGGAAAGGTAGTCTTTGTCACAGGAGGTCTGTCATCACCATAATCAATATTCACAACACCAGAGGGACAAGAAGTCGTCGTTGATGGACAGAGTCGTGCTACATGATTTTTCAAAGCTAAAATATGATTCTGCAGGAACGGCTGGTATTGGAAAAGAAACACTGCTCGCACTCGCCAGACACAACCCGGCTCAACTATACTTCACTGGACGTAACGCCCAAGCAGCCACGAGCCTCATCACGGAACTGAACCAAATACGTCCCTCGGTCAACGTTGGGTTTCTCCAATGCGACCTTGCTGACCACGAATCCATCGTGAATGCTGTCAGGACAAACTTTGCGTCCGACCGACTCGACATCCTCATCGCAAACGCAGGCGTGTGTGCTGTCCCTCCAGCTAAGACCAGGGACGGACATGAGGTGCAGTTCGGTACTAACCATTTTGGACACTCTGTTCTCTTCAAACTTCTTCTACCCACAATGTTGCGCACGACAGAGCTCCCGGGCACTGATGTTCGGCTCGTCTTTATCGCCAGCTCCCTCTATTCCCAGGCCCCGCGCGGGGGAATATTGTTCGAGGACCTCCACTCGACACAAGAGAAGCTAGGCACGTGGACGCGCTACGCGCAGAGCAAGCTGGCGAATATACTCTATGCGGCCGAGGTGGCGAGGCGGTACCCCAAAATCACAGCTGTGTCACTCCACCCTGGGATTGTGGGAACAGGCTTGGTTGAGGACCTCGGCCTGTTCTCGAAGGCTCTGGTCTATATAGGCGCTGGATTCAGACCAAAGAGTCCAGAGGATGGAGCCAGGAATGGACTGTGGGCAGCCACGACGGCGCTAAAGAACATCAGATCCGGCGCATATTACGAGCCGGTTGGGAAGGAAGCTAAGCTCAGTTCCACCGCTAGGGACGGGGACTTGGCCAAGAAACTTTGGGACTGGACAGAAGAGCAGCTGAAGGCCCTCGATATACAGTAATGGATACACTGTACACAACTGACGTCTCGGGAGCGTCTGAATATTGAGGCATTTTGGGTTTGAGTCAGTTTTAGATGATATTTATATATGCAGCTGCGCGCTTTGATTTTCTAGTCACTCTCTTTAGTTCTTACAACTGACAAAGGACAATTGAAGAAAACAAACAGGTTTTTTTAACTATTCTATTTTTATATTTTTATAAATCGGGTAACTAATATTTTGCAACTCCCACATCTTACCTACATCTGCTGAGGCAATTGCTTTAATCGACACATAAAAACGCGCCAGATGGTAGTAAATATGTCAGATTCCCAACGTGCGGAGATCAAGGGAATACGTAAAGGACATTAGAGTATGTTAACCCACGACGGGAGTGAGTGCCTAAATTTCTGTGTTTACATTCCTAGCTGCCCTAAATAAGATCGAGACTCAGCTAAGGCGCACGATATCGGCCGAACGTAGCTTTCCCCCTCATGCGCACATCTAGGGACTAACACATTCATCCCTTCCGTCGAGTACATCCGTTTACTTGGAGCCCTCAAGGGCCGTCTAAGAACAGCTGGAGATGCTGTGCATAGAGCTCTGGTACTTGGAAGAGGTGCCCGTGCCCTGCATCGGGATAGATGATAAGATGCGCGTTCTCGATATTCTGCTGTAGAACGAAGCTGTTCGGGGTGGGCGACATGACGTCCCGGTGGCCGTTCGTGATCAGGGTGGGGGCCTCGATATCCTTGAGACGGTCAAAAGTTAGCGGGGTCGACAGTGAAAGAGAAGATGGCTGTCAGCTGGGACCGCGCTCCCTGTCTGGCGAGATAGCCCCCGGCACTCTTTTCCAACTACCTTTCGCTCTTGAATTCTCTTCCACCAAGCATTGCCAAGGGCCAGGCTTGACTCGGACGGGTAAAAGAACAGGAAGAGCATGTCGTCCAAGGTGGGAGACTCATCGTTGTTTGCACCGGCGCTCACGCCAGGCGAGAATCCGACGACAGATACCCCCGCAGCTGCCCTGTTGCCATCAGTTTGACAAAACAATTACCTGTCAATAAACAGGTTGTGAATCTCTACCCGTAGTCAAGATGGCTTCGCTAAGTCTCACAACTGCAGAGCTCCCAGGGCCCACACTAAAACTCCCAAGCCCCCTGATCGATTTATCCTGCTAGGCCAGGGTCCTGATCATTCGTGCCGGAGCCGAGGAGGGGCGTGGGGCTTTTAGTCACCTTTTAGTCGTGATGAGAATGTGGGATACCTAAACTATGGGACTTTTTGAGATATGCGGCAGGGGTCTTAAACTCCGAATACGTGCTGAGAACAACCCTGTAAACTCCGGCTCTAAGATGTGCTTGTGGTAAGTTAATGGTAAATTCAATTTTGGACGGCTCATAAAGCTTCAAAGTAGACTGTGAGAGAGGGTTTCAATTGAACATTGCGTATTTTGTTCTTGATATTATTATATGTCGGGTATGAGGGAGAATCATTAATTGCATCGGAGGCTTCGGAGCTGAGGTTGAAAATTGGGAAGCGTTGTATCAATCGCACAAAAGCAAAGAAGTAGCAACAAAGGTTTGGCGGCACGGGCAAGGTTGACTCGAAGGGTGTTGGATTAGGCCACTACACCAAGTCGGGCAAAAGTGGAAGGCACCTTACAGCGGGTACCAGTGACAACATAGCCTATATCCACTTCTGACAAAGGGAGAGAGATTCAAGACAAATGATAGCGCGGTCCGCCATTTCCAAAACTGTGAACCATCTCCATCCGTGGTCTGAGTCAGACATCAAGGCACGGTCTTCTTGTTTACGCGCATCAATGATAGGAGATTTTGGTGCATGGCATATCGGGCATGTGAAAAGATGCAAATGCCCCCACACTACACCCTATCTAGGGAAATGGCTTCGCTGATGGGGAAGCATCATCGACTGACCCCGACACAACTTAATCCAACCTAGAGACGACGGAACTTTCGCGCCTTCGAAAGAGCCTGGTGTTGGTTCCGGTACCGGTTCCGGGGAAGCGAAGTCAAAGAGACCAGCGAAACGTCAAAACCAATACCCCGGAAAACCTTGGGGCCCTGGTTTCAGAGACCCTTCCTGACAAAGTCAAGACCAGGCCCTTCTTTAAGGCATAGCATTTAATTAGCGTGGCCCTCAAGCTCCCAAACGTTGGAGAATCTTGAGCTCATAACCAATAGCAAGCAAGATCGGGTCGCAGCCCCAGCCAAGCGCCCGCAAAATAATATCCAAGATGTTCCAGACGTGGTGATCAACGGACGAAGGGGTCGTAATGGGTTAGAAGGACACGGGCATTCGATCCCCTGGGATGCCGTAAGGCTTGTGGGTCACTCATTGCCACCCTGCAGTAGGCTCAATTGAGGCAGGCAAACTTTAGGCAGCAGCTTTGTACCTGCCGGATAATTAGTACTTTTATTCCCCAAAGCAGATAGAAGTACTGCTAATCCGTTGCTATCTAATTGGCTTAAGCCCCTGGACTTTTGTCTCTACAAGCCGTATGACATCCCAAGGGCTATCATAATTGGGCACTTCAACTAATTTTCGAGCTTCTCGAGCTTTGCGCGGAATGAAACAGGGAGATGACCAAACCTGGACGATTTTGGGTTTTGGGCTTAGGAGGAGGAGGTTTATTACGCCCGGCCTAAGGTTGTGTTGGGCTTAGTCCCCTGAAATATCCTCGTTAATCAAACGCTGAGTCCGTCAACGCTTTGACCCTGTTGCCACCTGTGTCTCAGTGAAAAAGCTAACACTTGTCCAGGCTAACTCGTAACCTTGAGGACCTGACTCGTATGAATGGAACACAATTCATAAGTACGTACCAGATGGTATCATTTCCGCAACCGCATACCGGCAACATATCGTGGGGCCCATGCCAGGTCATGGCATGCCAGGCACAGGCCCTAACTGGTGGGATTGTGAGATGAAATCAATCAACAAGGAAATAAGGACCATGCACCCCATCCCATCATCCACGGAGGGGGACCTATTATAGAGGCAGCCTTCACGGCATGCCAGGGTCAGCCCGCAAATCATTCAATCTGCATTAAGTATCATAGCTTTTCTGTGCCTTACCCTGAGTTGAGTAGACGCCCACGGCGATGCGTGTTTTGCAGTCTGGCCTCATCCAGCTCGCGCGTTTATATGTGTCTACAACTTCCCGTTTCCTATTAAGCTCGCTGACCTGCTTCTGTTTTATTAACATTTTTCTCTTTTCGGCCTTTTTTTTCTTTCTGAACAGCTTCCTCTTATTATACATTCTCCTTCCTGGGTGTTCGGTTCCTAATCCGTCCACCGTCTTACCCCTTCCATCCCACTTACACACACATATCTTGATTGGATGTCACTACAACCATCCGTCCTACCATACAGACAACACTAGCAATGGGTCCAAGTAGCTTGCCCTCTCCTTCCATCAAGGTTCACGAATCGACTCTTTCCAGAAGGAGCACGTCGTCAAGTACGAAGTCGGCCAAGCCTATACACCGTACCTCAAAGCAAGCGAGCTCTAGTGCTGGTATGGGTGGTCGATATAAGCGTGCTTGGAAGGCTTGCGAAAGGTGTCGAATGAAGAAAACCAAGGTTCGTCTTTTATGTCTATTATTATCTTGTCCCAACTAATATAACAAGTGCGACGGCGAGTTCCCCTGCAAGCGATGCAAGGACGATGACCTGGTCTGCGCTGCTGGTATTAGAAAGAAGATGAAATACAAGAAGCTGCCGCGAGGGTATGTAGTGTTGCGATGTGAAACCTTGAGCACCGGCCCACGTACATATCACTTACATGCAACCAGATACGCCGAGGTCCTAGAAAACACCCAATTCGCTCTCACCGTTACCATCCACAAGCTGTACTTCATGGTCCGAAATAGCCAGCCCTGGGAGCTCGGTGATCCTGAATTAAACGACCGGGGCCAGCCCGTCATCCATAATCTCGTGCAGAAGCTGGGCTGCATCCGAGCTGATAGCGATGTCGACCTCCCTATTGACTTAGTATTCCCCGAAGATGAAGCCGGCATCGCTAAACTGGCTCACCAGCTCGAGGAGCAGCAGAAAGAAAATAAACCCAGGAAGGAGGTTAAAGACGCAGACTCTTCGGTATATAATCAAACGCAGCGGGCAACACTATCAGAACTTGATTACTCTGACTTTAAGCATGACTACGGAAATGCCGCCTTTAGCAGCAACAACGCCATGATCCTATCGCCTCAGAGCGTCACCTCCAGTAGCGACTTCGACTTCGCGCCTCCACAGCCCGAAATCGACGCATCGGCCATGTCCCCCTCGCAGTCGCCCTCGATGCCAAGCTTTTCCGCCTGGCCCTCCATCTCGGCCGAGGCTCAATCCAGCGATCTCACCATGCACTTCCTCCAACGGCCCGGGGTGCCGGGCAGCATGGACATCTTATATCAGGGGCTTCAGGGGCTTGTGGAGTCAGAGTTTGCCACCATCAATCCTCACGTTCTGTCATGTCCTAACCCCGAAGTCATGATGGGTATGGGTGATCCAATGATTTATTCCGGCTACAACGGCGAACCGATGGACGATAGCCTCAGCGCAGCTAACAGATCAGATGTACAATCAGGTATATCAAATAATTATAGATAATCAATTCAGATAACGTACATGATAACCGAGTGAACCAAAAAAACCCTCACCCCCTCTTCTTTTCACTTGATCAATTGATTCTTGAGTAGCGGCCGTGTCTAGCAGTCTTGGAAGATGGCGGCAGCGCCGCAGGAAAACAGGGGGTGCAGGTCCCAATATTTGTTAATAGACAGCACGCCGTCGAAGTTACCTCCACATGCTAATCCGAATCATGTTTCGATACTGCGTAGTAGATGCGCATTTGGTTGCCTGCTGCCTGCGCTGTTACCGGGGAATTAGCTTCTTTGTCCATTCGCATGATTTTGATTGTTTATGAGATTGGGATCTCCCGCCCCTGTTACTGGTGGCTTGGAATTGAGTTTGTTAAGTGCTTATGGGATATTTCAGCAAATCCGTTTGAGCTTAGCTGTCACAACCTGGTTTTCCACACCGGGACAAGTGGGCTGCAATTCAAACCGGACACCAAAATCAGCACGCCAAGTTCGCGTACACGATATAACAACTACTTAAGGCTAAAGGTATCAGTTTTATAGTTTAAGTCTCCAATTTGATAAGGAACCCAAGCTGGCCCTAATTTGGTCGTTTATGGGCGTATTATGGTGACGTGTGTTGCGTTTGTGAGTACTCACAAGTGTAAGCGCATTTGGTAAAAATGGAACCAGCCATATCAAGCTACATTATTTACAGCCTCTGCTTTTGCACAAGTCGAGACTAGTTTGTCTGTCATGGTCTTCCAAAAGCGTCTCCAATGTTGGGGCCGCTCGAGACCAGTGCTTGCCGGTGATCCTAAATGTACTGAAGGTGTCCGTGGAGTGGAGTGGGTTGCAATTCTGCACCCGGTGCTCTTGAGACACCCTTGCGCGGAAAGGACGGAACTGTTTGCAATTGGCTGAACTCTATGTCCATTAGTGCCACGACGTAGCATCCGCTGTGGACGGAACACCCGAAGTCCATTGGAACTCAACGGCGACGACGGAGGTCAGAACGACGATAGCCTTCCGACTGACGGGGAATAATGGAGCCCCAGAGCACTAGAGCCCTGTTGGCAATACAGCTGGATCTCTTGCCGTCATTGCATATAATACCTTTCACCTTCCCCATATTTTTCATTCAAGCTCTCCTCAGTACCATCACCAACGACTTGACAGAACCCTCTTTGCATATACATTCGCTCTCATCGGAGCCCCAATCTCAAAATGGAACCATCTCCTAATGAGCAATCTCAAGCATCTCCGGCAACCTCATTATCTCACACATCGTCCACAACTCCACACCATGTCAAGGAAGGAGACGAGGAGGCAGACACCTTGTTTATGCCGCTCAAGTCCCGTCCGACGGGAGACTCTGCCACTATCAGCAATGCGAGACGCAACACTCTAGATGGCGACTTTGCAACTCTTGGAGAGGATGAGAGGAGGGAGTTGACAAGAATAGCGACGACCCTTACCTATCATCAATCTAACACGGCAAGGGAATCGACAGGTCCAGACGGGGCTGTTGAAAGTAACCCAGCCTTGAACCCAGAGAGCGATCAGTTCGACCTTGCCAAATGGCTACAGAATTTCGTTCAGCAGTTCAGAGACCAAGGGCACATGGTCAGGAAAGCCGGAATTGTCTTTCGCAACCTGGGTGTTTCTGGTACTGGGGAAGCACTCCAATTGCAATCCACAGTGGGCGATTACCTGACTAGCCCATTGCGTCCTGGCGAACTCTTTAGCTTCCGCGCCAAGGCCCCCAAGCAGATTCTCCACAACTTCAACGGGCTTGTCAAAAGCGGGGAGCTCTTAATCGTCCTGGGAAGACCAGGTTCTGGATGCAGCACTCTCCTTAAGTCTATGTGTGGAGAGCTGCATGGTCTGGAACTGTACCAAGATGCAGACATCAACTACAACGGCATCCCCCAGAACGTTATGATAAAAGAATTCAAGGGCGAAGCCATCTACAATCAAGAAGTATGTGCAGTCTATCAGGGCTAGAAAGAACTGCAGTCGCTGACAGAGACGCTCTTCCACAGGTTGACAAACACTTCCCTCACCTTACCGTTGGGCAGACACTCGAGTTTGCAGCTTCATGCCGAACCCCAAGCCATAGGATCCATAGCATATCCCGAGAAGAATTCTGCCAGTACGCGGCCAAGGTTGTTATGACTGTGTGTGGGTTGAGCCATACATACAACACGAAGGTCGGCAATGACTTTATCCGAGGCGTGTCAGGGGGTGAGAGGAAGCGCGTTAGCATTGCCGAAATGATCGTTACAGGTGCACCGTTGTTCGCATGGGATAACAGGCAAGTATCAATCCAGTCGATCAAACAGCACTTACTAATTCCTTAATAGTACGCGTGGATTAGATCCGCGACCGCCCTCAAGTTCGTCCAAACATTACGCTTCGCCTGCCACACGATGGAGGTAGCCAACGCGGTTGCCATCTATCAAGCTAGCCAATCTATCTACGACCTTTTCGACAAGGCTACAGTGCTGTACGAGGGACGGCAAATTTACTTTGGCCCAGCAAGTCAAGCAAGGGCCTTCTTCGAGAGGCAGGGTTGGGAATCCCCGTCACGTCAAACAACCGGGGATTTCCTAACGTCTGTCACTAATCCTGACGAAAGACGACCCCGGAAGGGAATGGAAGAAAGGATACCCCGCACGCCTGAAGAATTCGAAGAGTACTGGAGACGGTCGCCCGAGTTCAAAGCCCTGCAGACAGAACTTGAACAGCACCAAGAGGAGTTCCCTGTTGATGACTCGAGCGCAAACGCTCAGGAATTTCGCAAGCAGAAACAGCTTGCCCAGTCAAAGCACACCCGCCCGGGTTCACCATATCTGATCAGCGTCCCGATGCAGGTGAGACTCAATACAAGACGGGGCTTTCAGCGCATCTGGAACGACAAGTCGGCGACCTTGGCCGCTGTACTAAGCCAGATCGTCATCGCACTCGTGGTTGGGTCCATCTACTACGGCCAAGTCAATGCGACGGCAAATCTAGCATCGAAAGGCACGGTATTGTTCATAGCTGTCTTGATCAATGCTCTTGCTGCTATCTCCGAGATTGCCAGCCTCTACAACCAGCGGGAGATTGTCGAGAAGCACAAGTCCTACGCATTCTACCATCCGGCTACCGAGGCGATCGCGGGAATCATCACAGATATTCCAATCAAGTTCATCACGTCCGTTCCGTTCAATCTGGTTCTATATTTCTTATCCGGACTACGCCGAGAAGCCGGTCCGTTCTTCCTCTACT
This sequence comes from Ilyonectria destructans, assembly GCA_020740775.1. Classification (NCBI taxonomy): domain Eukaryota; kingdom Fungi; phylum Ascomycota; class Sordariomycetes; order Hypocreales; family Nectriaceae; genus Ilyonectria; species Ilyonectria destructans. The sequence goes on from JAHEWK010000023.1 coordinate 615,909, forward strand.
TCCTCATTTCCTACATGGCAACATTCATCATGGCTGCGGTATTCAGGACAATGGCGGCCATAACCAAGACTGTTTCGCAAGCCATGTCCCTCGCTGGAGTTCTGGTTCTTGCGCTGGTCATTTATACTGGCTTTGTCGTAGCTGTTCCGCAGATGCATGACTGGTTCAGCTGGATACGTTGGATTAATCCGCTCTTCTACGCCTTTGAGATCCTTATCGCAAATGAATTCCATGGCAGGGAATTTTTTTGTTCGACCATAATTCCCTCCTACTCGCCAAACGCCGGAAACTCGTGGATCTGCTCAGCTGTTGGCGCTATCGCTGGCCGACACACAGTCAACGGTGATTCATACATCGCGGCCAACTTTGAGTACCATTATTCGCATGTTTGGCGAAATTTCGGAATTCTTATGGTCTTCCTTATTGCGTTGATGGGTATCTATTTCCTCGCTACCGAGTTGAACTCAGCTACGCAAGGTACGGCGGAGGCTTTGGTCTTCTTGCGCGGACGCGTCCCTGTACACCTCAAGAAGAGGGCTCGCGGCGCGGTATCTGACGAAGAAATGATACAGGGCGCGAAAGAGAGACCTCAAACAGAAAGTGGCGCTCTTGCTGCGATGCCACCCCAAACAGATACCTTCGTCTGGAAGGATATTGTCTACGATATTGAGCTCAAAGGCGAGCCTCGGAGGTTGCTCGACCATATCTCCGGGTGGGTCAAACCGGGAACCCTGACGGCATTGATGGGTTCCAGCGGCGCTGGAAAGACGACTCTTCTTGATGCTCTCGCTCAATGTACCTCGATCGGTGTTATCACAGGCGATATGCTCGCTAGCGGGCGTCCGTTGGATGCTAGCTTTCAGCGCAAAACCGGTTATGTCCAGCAACAGGGTATTTACTATCGACCCTCTATAAACTTGGAAGCATTGTTGGCTAATACCATGACAGACCTTCACTTGGAGACTTCAACCGTCCGAGAGAGCCTGCAGTTCAGTGCACTTCTTCGTCAGCCTAAAGACGTCAGCAAAGAAGAAAAGTTCAAATATGTTGAGGACATCATTGATATGCTCAATATCAGAGGCTTCGCAGATGCTATCGTTGGCGTTCCTGGACAAGGGTTAAACGTCGAACAACACAAGTTACTTGCAATCGCTGTTGAGTTGGCTGCGAAGCCAAAGCTTCTCCTTTTCTTGGACGAACCGACTAGCGGACTCGACTCGCAGAGCTCTTGGTCAATTTGCGCCCTGCTGCGGAAACTTGCAGATGCAGGCCAAGCTGTGCTTTGTACTATCCACCAGCCCAGCGCCATCCTGTTCCAGGAATTTGATCGTCTCCTCTTCCTCGCGAAGGGCGGCAGGACACTCTATTTTGGTGACATTGGACCCAACTCCCTTACCCTGTTGAATTACTTTGAAACGAACGGCGCTCGGGAATGTGGCAATGACGAGAACCCTGCCGAGTACATGCTCGAGCTGGTCAACGGTGCCGGGGACTGGCATCAGGTCTGGAATTCGAGCCCGCAACGACGAGACGTGGATACTGAAATTGAGGATATCATTTCGCATGGCAATACCGAGTCCTCCGGCCCTGACCAAGACTCTTCAGTAGAGGGAGCAGAATTTGCAGCACCATTCATTATGCAGTTGGAGGTGGTCACCCATCGAGTATTCCAGCAATATTGGAGAACCCCAAGCTACATTTTCGCCAAACTGACGTTATGCATCGTCGCTGGTCTCTTTATTGGCTTTTCATTTTACCAAGCTGAAGGAAGTTTGGCTGGCATGAGCAACGTTCTGTATGCGGTGTTTATGCTGATCACCATTTTTACCATTCTGGTACAGCAGGTTCGTCTCGCCCCGAGCCCAGAAAGCTCCTTCGCAGCTGGAAAACTAACTTGTCATTAGATTCAACCCCTTTTCGTTACTCAGCGCTCTCTTTATGAGGTCCGGGAACGACCTAGCAAGGCATATTCCTGGAAGGCTTTCCTCATTGCCAATATACTCGTGGAGATCCCTTACCAAATACTTGCCGGCATTTTGATGTGTGCCACTTTTTACTATCCGGTTGTTGGCATCCAAAGTTCCGAACGCCAAGTCATCATCTTACTCTCCTGCGTCGAGCTTATCTACGCCAGCTCCTTTGCACATATGACGATCGCCGCGCTCCCGGATGCCCAGACTGCGGGTTCTGTTGTTACGTTTCTCTCCATTATGAGCCTTACCTTCTGTGGTGTACTTCAGAGCCCCAGTGCCCTGCCTGGGTTCTGGACTTTTATGTACCGAGTTTCGCCGTTTTCCTATTGGGTTGCAGCCATGGTGTCAACGGTCCTACATGACCGTGAGGTCACTTGCTCTGATACAGAGACATCTATTTTCGACCCCCCTGCTGGCCAGACTTGTGGCCAATACCTCGCCGACTACCTGGAAACAGTTCCGGGTCAGCTACAGAACCCGGATGCTACCGAGAAGTGTCAATACTGTTCTCTGCAGGTGGCGGATCAATATCTAGTTGGGAATGATATTTATTGGAGCGAACGGTGGCGAAATTTCGGCATTGTTTGGGCATTCGTGGTGTTCAATATCTTCATTGCCACCGCAACCTACTACCCGTTGGTCCATGTGTGGGGCAAGCCCCAAGGCGGACCAACTAAGCAAGCTTAGTTGGCCACAAAAATCTGGAACAGTCACAAAAAGCTGGAACATCGGCGGAGCCCGATTTTCGCTGTGTTTTGCCTCCCTCTTCATATTCTAGGTTTCTATTGCAGTCCAAGATCAAATTTGTGGCACAAACGAAGGAAGACTGAGGCCATTGGCGATCCGGGAGATATGACATTCTGATATTGCTGCAGACACCGCTGCTTGTGTACCCAGGTCTCGCCGTTGTAAGAGACACCTCCCATACAAATCAAGCAGTACCAGCGTCTCTTGGCCCTTCCAAGCTGGCTTCTTGCGCAGCCCTTGTCTTTCTGATGATCTGTTGTATCTTCTTGTGCCCCGGAATGTGTTGTTGTGGAGGGCACGGCGTGGAGGCAACTTCCGGGTAGATCGATGACTCGTATAAGGGCGTAACCGGTGGTGAAGATCGCTGCCATCGCGGTATCTCTTGCGCCTTTCGAACTTGCGTTAAATCGATGAACTCGAGGTCTTCTTCTCCTTCTCCTTCTTCTTCGTTCTCGCTGTCGGTGGGTAGCTCGCCAAGGTTGACATGAATAGAATCGTCGCTTCCAGCCAGTGCAGTCCAATCCACTGCGTTCAGTGGCTTCGGTGCGTATCTTGCTTGGCGTATTGACTCCTTGACTTCTGGGGGCAGTTGTGTTTCTATCATGAAGCCGTCAGTCTTCTCATTGAGGAGTTTAGTCATCTCAGAACGTTGTGTATCCATAGAGAGATATTCTTTATCCTTGCCCGTGTATTCAAGCCACTGCTTGAACCGCAGGTTCTTCTTAATACCATCGACTATGACCTCCTTGCTCTCTCGCCACTGTTCTCTGAGCTTCTCTATCTCCCGAAGGATAATAGACCGAGTGGAGCGAATCTGAGCCTTATACTCCTTCTTACGGGACTCGGCGATGACCTCTTCCTGCTGTTCACGGAGCTCTTGGAGACTCACGTTGTGTGAGAAATCTCCTTGTGGCTTTGCTCTTTTCCCCCTCTTTTTCTCGTGATAACGCTTCTCAATACGCATTCTCCGGTCGTCAACGTACATCGTCACCGTATCCTCAAGGACGGCGGCCTCCGTAGCTACCTTGCCGAGCTGACGGAGCCCAGAGCGCGTTGGAGAGCTGAGAACATCGTCATACTTCTCGGTGATATGTTTCGCGGTATCAGAGGCGGTTTGGAAGCGCGTTTCTGGAGGCAGGAGCGAGAGAAAAGCAGGATCAACTGCTTTCTTTGTTTTCAGTTGTTTCTTGGCGATATATGCTAAAGCCGGTTTGGCATCGGGGGGGAAGATGCCGGATTTCTTGAAGCCAGATATAATATTCTTCGCGGTGAATCCGGCGTCAATAACCTCCTGTTCCGCTGCATAGTTAGCATACGAACTCAGAAGAAACCAGCGTATTAAGTTACCTGAAAGCTACTCATAAAGTCATGCCGAGAGAAAGAGATATTGCCCTTGCGTAATGCCCGGCGGAGGATCTTCTGATGAGCATTCTTTAGAGGCTGGAAGACTCCTACATCCATCGGTTGCAGGATATGTGTTGAATGAGCAGGGAGAGGAGCAACGATGATATTGAACTTGATACAGTATTCTCTAAACGCAAAGGCGCCGTGTCCAGTGAAGCCATCTAGTAAAAGGAGTCGCCAAATGCTGTCTTCTTCATCGTGAGATATCGGTGGAGCGTCGTATTTGATATGCTTGAGAAGAGGATCTCGCAGGAACTCGTCACAACCAAACCATTCTTCTAGAGTGACTCCGCGCCTCTGAGCCGTAGTTGACCTCTCCCAAGAGTGACGGTTGAAGTGTTGTGCCTACTCGAATGTGATCTCGCCATTAGAGAACGCAGTTTCAGACATTGCAAACCGCATCTGCGGATCGGCCTCAATATACGCAAAATCTAGCGTTGGGAACGCCTTGAAGATTACCCAGGGCGGAATCGTATCACCTGCAGCGCTGCCAGTACCGATAACGGTGCAGGATTCGCGATTTGACGGGTCGAGAGTCTCAGCACGGGTCTGTCTCTTGGTGCGGACGACGAGGCATTGTACCCGCTCTCGCAAGCAGCCGACTCTGATGCCGCATTGGTCGGTGTTCCAGCACTCAGAGGCGTTAACCCTGTATTTAGTGACGGCTTCAGTAAGTTGACTGAAGAAGGTTTTGAGGTCATCGATGCCGCCGGCTTCCCAAGACTCACGGGAGTTCTCGACGGCCTTAAGGAAGGTCTTACGGAGTTCGGGGTGATCCTGAACGAAGCGAGGATACCACATTTTGCTGACTGGCTTAGCTAAAGGATCTCTGCGGAGGCGGAGAGTGTTGGCAGCGTCTTCAATCTCGGGTTTGTTGGCCGGAAACCCTGATCTCTCCATCCAGACGACGAAGGCGACGATAGCTTCGTCTTCTTCGACTGTCAACAGCCGTGGGCGCTCTCTTGGCGGCGATACGTCAGAATCAGGGTTCTCGAGCTTCTTAATGAGTCGCGATACAGAGGTAACAGAGGCGCCTTCATGTTTGGCGCAGGCGGCGCGGATCGAGATAGGCTTCCTGCTGTAGGAAGCTGCATTGCGACGAGGAGCGCGGGCTTGATTGGCACGTGATGCGACGACCTCTTTTGCGGCTCTAAGGTTAGCTGACGCGGGCATAATGAATTGATCTGAAAGTCGCTATTTTGTACTGTCTGGTGTCGTGATTTCGGGCGGAATGTATGGGAAATTCGCGTGGATTGAGACATGGGCAGGTAATTGACTGTTCCAGCTTTTTGTGACTGTTCCAGATTTTTGTGGCCAACTAAGCTTGCTTAGTTGGTCCGCCTTGGGGCTTGCCCCACACATGGACCAACGGGTAGATGATGCAGGTGATGCATGACGTGAACCTCGTCAACTCGCAGCCGCGGGATTGACCTGCCGAAGACCCAGGGAAGCCTGGATGAAGGGATTGGGCGGAAGAGGTTGTGTGCCTGATGGTCGGTTTCTGGAGTTAGCGGACTGACACCAGCGCTCTCAACAAGACAAGCCTAACCAAGACAAGACAAGCCAAGTCAAGTCAAGCCAAGTCAAGATGACCATCTTATCAATCAAGACGGCTTTTTTAGCTGGCTTGACTTGTCTTGATACCGGCTTGGTAAGCAGGGACCCTATGGTGGTCATAGCCACGGTGGCTTGGATGGTAAAATCCTGCTGGCACGGCCAAAAGTTAGCCCCGAGCACCACGCTCATCACCGTCAAGATGTCCGATATTGACGATACCTCTTCGGTGACCGCCCTCTCGGAAGCAGTTACCGAGACGGCCAGCCAGCCCTCGACCCTGAACACGAGATCCGCCGCAGCCGGAAGCGACGCGTTTGCTACTTTTCGCGGGGTATAGGGTAGGGAGGGATACTTCGAGCAATTGCTCCCACATGAGCAACAAGAACAGATGCCGATTTTTCTGTAGAATGGAAGAAATGCAGACAAAAAATTAGTCCCTCTAGATTTCTGTCGCCGAGGGCTTTCTATCGGTGCTAGTTTTTGTATGATCAGACCAATATTTCCGGCTTGGGTCTCATGTCCATCTCACATCCTGAATAATGTCTGTCCCGTATCAAACAACCGCCATTTGAAGGTGAAAGATCCGGGAAGACTTTGTCCGGATCCAAACCCAGGCGAAGAAAGAGGTCCCAACCGAATGATATCACTCTCCAAGTCTACTAGATAAGTCAAATTGTTGTCCGCACGCGCGGCCCTTAAGGAATGAATTGATCTTCTCTCTAGCTACAGAAGGAGCGGAAGCCTAGGTCTTATATAGACCTAGCTGACAGGGGTCGTAATGACCACAGAACCTTCTAGAGACAAATAGGTAGTTTCCTCCAACACAAATGTATTGACCAGTACGGTATTCATCGTTTTCCCAGGTTCATCCATCGCTTTTTGTCACAGGGACCTGTACCCAAGCCCAAATTACCATTGAACCCAGGTACCAGCTACCTGCATCGCGATTGGTCGTTCTATCGAGTCTTGGTTTTCGATAGATATCGAATCTACGGAAGGCACATTCGATTCGATACGAATCTGCGGGAGATGCGTTCGATTCGTAAGATGTCCATCCCTGCTCACGATGGCCGGCCTGCTTACTAACACGTCTTGAATAGGCTTGACAAGATATCAAGTCAAGCCAAGTCAAGTCAAGACAGACCGCTAAGTTATCAAGACAAGACAAGCCAGAGCTCTGGCTTGTCTTGTCTTGACTTGTTGAGAGCGCTGACTGACACTTGGCGCCATGGAAGAGGCAAGACAGATAACTAGAAACAAGACCAATTGATTAAGTTCCCCTGTCACACTCGTGCAAGCATGTGACGGTACAGAACGCGAAACAGTAGTCCGAACAGTGATTTCAACAATGGTCCACTAGTTATACAGGATCAAGTCGGTTATACATACACGACGCGACAGATAAACAGTTCCAACGATCCGCCGCAACCGCCACCTCTGATCTGATTCCATCACCCACCCACTCGCGTTTCTGGTATCTGCGGCAGGCATGATGCAGCGTGCACTCCGGCCCGATGACCAGAGAACACGCCATCTGCGAGTGAAAGGCCACTAACGTAGGAATTGGAGCAGATTCCAACGGCGCTTCGACCGGCGGCGTAGAGTCCTTGAATCTCTTGGCCAGCCTTGTTCAGAACAAGGCCGGAACTGCCATCAACTTTCAGTCCACCTAATGTAAAAGCTGGGATGGGATATATTAGCGACTTGCGGAGAGAGAGGTCGACGCCGTAAAACGGGCCGCGCTGGATCGGTTTGCACTGTTCCTTCGCCTTCCGTGCCGGATCATCAACCCCGGCTGTAATGGCATCATTGTATGCTTTTACGGTCCTCACTAAACCGTTTCTTGATATACCGAGCTTAGTGGCCAGCTCTTCGAGTGTCTTGGCCTTTCGGTGTCCAATGGAGAAGATATAGAGGGACTGTGCGAGCTGGAACAATTGCGATTCGCTCTTGACTTGTGTCCTCGCTCTCTTCCACGTTTCGTCGTCGACAATTAGAAACCCGCGGCCATCGAAGTTGCGAATCATTCTGCTTGTAAACGTTGAGCCGTAGACGTCTTCGTTCAAAATCCGTCGTCCGTCTACGGACACAGCGATCCCCTGGACAAACGCAGAAGGGGGGGCAATGAATCTTGAAACATTCACGCGATCCATGCAGGCAAAGGAGCCGCCAACGCTCTCTCCGAGGCGGATGCCAGCGCCATCGTCGCCTTCTGTTCCAAGAGGGCTCGTGAGCACGAACTGAGGAAGATGTTCTCGAACCATGTCCAGATTTGCCGCAAACCCGCCGGAAGAGATCACCACACCTGCCCGAGATGTTGCAACTTTCGTCTCTGCAGACCGCCGCCATATGGCGTCTGCTACGCCGTTGACAATCCTTCCTGTCGGGGGCGACAACATGAATAGCGTCTTGCCCCAATCCGCGATCAGGCGATGGAGTCTGAAACGCCAGCCACGCTCCAACATTGTAGTATAGCGGACGCCGCCTATTCTCCCGTCTTCGTCCACAATGAGGTGGTCGACACGACTGAGTGGTTGGAACGTGACCCCGAGCGCCTGCGCTGAATCTCTCAGGCTTCTCCATAGTACGCCGCCGGCCATACCCTTGCCAAGTTGACGATGGCCACGCGGAGCTGGATTTGCTCTCAAGTTGAACGGATGGGCTTTTTCGTTACCTGAGAAGTACAAGTAATGCCTGTCCGTCGGAAACGACGTCTTGTAATCGCAGAGAGACGAGCCGAAGGTGGCGCCATGCTTTTCCAGCCACGCAACTCTCGCCGGACTCCCTTCACAGAATCTTTTCAATGTTGTGTCATCGATCACACCGTCCACCTCTTCTTTCAGGTAGTTGAACATATTCTCGGACGTCTCATCGTAACCAGCAGCCTTCTGATAGGGTGTCCCACCCCCGGCGTAGAACACGCCCCCGGAGAGCGCAGATGAGCCTCCACCGTGACCGCGATCCAGGACGAGCACTGACGCGCCTTTCTCTGCAGCAGAAATGGCAGCACTGGCTCCAGCAATTCCGTAGCCCACGACGATAAGGTCATGGTTCTTAGGCAGCGTGCCTGGTGGTATCTGGACCTGGATTCTGGATGTCGCGGTTTTCGTAAGTGTTGCTGTCGAAAAAGTCAGGGGATGAAGCCCGCCTTGACGTCGCAGACGACTGGCAGCGATGGCTCTCAAACTTTTTAATTGGACGGTCGGCATGGCTCTGTTGGCGCTAATAACCATTTTCGAGTGTGATACTATTGTACTGTGACAATGGTGGATGGATTCCAGTTGTAACCTTCAACTTTGGCCACAGGTAGACTTCGAAGGCAGTGGGATAATAACCATAACACGATCATAGTGCCCGGGGCCATGTTATAACTTCTGTCCGGGAGTTGCGGGAGCCTAGCTTAGAGCTCCGTGGCGGTGCCGAGGGAGCTAGACCACAATGCACGAAATGAATATTACGGAGTAAATCCACCCACGGCATGCGGTCTCCGAGACGGCCCAACTGCAACTTATTCTCTAGCCCAAGGATAAGAATGACAAATCAACTTCTCTGATCACTGAGGAGGCTACCAAACTCTCTTCCTATTCCAAGGTAGTGCATTAGTTCATGTCACCGAGCCTTTGAAGTAATACACACTGCGGATAGCTCGGAGGAGCGATCATTTCGGTACTGGGCCAATCCAGATATAAAGTTCATTCGATGCAACTATCTCCAAATGACAAGGGGGTCCGTGATTCTCTAGAGGATGGACCGAATGGCGGTCTAACGAGGCGGAAGCCGCGTCCCGTTCACCACCCCATTCCCGAGCCGCTCCCTGTGCGTGCCAGACTCAGCCGTCGCACTGCCGTTGGATGCTATAACACTTCCATACAAAGAGGCTATGCAAACAAGCTATAATTGAGGGCGATGGAGAATTGAAAGAGGATGGCTGGGATAAGATTTGGATTTCTTTGAAGTTTCAATCTAGACTTTTATGCTCTCCATCTTGCATACCCTCCGTGACCGCACTGAAATGATACCGGCAGACAGATCACGAGCTCAACCTACCCCGTTCTCAACACCTGCTCGCTCCATTACGACAGCCGGGACACGTTGATCTGACTTTTCCGGCCCATCGATTAGTCGATATCCCTGCGACCTGAGCCAAAGCTGTAGCTGTAGTGTAAGATAACTACCTCAACACGGTTACCTCTTCTCCTCTGGGCGGGCGGACCGGCGCTCAGCTAACCCCTGACCTTGGCGTTGGCGGTGCGATCTACGATGCGTACTATTGAAAGACCCTATTACTTCAGTGTGGGTTAAGGTTCAGTGCTGGGAACCCAGTTAAGTAGCGTTCATTGAATAAAACTAGCTTCTGTACGATAAACTCTACGCCGACTTTGCAGCAGCCTCCACAGCCTCCTTGATCGTCAAAGGCTTAATCTCTGGAAACATTTCGTTGAGTGCCCCCTCCTCCTTGATGTTGAAGGAGCCGTCCGCAAATAACTGCCCAAAAGTCCCAAGAAATTGAGATAGCACTTCCTTGTCAGGCACGGACATAAGATGTAGATATTTATCCACTGCTGGAAGGATTGTGACCCTTCCCTTTTTGAGATCTTCTACGCTGTCATGAACGATCGTGAAGGGTCGTACCTGTGATAACATGGGCGAGCCCGACGGGTCAGTAAAATCTCATATGCCATAATGTAGTAATCAAACCTACCTTTTGCAGCTTGAGCAGATTTTACGAAGTCGTTCCAGGTGGACTTATCCCCAACGATGCGGTATGAAGAATCCCACTTCTCTAGATCTAGAGCCGCATCGACATATCTCCCAATATCAAGTGAATGGGTGAAGGCGATTGGCGTGTTACCTGAGCCCGGAATGGCAGCCATGTTATGCTCCATGTCAATGACGACAACCAGAGGTGACATGTAACTCTTAATCGAAGCACCGGTATAGTAATCCAGAAGGAACCCAGGGTAAAAGACGGTGTACTCCAGGTCAGATTTCTGTAGGTCTGCAACAGCTCGGAGTTTCATAGGCACCGAGGGTGCCATTTCCTGGTGACTAACCGAAGAGTTAGAACTTCCCCTTTGCACAGTCCTAGTGGGGCGGCAAGCACTTACCTTGCATCAAGGGGTATTCCCCAGTTGCTGGGGATAAATCTTCGCGTCGTTTTCGATCCCTGAGCAGCCTGAATTGGGCAAACCTCCGGAGCGACGCCTGCTACGGGCATCGTGAAAAGCGCAGAGATGACAGTATCAATCTTGTTTGTTTCAAACACCTTCGTCAGTTCCTCGACATCGGAATAATCGACTGCGATGACCGGAACCCCGGTTTCTTTCGCTAGGGAATCGTTTGCCTGAATTGTTTAGCGATCGTCATGGTCCATAGAAGACATCGAGGTATAAAAACATAAAGAAAATATAAGGCTCAGATGAACACATCTGGCACGAGACGGCAACGTACCTTTCGACTGAGGATCTTGACTTCATGTTTGCCACGACTGGTGATGGCGTCAACCAAGGCACGTCCAATCCCACCGGTTCCACCTGCCACTGCTATGATGGCCATATTCTTCGCTAAGGGATTGAATCGCAGAATGATTGAGTTTTAAAACAGCCAGCCGGGTTCTGGTTCATGTTATGGTTCTGTGGCGTTGGTAAGGAAGGCGCGGATTTATAGGCAGGCTAGAATAATTCATAATCTCTGCGCTTACTATTTTCCGGTCTTGCTTCTCTCCGAGATGAATAACCGCTTGATGATCCCCAGTGTAGCTTTGAAAACGCCTAGCCGGGGTTCGGAGAGTTCGAGCAGGCCGACAGCTCTGTATAACAAAGTCAATCTCCGGAGCTAACCAACATTTGTCGGCCTTTAAGGGCTTTGATTTATAATATCGAAATCTGCCATACTCGTATACCTCGAAACTCCATGCGAAACTCTACGGTTGTCTAGTCTCAAACATCCGTAAGCCTCTATAGACTCCAGCCATAACAATACAGATAAGAGAGCGGTAATAATAGAATGGTGGGGAGGAGCTAATGCAGTTTGCTTACGCACTAAAAATCGAGATCTGAAACATGCTTTGCTCCTAGTTCTCCATTCCTATGATCGATTTACACGAGGTTGAGACCCGTCATATCCCTGAGTTTAAACTCTGCCCTCTTCCTTGTGAGGTTGCCCGAGATATTTTACCATTGAATTGAACCTACTACAATCACATTGACGATGGCTGGCCATCGATAAGCTATGAGTGACAAATCCGACCATGACACGATAAATAATGCCTCCATGAATGACGGAAGGGTGGGAGCGCTAGTGCAGTCTGCCTACGCACTAGAAAATCGTACCGTATGAACTCGGTAAATTCAATCTTTTTTTCTGGGCCTAGCTAAGCGCTATGAGGAAGTGATCCACGAAGCCGTTGGTTCGCAAAAACCCCGGAATGGATAAGTGGGGATGCAAACACAGTTGAATTTACCGAGTCTATACGATATTCCAAGGGTGCTCGATCCACCATGTAGATTAAAAATGGCAAGTGGAGTCAAAGAGGCTGTTACTACTACGTAGTTCGCACCAAGTTAGGCAGTCTTAGTTCACCCCCAGGACCGCTCGGACAAAAGCTCGGCATTGCTGCCGACTCCATGTAATAAGTTCCGTGCGGAACCCCTGTGTCAAGTGTGTCAAGGGGGGTAAGCAGGTTGCATATCAATAGTCCAAGCCCACTTCTGCCCTCCCTCTTTCCCCGCCCGCCCGCCCAACCAAATCCTTTTGACCACATTTCGACTTTCACAGTAGTTTTTGGGCCATGGATGGTATCCTAACAGCCAGTGTCCCGGGGTCGATTGTGGTCCTGGAGTCGATGCCTCAGCGGCTGGAAGTAAAACACTCAGGCGATGATTGGACTGGCGTGACAAGCCCATCGGAGAGAAGGAAGCGGCAGAATCGGCTGCATCAAAGGGCTTATCGTATGTCTCGACCTATGTTTGTCCTCTTTCCCATTTGCAGTTAGCTGACCCAGCTGCATGTTGCGGCATAGGAAAGAAAAGACGTCATCGCCCCGGTCAGCCCAGGCCAACGCCGGGTTCTCTATATCCTGCAAGTGAAGGCGTGGATAATCCGGTACCATTCCAAAATGGCGAGATGGATGAGAATGATGGGGGACAAGACAGTGCCCCACAAGAGGGTCATCTCCTTCTGCCCACTCCCGAGTCGCGCGCAGTGGTTCAAAAGTTTACGCAAAGAGCGTGTGAAGATTACGAGCAAGGCGCGCCGCGACTTGAACATCTCTATATTCTAGTGAGGCTCAATGTCCTTGCTGCTATCGCGCGTAACGCTACGCTACTCGGTTTCATGTTCGAAGGGCTGTGCAGCCCTGAGCTCGTCTCGCCATTCAACCAGCAAGGTCCTGATTTTCTCTCCTCCATCATACCATCACAGCCATTTCTGGGCTGGCTTCGGCCGACAGCATTGCAGGTCACCGTGCGGCACCATCCCTGGATCGACCTGATTCCCATTCCCCGAATGCGTGACAACATCCTGCGCGCGCTTAGGGATGGACTACTTGATAATAAGACATTAGGTCTCGACGTTCTTAACGTGGAAGATTTTCACGGTGACGCAGCTTGTCTTATTGTCTGGGGCGAGTCCTGGGACCCCAAGGGCTGGGAGGCGAGCGTCCCGTTCTTGCGGAAGTGGGGTGGGTTGATGGAGGGCTGTTCTACATTGTTAGAGGCAACAAACTCCTGGCGCCACAAGAGAGGCGAGAAGAAGATAACTTTGTAGTTTCGTTTGATGAGCGCCGGGGCGAATGGCTTAGCCATATTATTCTCAACGTAACTAGTCTAGAAGTGTAGCCTTGGGCTCACGTCCCCCACCCCCCCCAAACTTCTGCCATGAACTCGGTGACCTTTCTCACCTTGATGTCTGGGAACGTCTCGTTGATCGTGTGCAGTGGTTTGAGGTCAAATTGCCCATTCTCAATCATAATCCCCAGGCTTGCCATATAGCCTTCAAGAATATCCCTTGGCACAAATAGATTGGACGGCAAGGTCTTAGGAAGCGCCTTTGTCTTTCCGCTCTGCAAGAGCTCCAGAGAGTCATACGTGACGTCGAACTTAGCGCCGGTGGCCTCCTCAATCGCGCGGAGCAATTCGTTGAAGGTTACCTTGTCGTTGATCACGTATGTCTCTTTCTCCCACTGAGATAGTCTCAGGCTTGCCGCAACAAACCTGGCAATGTCCACGGTATAGTTCATGACAATGGGAACATTGCCTGAGCCTGGTAGTGCAGCGCGGTGGTTCACGATGTCAATCGCATACGGGAAGGGCGGCATGTAAGAAGGGGCATGTGGGATGACCCAATAATCAAGGAAGCACCCGACATACCAAGCCGAGTATTCGAGAGAAGTTTCCTTCAAAATGCGCAATACCTCGCGCTTCGCCCTGGCAACGTAGAGAGTCTCCAATTCGCTTTAAGCACACTGATGTTAGTGGGTACATGGACGAGATCCTAGAGTCCATGTGAAACATACCGTTCCGAATATCCAGCTCCCCAAATACTAGGAATGTATCGGCGTGTTGTCTTCGACTCCTCGGCAGCCTTGATAAGGTTGAACTCTGGCGTGGCGTCGACCTGAATGTTGAGTACTGAAATGACGGTCCCGACCTCGTTCTCTTCAAGGACTCGCTTGATGTCGCCTATATCATTGTAGTCTATCTGGACGGTACGGGAGATAGAGGGCTCTGTCTTGCTTTGTGACGGACCGTTCTGGCGACGACATTAGCATCATCGCAACGTTATTGGGAAGGGGGGGATTTTTCCGTAGTACCTTTCGACTCAGCACCAAAACCTCGTGGTCGCCAGCCTTGACAAGGGCGTCAACGATTGTGCGACCTAAGCCCCCGGTTCCTCCTGCGACTGCAATTTTCTTTGCCATGTTTGGTATGATTTCTTCCTTATTGGTTTCGAATGAGAATGAACAAGGAGCATTTCGTTCTGATTGGGGGTTTTAATATATTATGACATGCACGCACCTTCGTCGCAATTACAAATCATCGGTAGCAATGACTCCCGACTTGATTAGTGTATCAAGTCATAATAAGCAAAGGAACGGAAATTTAAGAAAAGGGTCAACAAACCGATCCATTCACATGAAGGCGAAACCCTGAGCACACTTACACTTCGAGGATGAGTCGCCCTAAGAGAATGACGGAACATTCGGGAGCAGCTAATGCGACCTGCTTACGCACTAAATTCGGAATTCTAAAAGGGCAATGTCTGTGCTCTATGCTCTGACTGATTCGCGCGCGGCAATTTGAAATCAGATATCAGGCTGGTAGATTCGAACCTCAATTGGCTGCTCCACATTGTCGACAGAAACTCAAATCCTTTGTTGTTTTTCAAATACCTTCTCTTGGGCCGGTTCGATCACAAAGTCCGTCTCCGTGAAGAATGACGCCCCAGGGGTGGCTCTTAACTCAGCCAATACTTAGATCGCCTTGAAAGGTGATATATTTGGGTCCGCGCTTCAAGGTGCTCTGTTGGCCCACAACTCTCAGAAATCTTACGACCTCTTTTCCACCTCACCTTCTCCATTGCGCTTTCGTCTACCCCAACGTACCTTGACTCAAAAATGTCGGCGTCCCTAAAGTATACCTCCAAGCTTTTTGGAGCACGAGTCTTGATCATCGGTGGCTCTAATGGCATCGGATATGCCGTAGCCGAAGACGTCATCGAACATGGAGCTGCGAGCGTCGTCATCTCCAGCTCCAACGCCGACCGCGTTGCGGGTGCCGTGTCTCGGTTGAAGCAGACCTACTCAACGACGGAATGTCAAATTAGCGGCTTTCCATGCGACCTGAGCCAAGACAGCACCATCGAGTCCAATATCGTCGCTCTCTTCGATGCCGTGACCGCCAACGGTACTCAGAAACTGGATCACATCGCCTTCACGGCTGGCGAACCGCCTGTTGTGAAGCCACTAGAGGAAGTGGACATCCACTTTATCAAGAAGACGGGCATGATCCGTGTCTTTGCCCCAATACTAATGGCTAAGCATGCTGTCAAGTATTTGAATCCTGGCCCAGCATCCAGTATCACGTTGACTACTGGTGCCAGTTCAGAGAAGCCGATCCCCAATTGGGTCGTCCTGGGCTCATACACTGCTGCCTTGAAGGGCTTGGTGAGAAGCCTGGCACTCGATCTCAGACCGATCCGAGTCAACGTGGCCTGTCATGGCGCAGTTGATACAGACCTTGTCGAGGGACTCATTGGAGAAGTATCGCCGGAACAAAGAGAGCAGGCCCGTAGTGGCCTTGCCAAAGCAACTGCGACCGGGGTAATTGGCAAGCCAGAAGATGCCGCCGAGGTATATTTGTACTTTATGAAGGATCGCAACGTGACGGGGACTTCGGTAGATACTGATGGAGGCATGTTGCTTTTGTAGAAGAGGTAGCTACCATTTGAAAGCTTGTCCGGTGTGTTGAAGCCGCAAGCGCTTACCTTGTTTTCCCCTCCGCTTGTTCTTGTCTTGTGATCCATCATGGCTTCCATATATCTGGCCTTCTGCCGGCCTTGGAGAATAGAAAGTGTAAGCCCGGCTCGACGACGATCCAAGAGACTCGTCGCGAGCGAAGGGGAAGGAATTATCTGATTGCTCATCTAATCCTCCTTTCCGGCCATCAAAAAGTTTGTCCTCGTCAGAAGAGTCAGGGAAATTCGTCAGTGAAGCTTTGGCTCAAATCTTGACTCCGGGGCTAGCTTGGTGCTATTCCATGCTGAAAATTTCCAACAAACTCGACGACAGGGTAGGGTCTCTAGGCAGCAATGAAGTAGAATGCACATGTTTATCGTAGTCAGGTCAAATGTAACACCACGAAACCTTAAAATGTGGAATGATATGAAATGAAATTTATTACGTCCGGGAGGACTAACCTCATAGGGCCAGGTGCGTTAGGCTGGGTACATTCCCAGAAGAGTCGTGCTATTCAGATAACCCCTTATTGCTAATCATATAACCTGTCACGTGAAATTCAGTAATTTCTTCTCTCTTTCCTTACCTTCCCTTCTGCATACCAAAAATTCTATGACAGCTAGAGGTGACCAAGAATCACGCAAAAAGTCTCTTAGCCAAGGCCGAAGACCTCACCACAATCTCATCTCGTAGGGACGATTGAATGACCGGCATGAAGGTATCGCCGGATGGCGTTGGTGTTGCTGAGAGCCTCAAGCTAGCCCGGGTTCCCCTTCCGCATCTTCCTCGTGTTCCTCTTCCCCTTGTATTTGTAGCTGTTCGTGAACGAGTTGATGACGGCGTTGAACCCCGTGATGTGGGCAAATCCGGCTCAATCTCGGCTTGTGTACGGTTTCGGCGGATACTCGGATTCAGCTGCCGTATATTATAGCAGCTTTGGCTCTGCCTCGTAGCAGTTGAAGCTGTTGATGAGCGCGTTGACGATGGTGTTGATGAACGCGTTGGTCGCGGGAGGAATTTTGTCAGACGGAGAGATCCGGCCAGGGGTGATGACTAAGAAAGCAGGGGTCTTGAAGACTATAGATCAGGAAAAGGTACCCAACTCAGACCGTCAGACCCCACTTATGGGGTCACGAGATGTAACCAATTTAGAGGTCATGTGACTTTACACGTGACGGGTTATATGATTAGCAATAAGGGGTTATATGAATAGCACGACTCTCCCAGAATGTGGATACATGATTGCGGGGGCGCTAGTAGATGCTGAAATGGACAGTATTATTAATACATCATGCTATTCGGACTTATTCGGACTACTCGGACAAATACACAGACGAACAAGCTCTACACAGGTACCTAGGTACCTAAGAACATAGGGCACTTGCACCTAAGGCTAGGTACCTGTCTCACAACATGTTCGTCCGCACTCCTTGACGTTTGTCAATACTGAGTTAAAGACATCCCCTTGCCCCGCCGAATATTTCGCCTGTATGCCCTCTCGTTATCGAATCAATGTTCTTCCGCGGCTTCCATTCCTTCCATTCCTTCTTGGCGCATCATGACGTCATATCTTTATCACAAGCAATTGCCATTCTGCCAGGTGCACAAAAACGGGGTCTGGAGGAATCCTACGAATAGAGAGATACATTGAAGCATATAGTTACAACATTGTTGTGAGGGGTAAAAGAAAGGATTCTTCACTAAGCTCATACAACCCATTTTTTTTAATCCTTACACTCTGAGGGATGCATGAATGAGAGGTGACAACTATGATTACCCATTGAAAAACTGTTGCTCCGCTGGTTGTGGGGAGATAGATACAGGATTGATAATCTCAAGTTCTCCAACATGAGTCAAAGCGAGGTACAGGCCCACAATTTAACCTCGTAAGCAGAGATCAGTCTGGTCTGTAGGATCAATGATGGGTTTAGGGTGTCGGATTTCGGTTGTGTTTGGGAGGGCTCAGCCAATAAGGTCGCGCCTTGGATGAACAGCACCCTTGTCGATTCCAGGAACTAGTACGCATCGGGTTTAAATGGAACTCTATCCCTGTTAAACAGCATTACCCCGGTTCGTTTGATAAGATAATGATGGATCCAATACGCCTAGGTCAATGAAGAGATAAGCAAAGGATCAACTGATCTGACTTCAAAGATGATTGTATTGATTGATCTTGGGTCCTTCCGGACCCCTCTTTCCGTGAGGGATTTAACTGTCAATCTCACCCCCCTCTATGACTGGGATCAGGATATTGATGTATTAGAGGATTGCGTCACCCGAGGGTCAATCCAACACTTTGCACACGGAAACTGCGGCACAAAAGTTAAACGAGGACTCTTGCTGGACACACAAACATGCAAACATACAAACACACCAAAAAAATTAAACACAAATAAAGAAGTAAAATACTGTCCTGTATGATATCTAGCCTCTAGGCGCTATGCAACTCTACTAATTTGGTCATAGTGCAGGGGTTAGACTACCAAAGGCGACATACTTTGGTGGTCCGCCGAGAGAGGGACGAGGAAGAACAGGCGGGGGATCTCACCAGCGTCTTAGGGGCGCTCGACGAAGAGTTTGCGGAGAAGGAGCGACTCTCGCACGGACAGGAATGGTGTGCGCCTGTGCCCCACGAGAGGAAGGTGAAGACGGTCCAGAACTTTTACAAGGCGTTTCATGAGACGAGGACGTTACCGATCCTCACCTGCATGTTCTGCTATCGTAAATACAGCAGGGTACAGCTGGAGGACGTTGAGTGGATTGGTGGATCGCAAGTCCCGTCGAGAAGAGCGATGGATCACCTCTCAAGTGCCTCCGGTGCTTCCCCATAGGGGAGAAGATTTGTGGGTGTGCTGACTGTGTGAGGCAGACAATGTGAGCGTTGCCAAGGTTGTTCTATTGTATCTCGACTTAGTTAGTTTGAATACAAGACTTAATTTTCCACTCGGCAAGGCTCGTATTGGAGAGTTCTCAAAGAAGAAGTCCAATCCAATCATGTGTTACGGGCTGTACTTACCATGGTACCCTCAGGCAGTGTAAACAGGACTCCGCCGCTCCAGGACCGATGCCGAGGTAGCATGCAAGTAGGCGCAGTCTTACCCTGTAGATTTGGAGGCGACTGTGTGGGGTCTAGGTCGTGAGCAGGTTCCGTCACAACCGCCAGATGCTGCAAAGGCGGTTTCACGGAGAGCGTGTCGGGATTTGACGTGCCGGGATCAAAGATAAAGACGTTTCGTCGCTCCATGCTGCGATGCTTCATGCTGATCAAATCAGGCGGAAGTCACTACCTGGTACGGTACTAGCTTTATACAAGCAATGCTACCATTCTAGAACTTTCCAAACTTTCACTACGGTGATGTACCGGTGCGCGGCTAACCTTAAAGAGGAAGGCGGTGAGCCGATTCTGCCAGTTAGTTCTGAGAACAAAAGGCTGATGTATCGATGTGTGAAGTACTACTGTAGGCAGTATGTATCGTAACTTGTTAAATTACCATTTTTCTGGCCCGTGCACGCATCGCATCTTGGAAAACCCCTCTCGAGAAAAGAGGGGGCCGGAGGCATCCTTGATCAATACAATCATCTTTGGTCTCCACATCGTATTGAACGTTATCACTCTGATCGAATTGACCGTATCGGATCCATCAACGATTACAACCGCGTACGATAAAATCAATCAATCAATCAATCACTACGGAGTAATCCTTGCGTGATTAGGCCGGTAGCCCAACACACGCTGCCAGGGGAGTCGGGGCTGATTCGAGAGACCCAAACGCGACGCGACATGAAGCGAAACCGCGAGGTCCCCGCTACGTCTCGGCTTCAGCTTAGGGAGTATGAAGAGGCTTGCAGCCAACGTGTACTTAGGGCATTTCCGGATTAACTCTTATTACGATCCGATTCTTATTGCCCCACAAAAGCTAACAGGGATACCATCCGGCCAAACGAGCGATTACACTGGTTAAGGGCCAGGGAAGGAGGGGACCTTTGAGACGGGACGCGGGAGGAGCAGGGAGTCCCACTTCAGGAATCGCCTGCCATCCAGCATCACGTGTTGCGGCGAAACCGACAGGGTCAAATTAGTGACCCAGGCAACCAGACTGTGTGGATATGACCAACCAACATAAAAACAATGCCGGCACATCCGCTCATTCTCCAATCAGTCTCAGAGCCCTCCAAAGCCTTCGCGATTCCGGTACTTCTATCATCTTACCAGCTGAAACCGCATCTCGCCTGGTCTCAACGACCGGTGAGCGTGAGCTTTAAGGAGCCAACCCGCAACGGTCTTGGTACTTCATCGGGGTACCGTCCTCTCAACCTTTGTTTTTACTGTGGCCACAAAGACCATGGCGGAACCCGACCCCCCGCCCTCTTTGCTCCAGATCAGAGCCATGGAAGAGTGCGTGTCACAAGTCTGCCAACATCTCGAGGACATCAAGTCTCCTTATCTTTTGTATCAGGAGCAGGTGGCAGTGCTGAAGGATAGTGTTGAGCAGGAGTGGGCGCGCGTTTCGTCCAACCTCACCCGGCAAGACTTGACAACCCTGCAACAGAGCACACTGAAGCTCGGTGGTCAGTTGAGGGAACTGGAGCTCAAGCACGCCGCTACCATCAAGGAAGACGACAAGGCGTACAGAGCCTCACTGGAAGCACAAGTTAGAAAGCTCTGCAGGGATATGGTCGACATATTTGGGAGATCCTTGGTGACGGAGGCCCTACAGGAATGCCCAACGGAGCCTGTGCCAGGATCGCGCAATCCTGCTAACGGGCCCCTTGCTCCAACAGACGCCACATCGCAAGAGAACACACAGTCAGCATCTCAACACAACGCTACAGATACACCGCCCAATGTTGAGTCTAAAGATGCCAACATGCAAGAACCCGACAGCACCGAAGACCAGACCACACCCACCAACTCGTCCATGTCCATCAATCCCGTTAGTCCAAGGCTCCGATCCTAACCTCAAGTCCTGCTTCCCCGCTAATATGTCTAGAAAAAAAGAATGGGATCTGTCGTCTCAGGTACACAAAAACGTGCCCGAATGGGGCAAACTGAGCCTGCAGAGACCAAAAGAACCATCGAGTTCGATGAGGTCTTCCAAGATGGGAATGCCACTATAAAGCATACGATAGTCCAGTTCCGTGACGAGTGGTACATTCTTCTGTGCGATGAGCACGGACTCAGTTTCAAACATCATCCCATCATGTCGGCCGCCAAGCATCTCAACGGGAGGGCTCATGGTAAGCTGCCTAAAGACCACGAAATGGCTATCAAGCACCTGGGTGTTCGTGTTCTAAACTGCAGCGCAAAACTCGCAGAGGAGAACAATAGGGTATGTCTGGTGGCATATCGAACGGGATACGACCCGTCAAAGTTGCGCACGCGAACCAAGAATAAAACTTCTGAATCCATTCACGTCTCGCCGCTTCTCGAACAAACAGATCAACATGTAGACGCGCCGTTGGGCAACAGGGGAAGCGCATGTGTGAATGGTAGGGGCAAGAGTAGCCGGAGACCGCGAAAAACGTTTGATGGAATTGTTGATCCAACTCCAGGCGGCATTTATCTCGGATACTGGTCAAAGTCCAGGGAGTGGCAAGCTGTACTCGTTCTCCCTGGAGTTGCCACCGAGCAACCCATTGATATTGGCTTCTCAGGCACAATCCAGGACCTAGGTCTCACAGAACAACTACCACCGTGTTACACTTATGATCCCCAGACGGGTATTCTTGATTGGCAAGAGGACTACAAAGATGGAGGTCCTTTGGTTACAGAGCGACAATTTCCCGTCATGTACTTTGATGGCTTGGATTTTCCGAGCGAAAGCTCAGTTGGCTGGGTGGCAGCCAACGATCTCCAGCCTGTTGATACTCAAGATTCCAGCTTCGAGCTAACTCCTCACTTCAAATCGGTCCTGGATTTTTTGGAGACCCAAAGAAGCAAACAGGTCGAGAATTCAAATCTCGAGAACGTGGGGCAAACGGACTTAAGACTGGGCCCGGCAGACATCGACACTCTGGATTCTACGGTCGTTGCCGCACCAGCGGCTTTACCGGCAGAACAAAGCCAAGAGGAACAGTCAAGTCCCCAACCTGGCCTTAGCCAAAATAATTGTCAATCAGATGACCAAGAGGCGCCACTGTCGTCCGAAGAAGGCCGCACCAACAACGTGGCGGGCTTGCCACCGAGCAGAGCTGACTTTCATCACAACCTTAGTCCTGATTTGAAGACTCTCCATGAAAATCAAAACCCCAACGTTGTGGCCATAATCAGCGATTTCTCCAGCAATGCAGCGTCGGCAGCGGCCACAGGAACTCCTCCAGCTGGCGACCGGCCCGAACCCGTCATCTCACCTTCGATGTCTTTATCTGTACAACCAGTCACGGCTCCAACCCCAGACAACCAAGGCGAACGTGACAGTTCGCTCAGGAATAGAAAATTGCTCCAAATAGCAGCTGATGGCTGCAGACGGAATGGGTGGTTGGACCAGGGCGGCCCTTCAGCAGTGGGTGAAGTGGATGGGACCCGAGCAGCCGCAAGCCGACAAAGTCGCATTTCACCACTAGCAGACGGTCCAATCCATCCAAGCCAAGCCCATATTGCACCAGACCCACTTCGATTTCAAGCGAAGGACCAAGGGAAAGACATGGAGCCACCCCCAATTGCAATACAGGCTACGGAGCGACCTAAGATTGATGATCAGCGCCTCGACCTATTGAGACAGCCGCATAGTGCCGAGGGTCCGACATCTTTTCATAAAGAACACCCCCATACATCAAATGTGGTATCGAACGATGAACGCGATATTCAAGTAGGACCACCACAAGGACCCGGGTCCTCCCCCCTTCACCAATCAAGCTTCGTCCTCCCCGTTCCGCGGAATCTCAACGTAGGCCTCACAGTACCAGCAATGTATCAACTACGGCCCCTCAATCCCATGCCGCCCAATCAGACTACCCCGCAGCCTTTTCCCCAGTCTCAGTTAACCGACAATACACACTCAGTTAGCTGCCAAGAACCTATCTTGAGTCCCGACTATCGACTAGTCACGCTTCCCCCCCTCACAATACCAAGCATGTCGACAAGACCTAGTCTACAACCACATTCCGTTGGTAACTAGGCTCCTAACGCATCGCTGCGTTTATTGCCATGTCCAGCCCAAACCCGCCTTCAGCGAACTCGGCATCATCACTAACGAATGGACAATCAAGCCAACTCCACCCACGACATCCCTCGGAACCAGATACCCGGTGGGGGTGTTCTTACCCTCATTGTTCAAAGCGTTATGTTACACTAGTTTGGAGGGACAAACATATCTAGGACTGTCACTCAGCACACTAAATCAATTAGCTTGTATTAAATATTGAACTGCTTCCTTGGATTTAATAATGTGGATCTTAAACGTAATCTTGCAGGAAGAATAGGTTCTGCTCTTATATTATGTCAGACGGAATAGCTACACTAGGAAAACCCTGTCTTTGAACCACTTTGTTTCGAAGATGGGAATGTGATGAAGCCTTAATGAATTGGACATCCTGTTTTAAATTACGTAGACTATGAATAACGCAAACGCCTCACAATCCTACCGTTATGGATCCATATGTGGATTTCGTGGTATGGTTTTGAACCCTGGATAGAGGCGTTGGAACGGAGCCCTGCGCAAGTCCATATTGCCTTTGATGGATGGACCTCCCGCAACCGGCATGGTTTCTTAGTTATCAACGCTCAGTTCCTTGACTCTACGTTTGAGCCGAAGAAGGTCATCCTCAATCTACCTCATATGGAAGGGAATCACACTGGGATCAATATCGCTGCTTAGGTCACAGAGGTCTTGAAGGAGTTTAGTCTGGTGACCAACCCAAGGCAACCCGGCTACTTCACGGTCGATAACGCCTCAAACAACGATACAGCACTGGCAGAGCTTTCAGCACTCAAGGGGATTGACGGTCTCAACCCTCTCAAGGCTCGGGTTCGTTGCTTTGGGCACATCATCAACTTGGTTACCCGTGCCTTGTTATTTTCAAAGGAAGACCATCTCCCTGAGGATATTGGTGTTGACGACTTTGATAGCTGGAGGAAGTTTGGACCTGTTGGCCGCCTACACAGTCTTGTGGTCTGGATACACCGATCTCAGCTAGCAGCAGACTACCTGCGCAATATCCCGAGGGAGGCAGGCTGCCCTAGGATCCTTGATGTGGTCGTTGATGATGCTACCCGGTGGCTCTCTCAGTCCTACATGATGCAACGGGCTCTTGATCTACAGCCATGCATTGAGGAACTTGTTGGTGAGGCGGTTTCACAGTTTGCAACCGGGCGATCTCATTCTCAGCGTCAAAGGGGTCCTCTTGCAGGTCTCTATCTACCAGGTAAGAAGCCATCATGTCTTGATGATGAGAACCTTCTTGATAAGAATGACTGGAATGCAATCCGGTGGTTCTACGGCATCTTAGGGCACTTTGAGAAGTAGGTCAAGAAGCTGGAAGGCGACAACAGCTCGAGTTCGCCGTGGAGGCAAGAAGAGCCGGCTCAGTGGTATCTGGGGAGTCTTCTCATCATTTGAGGACCTTCTTCACAAGCTTGAAGATGCCAAGATTGAGGCACAAGGTCGCCCAGAGCAATATCCCAGGGATGTAATCAATATCGCCCTTGCCATACTTCAGATCATGCTAGCTGTTCTGCCACTGCAAGCTGAAGCTGGGTGTATCAGCAACAGCCGGGAAGACGCCAGCGCAGACGAGGAACGTAGCCAAGTAGCGGACATCAGGGAACAGCGCCGGAATACCCTCTGTTTAAGAATGTGTTCAGCTTCACAGCAGGGCATGGTGCTTTGGCGAGTCAACAATGAAGAGAAGCTGCCCATGGCAATCCCGACTTTGCATGAACGATGCCATATGCAAGTGCCGAGGTAAAGCAGTTCGGCAGCGGGGGAAGGACATGAAGAGTCTGTATCGCGGGCCCATCTCGCGCCGATGGTTGAAGTAGGTTATATACTGTCAAGAGGTCAAAGATGTGTGTATTGTTATGATTATCACGAGCTAGCTAGGCGAGGGAATTGGAGCCTGTATGAGGTCCCGGCTGCCTGAGGCCACAGCCGCCATAGGCGGCCGTAGGCTTCCTTCAACATATACAAAGCAACGAGCCACAATGACTTCAAAATGCTCACCCTAGACGCGATGCTCGGCTCCTCTTTCAAGATTGCTGCTATTGAGCAAGGCATGGGCCGAGACTTGATCAAGTCGAGCATCGTCAGCATTCGACGCCGCATTCGATTCCCGTCTTGGGAGAGCTTGTTGGGCCAACATCAGACATGTCCCACGCCATTGAAAACAATGTGCGAGTCTCCACCCTTCATTTTTCCTACCCTGGGCAAATGGCCACGACAGACAACTTTGCAACCTGTCTCCCTGTTGAAATGAGCAGGTTGTGTTGATTGAAGAAGAAGAAAACTACCCGTTGGCATTGTGGGGCAAGCCAGCGGAAGCTATTGACAAGAAGGCATCCACATCCCAGCCACTAATGGATCGGAATAGCAATTGATCCGTCAAACAACGGATCTCAACACTCCCCACGAACAAGGTGCTGGTGCCGTCTTCAAGTTGAGTCTGTGGGGGGAGAGGTGGTTGTCGGGCCAACGCGTTGGCTAGCTGACTAATCAAACCCAATTCCGCTTTAATCATCAGGTCAACCACGTCAACCACGTCTCAATCAAGCAACACTCCACGTCGGTTTAATGCATTTAGTGTACCCCAAACCATGGGCGATTCCAACAGAATCCTTTCCTGGGTCTTGAATCTTCCCCGGCACACCGACTACAGTCCCCCTTCGCCTCTCGACAAGCGTCGCAAACGCAAGATCCGAAATACGGCGTCGAGCCATCAACTTGCCAGTCCCCCGACCTCGCTCGACGATTACGACATGGCATCGACACCGAAACGGCGACGACTCGAAGGCGGTACAAGTGCACGGTTTGATCCCGATGTGACTCCCCGGCCTGGCACGCGCAGCATCACAGCCGATTCCTCTGCGTCTGCTTCCGCGTCTGATACGAGTTCTGTCTCGGGCGCGTCGTCTCCAAAGAAACAGATGATGAATCTTCGCTTGAGCGACGCCGGTGTGATATACAGGTCACTCAATGAGCGAACAGCGCCTGCGGTGGCCGAGACGCTGTTTACGACAATATCTGACATCGGACGAGGCTTCGACCTTGTACCGGATTCTTTCAAGGCGACCATCACCCAGAAACTCAAGGACCGAGGCATGGAATCTCGCCGGTGGGGGCATTGCTTCAAGCCGGCCGGCGAGGCCGATGTTCTGCCGGGCCGGATCCCATCTTTCGACGAGGTTGAGAGGGTCTTTGTCGAGGCCCAAGAGTGCGAGGACTTTAGACACGAAGAGAGTGCCTGGAACTCTCAGGTTCATCTGCGACTACTGGAAGGCATCTTCAAAACGCCGCAAGGTCACCTGTGTGATGACTTTGGCTCCGTCAGCTGGTGAGTGCTGTTGTCTTGGAAGCCTTGGAAACGTTGGTCTTGGCCAGGATTGTCGCATCATGACTGACGTCTCTATCTCTTGCAGCACGTCGGCCCGTCCACACCGCGAGTTTAAGCCATCCGCATCAATGGCCAAGATGATTGACATCTGCGTGTTCGCTTCAGTCGACCGAGACACCGAGTTGAAGAGGGCTGTCATCGAATTCAGCAAACTCACACCAACGCTATCCATCAATCACACCGACTTTGAACCCACTCAGCATCGTCCCCTCCTCCTCAGCATCGAGACTAAGAGACCTGGCGTCGATGGAGACAAGGCCCAACTGCAGATGGGCGTCTGGCATGCCGCTCAGTGGGCCTTTCTCCGCTGGGCGGTTGGCCATAGCCTTGTCCGCCGGCGCATAGCACAAGGCTCAGAAGCGGCCAATACAGACGAGCTCCGGGCGGCGGAGCGTGCTACCCTGGCGAGGTTGGGTTTCATACCAGGCATCATTGTGCAGGGACACCGGTGGCACCTGGTGTTGTCGACGTACGGCGAGGACGGCAAAACAACGCTGTGGGCAGAGTGGGAGATTGGTTCGACAAAAAGCCACGAAGACATATATGCCATTGTTGCGGGGGTACGGGAGCTGACGGCCTGGGCGAAGGATGTTTACTTGCCGTGGTTGAGGGAGAATGTTTTGAATTGAGCTTCAATAAGATATGGATTGGTTTTGGTTTGGAGTTGGGGAGTGGTGCGTACATGTTGGTTATGAATATGATACCCCAGTATTTCGAGTCTTGAATTGAAGATTTTGTCAACATATTCCCCTCAAGTTCGTGACAAACAGTATACCAGAAGTCCGAGGTAGACTTTCTCACCTTAGGCTTATGTCAGTTATAAATGCGATCTCCGTCTTTCTGCCAGCTAACTTTGATGACGAAAACTGGCCAGCCGTGACAGGGAGGAACCACCCTGTTTATAGAATTGAGTAAGTTATGTGTATGCTTTTCGGAGATACTACTAAGGAAGCAATTGTTAACATACAGAGGGAATTGATAGAAGTTACCCCTGTCCCGTTTTACATCGTTAGTGTGGTGGTCATGGTCATCCAGAATAACACCACCGGCGCCAAGAGACGTCTTGCCTCCGGGAACATTGATGGCGCCAGACTGTGAAAGACCACATCATTCAGGCCTCTGTTCAGATCCTTTTACGTGGGAATCCACTCGTTGCTGCCGACACATAGACATTGCCTCTTATCGGACGACTCCTCTCCGCCGATGTAGTTGAGTCAGTAGGGTAGATGCCAATCGGCCTTGTTGTTAAGACTGGTGACATTCCTAGGACTCTCGTTAGTCATGATGAGTGCATGAATAACAATATTCCTTTTCAGACTGAACTTTCTGGTGCCAACCTGAGTGGCCGTTGGGTTTGGCTTGGACGTTAGGATCTGCAAAGCCACGAACACCATGCTCTATTCGTACTGTACAGTAATGTTGAAATGAGAAGATTCAAGTTGCTTAATTCATACTAAATGAATAGTAGGAGAACTACTATTTATGTACAGGCACGATCTCTGTGGAAGGTTCCACCTTCTTCCACACCTTTGCCACCGACTTGGTCGCCTCACACTTGTGATTTCCAACAGTTAGTAGTGTTAACGGCGAACTAGTGTCAGGAACTAAACGCACAATAGGGAGTGAAGAGGGCAGACTCGCTACTAGCTAGCAGCTTAGAAGGTGGTGATGGGGTTGTGACTGTATTGATCTCTGGCCTCTATCATATCTGCGGGTGAAGATAGCTATTTATGCTTCCTCACTGGTAATTCAATTGCCGTCAGGCCGAGACCCGTCGGTGGAGTCGCTGCGAGATAGCCGATGCTTGGAATGCCAAGTACAGGCTATGCAGAATCCGGCGATCAGGAAGCCCCGGATCCGGCGTTTGCATTCCATGGACCTCCCTTGCATTCCAGCACCTGACAATAGTTTGAAGCCTATTCTTCAAGTGTTCAGTGTCCTATCCACGGCGGCTGAAGCGGTGTTCGCTATTTTGGCACGGGGTGAGGGTGGGGTGAAGTTGAAATAGTAGGGGTGTAAGGGGTTGATAGAGGCCTGTCTCCCTAGTTAGCTTGCATCGAGGCGGCCTGTAGCCGATGCAAATCGGATTGTCGCTTGAACGGCCTTCATGTTTGGCATCCATTTTTGGTCATCAGATGGTGACTTTCCTCCAAGATAAAAAGAGACATTGCTCCTCTGTGGGTGCTAGTGCATTGAAGCATCTCTGTACTGTATGCCGTCCACTTTCGGCATCGGAAGAGGAAGTGTTCAACTGTCTCTCTCGCTTGTCCACAATCACACTGGTCCGATGATATCGCTTTGATGTGAAAGAGGTACGAGTTTAGTCTTGTCATGCCCGAGTTGCGCCAGCACATTCGCTTCCTTCCATGATAGCTGGTCATAGAGTTGTTTCGTGTGTTTGCCTGGCAGTGCTGCGTCTATTCCAAGTATTGATTTGTATTCTCAGTGAAAATATCTCGTAGAGGTGGCAGCACGTCTACCTACATAGACCCTCTACCTTGCATCCCCTTCGATCCTACTCCGCTCCTTGTGCGGGGCATGTCGGTTCGCAAGTCAATACCAGTTTGCTCCTTAATAATAAGGATATGCCTTTTCGGAAACTTGCTATTCCGGAAGCTTTCAGGTTTGTTAGGAGAATTGATGAGTAAAGTTTTCTTAAGTTCCCATGGTATCGAATCCTACGCCATAGGGCAGATAAGATTTTCTGGGCTGTAAGCCACAGGGCCTGTGCACAGTATGTATGCACGGCATCTCAAACACCAAGTCTGCCCCACGCCTCTTTCGATGCGAAACGAAAACCTTCGTCCTCTCTCGTCCCAAAGGACCACCTAACGCCGTATACCCTCAACCCATATACCGACCCATGATCGAAAAGCCACGGAGGAAATCAGAGGATTCGAAAGTCTCGTTCCGAAAGGCATTGGCGGGCCCGCAGGTACCGGTCTCCTGTGAAACTTATTGGCGCGGTAACATAATACTTGGCTTACGCCACAGCCAGCGACCCGGCGCCACAGCTCAGCAGCTTAGGAAACAGCCCGCCACAATTGGGGCGACAGACGGCCGCGAAACCCCAAATAAGCTTCCCTCATGACCGCGAATACAAAAGAGGTTAGCCTGTTGACTACAAAATTCAAACAGGCTAGTGTTATGACCACACAACTTAAGGGTAATGTCGGATCCGTTACGGTCAATTCGATCAAATGGATAGTGTTCAAAGCAGTGATGATGATGTTGATTGTTGCTTGGGCCCTGTTGGGCTCCGTCGGTCAGAGAGGGGTTTTCTGACACCCCCTCTGACTAAGGTCAGGATATCAGTCTATCAGAGGTTTCGTAGTACAGGGTCTCAATCCAACAGGTAATTTACAAGGGGTGTTGATGGGCAGTCTGAGTCGCCCAGACGGACTAATTAGAAACCTACGATGAGGTACATGGAGCAATGTACTGTGGGGCGGGTTGCCATCACACTAGCCCGTTTCGTCTCTTTTGAGGTGGCGGGTTTGCAACAGTAGGCTGCCGTACTGGAGAGTAACGTCACCTACTTCGCCATGGGGAGCGAGAGCAGGAGCGTGAGCATGAGCGGCGACACGACCGTGCTCAACAGCGACACTGTAGCGCGCAGCTCCTGTGCTGCACGCTGAGCAGCAGAGCGCCAGCCATCGCCGGGATCTTGATTTGTATCGTCAATCTGCCGATTTAGTTCCTCTGCGTCGAGCAGAGAGCATCCCTTGGCTAGCCCATCCTGTCGCCATCATGTCCGCGCCCGGACCCGACGCCCGCCCAGCGCCGCCCCCGAAGCCGCGACTGAATATCAACGTCAGTCGATCCTCATCCTTCGTCGCCGATGCCAAAGAAACGCCCTCCGCCACTGCTGCCGCTTCCGTTACGTTTACCGAGGGCGCTCGCAAAGTCAAGCTCAAGATCACCCAGTCCCAACCTTCCACCCCCGCCGAGCAGCCGCCCGCCAAGACCAGGGCAGGCAGGCAAACGAAGCCGACTCAGAAACTCGTCGAGAGCAAGAAGCGCCCGCACGATGATGATGACGACAAGTCACTCGCCACGTCGGCGCACCCCTCCACCAAGATCAAGCTCAGGGCCTCCAAGGCCGGCATGACCCCGACGCTGGTGGTGAAGCCCAAGGGACGCGTGCCAACACACCCACCAGGCGATGGCTACGACTCTGAGGCCAGCGACCGAGAGAAGGACCCCTCGATCGAAGAGCAGTTCGTCCTGCGCATGATGCCGGGGGAGCACTGCGACTACGTGCGCTGGTGTATGGAGAATGGCAAGATGGGCGTTGCGCGCAGCATGGGAGGAGCCGATATCCAGCTCAAATTCTTCGAGGAGGACACGCGACGGGGTCTACTCACTGTCAAGGGCCAGTCGTTCGCAGCCGTCATGGTCGACCTTCCTACTATTACAGAGGCGATGAAGACGTGGGATCGCAAATCCTTCCTCAAGTCGGCCGACATCTGCCAGATGCTACTAGTCTTCCAGAAGGTGGCCAACGAAGCCGAGGCCAGACATGCTCCTCTCCCGAGTATGATCGACTCGCACTTCAAGTGGCCGCACGGTCTGACGCCGCCTATGCACGACTGCGTCAACCGCCGTTTCGCAAAGACCATTAGCCGGAAGGAGATTGAGGATAAGGAGGCCGAAGTCGAGCGTCTGCTCGCCGAGGACGCCAAGGCTGGCTCGACGCGCTGGGAATGGGTCGACGACCGGCAGCCGGACGCTGACGACGAGTACGGCGCCGATGAGCACGCTGAGGGCGAGGTAGATGATAGCATGGATTACTTCCAGAGCCGAAACGTCTTCGGAGACGACGGTGGCGACGACCACGACCTCGAGGCCGATCTCGAGGCGGCTTTCGCCGATGATCTCATGGCCGAGACACCAGCCACGGGCGTCGACATGGCCATGACGCCCATGACCACTACCCAGGTCAACACCCCCGCCGCCGTCCACGGCGGCAGCGAGGCCGACGAGTCGGAGGTGTCGGACGACAGCGATGATGACGACGACGATGACGACGACCTCGACGACGAGGAGCAGGGTGTCAAGGACATCATTGCCGACCTGCAGAAACAGCTAGTCAACCGCCAGGCCGAGTTGGCCCGCAACCAGAACAAGATCCTGCGGTCGCGCCTCGAGGCCCAGATCAAGCAGCTCAAGTCGTCGATTGAGCTCAAGAAGTCGTCGATTGGCATCGAGACGGATGACTAGAACGTCGCATCGAAGGGACGTTCTATCGAAGGCGGAGGGGGAAGGAAGCTGAGACAGCACAGTCTTGCTTGTTCTCGTGCTCAGGTTTCGCGGATTGGTGTTTCGAGAACAATGGACGCTTACGGATACTCAAGGGGGAGGCAAATGGCGTTTGAGGTGTTAACCAGGACAGGGAATGGAAGGTTGATTTGCGGGTTTAGACTCAAAATACCACCTCGTATGTGTTATGCCCTGATCGGCTCTTCGTGAAAATAGGTCGGGGTACGCGTAGATAATTGTGAAGCCGCTGGCGTGAATATCTGAACGTTTACATCCATCTCCACCTGTCTCCCTATCCTTTCTATCTTCGCTATAACATCACACCGCGGCCTAGCTAAACCCCATCAATGCCCACGACTCCTTACTCTTAATCGCAAGAGTCTCAAGGTTCGCTGCTCATTCACTACCAAGACCTCCTTGACCGTGTTGATGACATCCTGCCAGGCGACATCCCGGCTAAGCTCCTCGAGGCTCTCGGGGCGGGACCACGTCCTGCCAGAAGCGAGGGCTCCCTGGAGGCCGATCCTGACCGCCGATCTCATCAATGACTTCTTCATCTGCCAGGTGATGAAACAGAAGATATCTTTTCCGGATCGCTGCGATGAGGCCTCTCATCCCAGAGCGGATTATTAGATCATTGTAGATCACATCTGCAGCAGACCGGCCTTCACCAATTCCAGTTTTTCTCAGTCCCGCATCTCGATTCTAAATTGTCGCCTGCCCCTGTAAAAACATGGCTGTCCTCTAAACCCGGTCTGTTTCCGTCGTCAGTCCTCGTTGCTTTTCCTTGATTACTCATTTACACGTCTTAACGCGTCTCGTCGCGTCTTATCGTGGTACTCATGTTATAGCATGGTTCTTTGCTCTTTGATGGACATTTTGTTCTTGAAGAAATCATCTCGGGGGACATAGCCCGATCATGGATCTTGGCCTTGGGATCTTGCCTCGGTTTGAGGTGAACGGAAGGTTGCAGCAGTGAGCAGCTGAAAGTGTGTCGCTTGCCCCGCACACTCCGTCAGCATCAAATCGTAGAGGGCAGACCGGTCCGTTCCGTGCAGATCGCTTAGAGCTGACTAGATGATCTGCGTTATCTATTCGCCCTTAGAGGAAAAACTTGCTGCTGCATTGCAGGTGTTGGTTGTAACCGAGCTTCTGTCTTACCTCACACGATACGACGACCCATGAATTGCTTGTCTACCGGCAGCAACCAAGGTGGATGAAACCGGCAGGATGCGGTGTTTTCTCAGCCAACGTTGCTGGAAATGCATTGACCCATTGCTGCCTGATGCTCCAACCTGCAGCAACACCAAAACAGTCATGCACTCTGCCGCCCGAACTGTACGCCCCCTTGGTTGAGGAGGTGGATTACTGGGGGGTGGGGGCGCGTGATCGGCCGTGCTACGTTTGAGGGAGGCCCGAGCGGTGGTCAGTGATCAAACGACTCTATTTATGTTGTTCAAGACGTGCATCCTGATGAGACATTGAATCCGGGAAGGGACGCCATTCCGTCGTTGTTGTTGCCTGATGGACTAGGTCTCGGTGTTCTGGGCCACTGTTGTAGACCAGTCTTTGTAGTCCAAGGGGTAGTGAGGCCGAGACCGCCAAGTGGACAAGTGGAGTTCTGATCAAAACAGCGTGTCCGCGATTACGGAGTAAAAAGCATAATCGCGTATCAAACCGATGATCTACCGGCCCGGGCTAGTCAAGAAAACAGAGAGGTTCAACTTCTGTCGTAAACAGCGATGGAGGCCCAATAAGCGCATATAATAGAGATAATGAATGAGCCTTGTTTTCTACATAGGGAATCGCGCATAGAGCGCCGTTTAGTACGTGGGAGCGGAGCCCCTATTGTGGGTCTGCTCCCGTTGGTCCTCAACCAATCATATCTAGCTACCTTACAACAACTTCGTTACCCAGTCGAAATCAACGACTTTTGGCTCTTCACCTCGCAACTACGAAGCCCCTTCTCTCGTTGCTTTGCTACCCCCGTCATTTCACGCACAAGAGTCAATCACTTTCCTGCCACAACGCCTTCAACCCAACTTATTTTTTTCTCAAGCCGCACGATGGGCACAATGCGGAGGGGCGCTGACACTAAAGGCGACACCCACAACCCACGTCGATTGCACCCCGTTCAACCCTCGCGCATCTGTAGCACAAATCCAAGCAGGCAGAGTGTGTCAATGGGAGGTCAACAACGTAAAGCACGAAACCCGTCATTAGACTCTTCATTGAGTTCCAAGCGCTGCCACGCGGATGACAACCCTATCCTTCCTGAGGAAAACAGTCCATTTCAGACGTTTAGTTTTTTGGATGTCGATGTCACTAAGTCTACATTACGTGCACCTTTTGCAATAATGGTAAACGAGACCAGTGACCTTTCGGGTCCCGGGCTCAACGGAGGTGACCTTACCCTCCGCGATTCCCATGAGCCCGGCCGCGAAAGAAAATCAAATGGGACGCCTCTCGGCGAGATAGAGGGCGGAAAAGCCGGCGAACACTTGGAAGGGAGGAAATCAGCCGGGCAAAAAGACAAAAGTAATTCAAAGGAGCCAAATGATGTAGATCATACGGCCGAATGGACCGAGACTGAGGAGAACCGAGATAACACAGCAGAACCGAGGTACGAAGTCGAAAAAATCGTTGACCACCGCACCAAAAACAGAACTGAAGTCGAGCTCATGGTGAAATGGACCGGCTACTCCAAGCCCACGCTCGTCGACGAGCGTACCCTTCAACAAGATTGCCCAGATGCGCTTTACCACTACTGGGAAACCCGTGGAACTCGCGAGAGAGCAACGGGGATACGTTTAGAATTCCACGCATTTGAGGTCCTCAAGTGGAAGGTCGAGGCCGAGAAATTGCTATTCCTTGTGCAGTGGGTTGGTTACCCACCTAAAGACGCGACGTGGGAATTTGCTTGGAGGGTGAAGAATTTCGCGGAAGGGATGCACGCAGAGTATTTAAGGACACATCCAGCTGCGAAAAGGGCTTGGGAAAAGGAGAACTTCAGAAGAGTTGAGAAATCTGCTTTATAATGGCCGATCTTTTGGTTGATATGGCTTTCGTAGAGAAGTTGTGGCGGCTAGGTAAGACGGCGCGATCTGACATACTCTTTCAACGACGACTAAAAGCTCTCAAACAGCTGGCGCAGCATTGCGAGATGGGATGCAGTCGACGAACAGACAATGGAGTTGATAACTTCGTCGACTTCCCAACATCAGAGGATTTCAGTGGCTGTGCAGACAATTGAGGCAGCAACCGCTGAGGCGGGGTGACACAATGACCAACAATATGATTGATGATTTCTTTCGGGGTCGGGGCTGAGCGGCTCACTGTCGCTTTAGGTTTTAACTTACGACTCGGCTTGCTAGGCTTCAGCAAGAATGAGGGGTTGGTCGACCTCCCACGACACGGAAGAGGAGCTGACGTCAACATGACTCAAGAATTATATCGAGATGTCATCAGTCCAGCCTCCCGCTTCTCCTCATCTTCTTCTGTGTACCCGTTAGCTCGTGTGGGACTAAAGCCCGAGGTGGACCAGCTTATGAATGAATGGTGACCATAAAGTGGTGAGGCGAACATATCCTCGTATAATATAAAGTCTGGCATTTTCATTACGAAACTCACTAAGGCACCGCACGGCGTATAATCCGAAGTAGTACTAGGAATTACTCATGCAGCAATTGCCATCTCACAGCGGCACTTTCACCTGGCTAGATTCAGGCGAGACTTCGTGAGGCTATTACGTGGGCTTGGAATGATGAAATGGCGGCTCACTCGACGAAATTGGCCAGGTTGACGTGTACTCATGGGTTGGAAGAGGCTCCACGTCATGTCGCCAGGGCTAGTACAGAATACCAAGAGTTTACCCCAATTGGCGTACAGCACAAATACCCCTGTATTAAAGGTTAGAACGGTTAGTGGGGCGGGTGGAGAGGCTCGTGGAGCCGGCATCGTGGCCATAAGGATATATACATACCCGTAGGGTCTTACTAAGTGGCTCCGCCACTTAGTAGGGCCGAAAAATTTGGAACAGTCAGAAAAAGTTGGAACAGTGTGACCCCCCTAAAACCACAGCCAAAAATGGCCGCCGATGCTGCAATTGATTCTGACAGTCGTTCAAGCAATTTTATTACTGAGAAAATAGATATCCTAGGAGCTGAAAGTCTCGCGAAAATGACTATGTCATCAAATGCCGTGAAAAATGTGCCCTTGCGCCGGAATCGCAGCCCGCGTGCAGACATGTAACCAACTTAGCTAGGTCTTTGAGGCCGCCCTGCCACCGCAATTTATATGGCATCGTGTCTGTGAGAGCCGTCACGATTCCTGAGGCTGTAGCGGAATGTCTCTAGGTCCTTCATTATATGCTTGTACGTAGGCTGGCGATGTTGTGTGCGGCGTTTTGGGCATGGTGTTTCTGGCCCCTCATCCACTTCTTCCGACCAACTGAGCGGCGGCGAGGATCGTTCCCATGGCTGCAAATCTTGTGATGCCGTGATAATTTCGATATCATCGTCATCACCTGACTCACCTCTATCGTATATATCATTTTCGGGCTCGAGGAAGTTCTCGTTGGTGTCGTCTTCGTCGTTGAAGTCGCCGAAGTTGGTGGGGCTGAAGGAAGCATCACGTTCCAAGTCACGGCGTAACGCAGTCAGCTCTGTGGCCTCAGAAAGAGGTTTGGCTGCATAGTGAAGCTTGCGGATAGCTGCTTGAATACGAGGATCAGGCTTGGTATCGATGATGAAGCCGTCATTGCGTTGCCCAAGGAGGTCGAGATACTTTTGGCTGGAGTTTTCCATGTCTAGAAAGTGATCCTTCCGGCCAGTTAGCTCTAGCCACTTCTTAAATACAGGGACCTTCTTCATAACGCCGTCAACTTCAACTTCTTTATTAGAAGATCGCCATTCTTCCCTCAGCTTATCCATCTCTTTCTTCAAGGTTGCCCGGTGGCCTCGTAGCTCGCGGCGATGACTCTTTTCAGCCTCAACTCGGAGGGTCTCTTCCTGTTGCTGCCGGATCTCAGCTAAGCTCGAACTCGTGATAAAGCGGCCTTGGGGCTTGACTGACTTGCCGCGGCGACGGACTCGTGATAAGCGGTCGATGCGTTCTGCGCGGTTATGACAGAAGGCAGCAACTTTGGCGTTGAGAACAGCAGCTTCGTGAACAACTGAGCAGACCTGCCGAAGGGCAGCACGTGACGGCGAGCTCAGCAACTGACTGTATTTAGCATCAAGATGCTGTACGGTATCTGAGGCTCCTTGGAATCGCGTTTCTGGTGGGAGAAGTGACTCGTAGGCAGGGTCAACAGCCTCACGCTGCTTTCTCTGTGCCAACACCAACTTCGTGATTACCGGTATGCTATTTGGCGGGAAGAGACCGGTTTTCTCGAACCCTGACATGATGTTATGTGTGCTGAAGCCAGCATCAAAGATCTTTTGGAAGGCAGAGACGAAATCGATGCGGTTGAAGGCAAGGTTGCCTTCCTGAAGAGACTTGCGGATAGCTGCTTGGTGTGCGTTCTTTAACGGCTGAAAGACACCAACATCCATCGGCTGCATGATGTGGGTTGAATGCGGTGGCAGCATCACGATCAGGATGTCAAATTGGATGCAATATTCGATAAACTGGAAGGATGAGTGCCCTGTGAAGCCATCGATGACTAGAAGGCGCCAGATCTTCTCCTCTTCAGGATGGTAGTTAGGCGGCTCATTGACTGTGACTTCAGCAACGCCGTCAACACACTTCCACTCATCACAACCAAACCAGTCATTAAGTGTGACCCCGAGTCTCGAAGCTTGTGCTGACTTCATCCAGGAAACCCGGTTGAACTCGTGAAGCCAGTCAAATGTGACTTCGGCGTTGCTGAACGCTGTGTCTGTCCGTACGAACCGCATATTATCATCAGCTTCAACAGCGGCGAAGTTTTCCGTGGGAAATGACTTGAAGATAAGCCAGGGAGGAATAGAGTCTCCTACTGCGTTTCCTGCGCCGATGAGGGTGCAAGACTCACGATTAGCTGGATCCAGAACTTCA
The DNA here is from genome assembly GCA_020740775.1 of Ilyonectria destructans. NCBI lineage: Eukaryota > Fungi > Ascomycota > Sordariomycetes > Hypocreales > Nectriaceae > Ilyonectria > Ilyonectria destructans. The sequence goes on from JAHEWK010000023.1 coordinate 653,895, forward strand.
GGGCGAGAGGCACGCGTTGTGCGCACAATGAGGACCTGTACGGTCTCTCGAAGGCAGCCGATTCGAAGGCCGGCTTCATCTTCATTCCAGATCTCTGAGGCGCCAATTCTCTTGGTTTTAATGAGTTCCTCAAGATCCTTGAAGAACGTAGTCATATCAGCAATATCTGTCGATTCGAATGACTTCCGCGACTTCTCAACAGCCTTCAGGAACGAGCCACGAAGCTCTGGGTGGTCTTTGCGAAACTGGGGATACCAGGCCTTTGAGACTGGAGTCGATTCCGGGTCTCTTTGAAGCCGGAAGCTATTTGCAGCCGCCTCAACTTGCGGCTTGGAGGCAGGAAACCCGGCGCGTTCCATCCACCAAACGTACGCCGCGATGGCATCGCCTTCAGCAGGCGTCAACAACGTCGGGCGGCCTCGAGGCCGGGATGTATCGAAAGAGTTGCTTTCCAGCTTCTTCAGCTGCCTATGGACTTCACTTGTGCTGACTTCATAGATGCGTGCGGCGGTACGAAGAGAGAGAGGGTTTTTCCTGACCCGAAGGCGGGCGTTGATGGCTCTCTGGCGCAGGATCTCGCGGGCGGCCTTTTGGCCTTGGATTTGCTTGATGGTATCGGCAGAAATCATCATGAACAAATTTGGTATGGATTACACCTCGTGGTGTCGATGAAATGATTGATTTTACGTAGTGAAGCGTTGATATTTACGACAGCTTGCGGTGGTGGGGTGTTCCAACTTTTTCTGACTGTTCCAGATTTTTCGGCCCTACTAAGTGGCGGAGCCACTTAGTAAGACCCTACGGGTATATGAGACACAGAGCACAGTTGCGTTGAGCACCTTAGAACCTTGATGTTTGTCACTATGACGGACAACACCATCAGAAATACAACGTGATGGGCCGCAAAATTGGACCCTATTAACAATAATTCTTGATTAGAAAGCGGCAGCTGTAAATCTCTGCGGCGTTGTTTCCGCCTGTTTTGGAGCGGGTAAAGGCTCTCGTGGTGCCTGATGTGATTCCATTGTTCGATTTGGTAGCCTGCAGGTGCCTGACAAGCAACTTGCACATGCTTCATGGGCAAGACACAGAGGGTGGGCTCCCGTACTCCCCAGGTAGTAAACAACCATTCAAAGGCACCCGATGTATCTGGAGCATGTGATTCTCGTCTTTGATTTCTCAAGTTCTCCCTATGACGTATGCTCGAGTATCAATGGTGTGCGTGGCAGCTTGCGGTTGGTTAGGAATTCTACTCAGAAAGAATCCCGACTGCCCATTGAAACCTAGAGCGGGCGCCAATCAGGCATTGCTCGTGCAACCATGATTGAGCGCCAGCGTCCATATCTAACCGTGCCTCGTTTTTATTTCAAGACATCTGCTGCCTCCTGAATCTCCTTGGTTATTCGCATTTGATGTCAGCCAGAACGACAACACCAGAACCACACCGCCAGAACGTAAATATGAGACTGGACAATACGACGAATGATGCCTATCAGCACGCCTTGAAAGAGTAAGTTCGAATAAGAGATGTATTGAGAATACAGGGTCTAAGAAGAAGCTTAGGGCCGAGGGGGGCATTTATTCCGACCTCAAAATTACCTGTGGCGGAAAGGAATATCCAGTCCACAAGGTTCTAATCTGTACAAGATCATCTTTCTTCAAGAAGGCTTGCGATAGCGCTTTCAAGGTATAACCACACTCATATGATTACGGGTACACTTGTTAATGAGTAGATTGGGAACAGGAAGGCGAATCTAACACAATCGATTTCCCAGAGGATGATACGGATGCAGTTGACTCCATGATCTGCTACGTTTACAATGGGTACTATCCCAGAACAGAACTGGTAACAATGGGCCCTAAAATAGAAAATCTTAAATCAACATCATGGAAGATTGAGGAATTTGGTAAGAACTCACTCTCTGTACATTGGGTATGAGAAAATATCTGAATAAATCAATGATCTTAGGGGAAGCCACACTTGGGCTTCAGATTGAATATTTAACTTTGCACGCGAAAGTATATGCCCTCGCCGAGAAATATGAGGTATCAGGCTTAAAAGAAATGGCCCTTCGAAATTTTAAGTTCATTGCAGATGGCGAGGCTTGTAGTCGAGCGGAATTCTCGGACGCTTGTGAGATAGCGTACACGACTACGATTGATTCTGACAGAGAGCTTCGCGACGCCGCTGTTAAGGCCATATATGATAATCCTGAGGCGTTGGATCAGGACCATGCTAAGACCATCTTCAAGAAGTTTCCTGATCTGGCATATGACTTCGCCATGCATCATCGCAGAGTACATAAGCCTCATGATCTCCAAGAGATCTCTTGGGGGATCTCGTCAACACCGCTTTCGCGAAGGAAGAAACGATAACCAGGAATTTAGCTCGTGGCATAGACATCTGGGTCCATCAGGCTCTTTCAAGGGATTTGATCAGAGCAGTTTCATGTTGGCGATCAATAAGAAATGGGATTTTTGTTTTACGCAATTATGCTTTCCAGACCCGAAGAAACCTGGCCAGAGAAAGTGGTTATGGCTTTCAGGTTGTATGGGCGAGAAGACGCCACCGATCATGTACTATCTGTGGGGCTATAAATGATACACAGACTTACTTAACTGTCACATTCAGTATATGGAGCATATTGCTAGCTGCACTGGTTGGGGTGCGCATTTCCACTTTTGCTGGCCAGTTTGGTAATGCGACATTAACCTGTTCATGACGGCTACATGGCGGGACCTCTGGGCTGAGCGGTCGGAAGGGAAAACAGCATGGCAGTGAACACTCGTGAATTTTACTTTGCTTGATGGAGTTCTGATATTCACAAGCCTAAGCTATGATAGGCGAGCTCAAACAAACAATGACGCGGTGTGCGGCATAGCTCATACGAGAGGACACAAGTATTAGCTCGGTGGAAATGCTGGTGGTAAATAGTCTGAATGTCTATTGTAAGTGATCTAATCCAGAGAAAGGGAGGGGTAGCAACGATTTAAAGAGAAGTGGCCATGCTGCTCTTTCGTGCTGAATCAGTCGTATTACCACAATCCCGCGCCGCACTGCTTATCTGTTTGTCGCTCAGCCACGCTTTGCGGAACCAGTGGGCTGCGCTTCCTTAGCTGCGGTACTAGGCGTAGGTTCGTTCTTCCGTTTCAGCCTCAACTCCGATTTCTTAGCGGCTAGTCCATCCCACATCTTGCTCAAAGGTTTGGGATGGTGCCTCGAGGGATGCACGTGAGCCTTGCCTTCGGACCTAACAGCTGGTTGACCTTCACAGAGGGGGCAGTGTGGATTCACGATCAGGTGGGTCTACCCGAGCGCCTCCGTATGACTCCTACAAAGCACTAGGACTGGCGGGCTCCCGAGGAGGTGATGAATGGTTGTCTTCGTCATGGAGTGAGGGGTTTGGTGGTGAAGAAGTGATACGTGAAGAACCAGTCTTGGGCCTGGTGCTTAAGACTGGCATTATATGTAACATCACGTGAGGAAGGAGACCTTATGCATCCGTCCTCAACTGTAGTCTTAGCTCGTCATCCATCTTTCTACATCTACATGACAACCACACTTTATGTGACCTCCGCGGTATATTCGCATCAAGAAGGCTTTGGTTGGCTGCTGTTTGGTCGGGGTTTGCGTGCTTCGGGTGGTTGTGCTGCGACTTCCATGACGGTCTTGACGCGCAAGCGATCACGTTCCTCCTGGGCTGCTGTGCGGCGGCTGCGGAGGAGGGCGAGGGACATCCATGAATCAATTTGAGGGTCTGGTGTACATTGATGCGGTTGATATGGTGTATTTCAGGTGGAGCCGCCTAGGTTTTACTCTCCAGCTGGCCATCTAGCCTTAGTGCGTTCCGTTACTTCCTCCTGAACATTTTGCCGCAGCGATTCAGTTATGAAAGCTATGGTATTGAGGCGTTCCAAAACATTTTCAAATCCCTGATACGCTGGAGTTTGGGGCAGACATTCGGCACGTCCCAAATCTTTGTCAATCACATATAGAGTTGTTAATCGGAGCTCTGCCTCAACATGGCTCAAATGATCTATGGTCGACGTCAGCGTATTGTGAAAGGCCACGTAGATTCTAAGATACCAACCTATAAGTTGTTGCATCCTCTGGAAGCAAAAGTCTTTGTAGATACCGTTCATGATGTGTCGAAACTGATTTACTTCCGGATTGATCTTTGAGCCGACGGCGTTTTCGGGGATTTTCTTCTGCCACAGCACGAGCTTGTGCGAGAATAGTTCGTATAGTTGTGACCTTAGCTGTTCGTGGGGCTCCTTTTGGCACGCCGTGACCGTCAGGAGGAGGGTCCGTAAGATGTTTTGCAGGAGCCGCAGTACCCCCAGAACAGGCATAGGTTCTGTCACAATGTTCGCAGCGCCACTCTTCTTTTCCGGTCCGCTGATTGTAGTATCTCGTCTCTATCTCCTCGTCCGGCATATGAGAGAAGACCCAGGATGTTCTGGGCTTGGTGGAGGAGGTTGTGGAGGCTGTGCGAGGTCGAGATGACTGGCATTTGGACGTTCGTCTCTCGTCTACCGGTAACTGTTGGCTGGAAAACTCTAAAAAGTCATCTGAAATTGATGAAACTCTTCGTTGCGACCATTGTACAAAAGGAAGGCGTTGTTGGGGCATAACGGTAAGTCTGTAAGCTCGACTGTGATTTAAAAGAAGAGTCGTGCTATTCATATAACCCCCTATTGCTTGTAAAGACAAAACGTATGTGTCAGCCAGTTCCTGACTCGTCCGTGCGTTGTGCAACGTCAACTACGGATGGATGGATGGATTTTATTTCGCCCGGAGGGAAGTCCCTATAGGGCCTTGACACAATCTAGTTCACATTTCAGTACATTTGGTACCTGACACCCCAAGCCCCACGGATCGTCGTCTCATCGCTTGCTGCTCAACTACGGATGGATGGATTTTATTTCGCCCGGAGGGAAGTCCCTATAGGGCCTTGACACAATCTAGTTTACATTTCAGAACATTTGGTACCTGACACCCCAAGCCCCACGGATCGTCGTCTCATCGCTTGCTGCTCAACCTCGTCGCTGCTTGTTCCATGACAGGCCTGCTTGAAGGCCAAATTCTGCAAGTGTTCAGCATCCTATCCTCAGCAGCTGAAGCACGGTCTGCCAAAATCGAGGCTGCTTTTTGTTAGTAGAGTCGCACGCTAGAGGTTAGTTTGCCGATGCCGCTGGTCCGCATCGAGCCTGTTTGTCGCGATAGCAAATTTGATTGCCGCACTCACGGCCTGCATGTTTGGCCTCCATTTTTCGTCATCCGACGGATGGATGGATGGATTTTATTTCGCCCGGAGGGAAGTCCCGACGGAGGCCGATAGGGGGCACTGTTGCAAAACTCCCAGCCCATTTTATGCAGCCAATCATCGTCCTGTTCAAATGCAGGTGTCCCCACACATGACTTATGCAGATACCTGGGCATAAGTAACTAGACTTGAGTTGCGGACCAGCTGCGGGTCCGCGAGATGCTCCGGCGTCCCCCTAATTAACGCACACAGTCTAGGGTACCCAACTTTTCCAAGAGATCCTAAGTGAACCAATATTAAAATAAATATGTTTAAAAGCCAAAGATAGCAATAGTGCCTGAGGATATATACTTGCCCGCAGCACTCGTAATAGTTCAGTCTGAGGCATTCAGACGGACTGATTAACTGAGCGCTGCCTGCTGGTTTCAACTTTTAAGTGAGGCTGGATTTGAGGATGTATATATATAAGTGCCCCGAGACCAGAAAACCGCATCTATAAATCAAAGATTAAAGCCCAGACCTGTAGAGTATAGATCTAAAAGATTTATTATAGCAATATCAGTTTCTTATGAGAAGGATTCTTACTGCAGGCGTATATAATCTGCGTCTAAGTAGAATTACAAAGCCCGTAGTGGCTGATTTACTGCTGATAAGTAGCGGACTAGTGCGGCGATTCTATACTCAAGCTGGCCTAGTGCTTATCATCTATCGTAGCAATAGGCAATATTATAATGTTTTGTAAATATTAGAAATCCCTCTTAATTTTAATTTAAATCTTTCTTCTGTTTTATTTCTTCCAGCTTTAGGGTCTCTCTTCTAGCAGAATAGCCGACTTAGATATTCCTTTTGAGTATGTCTACTGCATTAAAGCTGGGAAGAAGCACTATAATCTCTTCACCACTATCTACGCTGGGGAAAACTATTGTAGCTGTTGTGGCTTATCTAACCCCTTTCAATCCCAACGTCAGGCCAGGTCCAGAACTCCAGCCCTTCCTGGCATATATAATAAGGTGGTTGAGGTGGAAAATTCTCCGCTACACCCAGTCAGTCTAGTAAGTCAGCTTATACGTAACAGTCCCAAACTAGTATCGTCCTCTGGTATTGGGTACGCATAACTGATCCCAGATGCAGTATCTATCCCCAATAGAAAGACTATAAGTATACAGGCATGCCTATACTCCTCTAAGCTATTAAGCGGTACTCCCTATCTGCAATTTATAGCGATTGCATTAGCGGCTAGTTAGGCCATTCAGAACACTAAAAACAGCAACAGAAAGCCTATAAGGCAGCGCACTAGCTACTAATGAGTCTATATCAGTCTTCTGCTCGTAAGCTTAGAGACTAAGTACTTCAACAGCCTTACAATAGAGATTCCAGAGATAGTGCTACCTCTAAAGGATACAGTAATTAAGTTAGCTTAGCGGATCTCCTTACCTGGCCTTCATTTACTTTAGATTTTATTTAACTACCTTCGTCCACTCCTAAGCACTATCGATCCAACTAACAAAAAGCTTTAGAGTCTCTCTTATGCTTCATCCTTTTCTAGCAAGAAAATCATGTCACGGGCCAGGGCCCATATGCTTGCGGCTGTGCCGCAAGACGTACGAGGCTCGTGCGCGCTAGGGACGGGAAATCATTCCACAGCTCAGGGGCACTTGGGAACTTCTTTCTTTCTTCTTCATCTTTGATGTAAATAGCATCCTGGACTAGATAGCTGGAATCCAGCTACTAGAGGCCGTTCACAAATCATCACCATTCCCAATACCGATAAGTATATAATGTCGTCGAGCATACTTACTTCTGGACACTTTTCGAATAACTAAGCAGGGCAGTTAAAGATACTTGTCGTCCTGACATCAGCCGACGTAGTTAACAAGCAGGAGCCAATCACCCTGCTAAGGCCAGATAAATACTTAATATCTGTCAGAAAAGACAAGAAACAGAAGGTCAAACAGAAAGACTCAAGCCCAGCTCCCGAGCTAAAGAAGCGTATTAAGCAATAGATATAGGTTAAGAAAGAGAAGGATGTAAAAAATAAGAGATAAGTTAAGTAGGAAAATGCAGTTCCAGCTTCCTCCTACCTGAATCCGACGTTTGATAAGGGTAGCAAAATCGTCGACAATATCGTTGTGAAGGGGGATACAATAGATCTGAGCGATTTTGAGGATTCCGTTAATAATTCAGTATTTAATAGTGCGTCTAATGAGGAAGGAGATAAGCGTGAGCTAGGTATAGAGTACGAGATTGATTGTGGTAATGAGGTAAGTCTTTTAATAGAGTTCATAAGAAACCTGGCTAAAATTTCACCCAGTGGAATACTGATTTCAGCAGATAAACCTGGAGTCAGCAGTTATCCCGGAATCTATCGAACAAGCTTGAATACAACAATTTGAGGATAATGTCGTCGAAAGATCCCCCCCAGCCCGCTCTACACATTTTAGAGGCATAAAGATCCCTATAACCTTTGCCTCTCGATCTAGAAAAGGGAAGGATTAACTATTTAGACTCCCCATTAGATATACCATCCTCCCCCTCATTATTACTTATTCCCTTAATGTCATTTCCATCTTCGTCTTTAACGCCAAGTTCAATAAGCAGCTGTTCTGCTGGTTCTATATCTGTAAATTCGTCTTGCTGAGCTTGATTTGCTCGTACAAGTAATACTTCCTATATATAGTTAGATATTTTAATGTGCAGACAGATATAGCATCTTATATATTTAGCAACTCCTCCAGTTGGGGCTCTACGGTAGGCTAGCAGAGGCTGTTAACCACTTTCGATATGCCGAATGATCCTGTCTCGAAGGCCAAAGTAGAAGCACTTAAATAGGCGCAATTTGTCAGGCTCCTAGTAATTGCTAAGAACCACTTTATTGTAACCCATTTCCCTAAGAACTTCACAGCACCAGTCCTTTATCTCCAGCTCAAGATATATACTGATATCGATATTAGCTAATAGCCGTACCAACTCACCTAGAACTATACAATTAATAGAGATTCCCCAATTGCAAGCCTTGCTTGGATTAGGGTAATAGTAATTTATCTAGAGTTGGCTATAGAACAACATAAGGCCGGTTCTTCTAGAGGCGTATTTTGTGTAGATTCCACGCCTCCACAAAATCGAAGAGCTCTTAACGCAGTATATCTTCGAAGACAGCGTAGACAGCAATCTGGTCCTTAAGCATATCGCCGTCAAAGTCCCCATCCCTAGCAAGCTCTCCAAAGTAGTCTACCCACTACCGGAAAGAGACGTAAAATATACGCTCCCACCAACTCTCGATCCTAACGTTCTTCGTGCTTAGTGCTGCCTTAAGTCAACTACCCCATTAACCGACCGACCCCTTACTCGACCAGCTTTCCCCACCAAAATCGACCAAAACGCTATTATTTATCTAATTATAGAAAATATATATAATATTTAGCATAGACTATATAGCTTATAAAAGAGCTATTTAAAACAAATATAAGCTATTTTTGGATTTTATTAAGCTAATTAGAGTTTTTTAGAGCTTTTAAGTTTAGAAATATAAAATGTTAAGGTTTTCTATATACTTTACATATAAAATCTTAACATTATATTTTAGTATGTATAAGCTTATTTAATAAGAAATAAAATACATTAAAAATATTCTTAATATATTTATATAAATTAAAAGTGATATAGAGATTAAAATATAAATAAATGTAAGTAATTTAATTTAAAGATGCCTATTAGCTTTTAGTAATACTATAGGGTAAATTTAGCTGTAAAAAAATCCTAAAAGTAGTATATAGATTTAAGCTATATAAGCTAATATAATTAGTATTTTAATATATATATCTATTTATATATATATAAATAGCTAATTAGACTTTTATAAAGATTTTATATACAGCTAAATAGAGATATAATTGTTAAAATATAATATTAAGGTTTACTATGTAAATTCTATAAAGAGTCTTAACAGCTTATACCTTTAAACTTTAAAGCCGTAACTAACTATAATAGCATTTTCTTAAATCTAAAAATAACTTCTCTTAGCTTAATATAGCTATTTTAGAGTCTTTATAGATTTTTAAAAATATTATATCTATTTTCTATAATTAGATACAGTAATTTTAAATAATAGCGTTTTGGTCGATTTTGGTGGGGAAAGCTGGTCGAGTAAGGGGTCGGTCGGTTAATGGGGTAGTTGACTTATAGGAATCCTTTAATCACTTGCGCTATTAAAAGATCTGTCCATTCCATTCCATACATCCGCCAGCAGCCAAAGTGAAGTTCCAATAGGCTGCTGCAACTAAGGGCGTTTCGCTCTCCTATCTGCCTGCAGATACCACAGGCAGAAGCTATAGGCGTCGCACGCAGCCAGATACTGTTTCAACACGCTCAAGGCAGTTGAAGCAGAAGGCCCAATATAGAACCAGATAATATTGCGTGAGTAGGCATCGATTGCAGTATATATCTGGAAGCTATATGCCTTCAGCTTGTTGTAACCGTCAATATACCACTGGTAGTTTGGTCCAGGGACTAGAAACTGTCCCTTCTTCCTCCGCATTATCCATTTGTGCATCTCAACCTCACTCGGGAATATGATTGAGTCGTGCTATTCATATCAGCGCTCTCAACAAGTCAAGACAAGACAAGCCAGAGCTCTGGCTTGTCTTGTCTTGATAACTTAGCGGTCTGTCTTGACTTGACTTGGCTTGACTTGATATCTTGTCAAGCCTATTCAAGACGTGTTAGTAAGCAGGCCGGCCATCGTGAGCAGGGATGGACATCTTACGAATCGAATGCATCTCCCGCAGATTCATATCGAATCGAATGTGCCTTCCGTAGATTCGATATCTATCGAAAACCAAGACTCGATAGAACGACCAATCGCGATGCAGGTAGCTGGTACCTGGGTTCAATGGTAATTTGGGCTTGGGTATAGGTCCCTGTGACAAAAAGCGATGGATGAACCTGGGAAAATGATGAATACCGTACTGGTCAATACATTTGTGTTGGAGGAAACTACCTATTTGTCTCTAGAAGGTTCTGTGGTCATTACGACCCCTGTCAGCTAGGTCTATATAAGACCTAGGCTTCCGCTCCTTCTGTAGCTAGAGAGAAGATCAATTCATTCCTTAAGGGCCGCGCGTGCGGACAACAATTTGACTTATCTAGTAGACTTGGAGAGTGATATCATTCGGTTGGGACCTCTTTCTTCGCCTGGGTTTGGATCCGGACAAAGTCTTCCCGGATCTTTCACCTTCAAATGGCGGTTGTTTGATACGGGACAGACATTATTCAGGATGTGAGATGGACATGAGACCCAAGCCGGAAATATTGGTCTGATCATACAAAAACTAGCACCGATAGAAAGCCCTCGGCGACAGAAATCTAGAGGGACTAATTTTTTGTCTGCATTTCTTCCATTCTACAGAAAAATCGGCATCTGTTCTTGTTGCTCATGTGGGAGCAATTGCTCGAAGTATCCCTCCCTACCCTATACCCCGCGAAAAGTAGCAAACGCGTCGCTTCCGGCTGCGGCGGATCTCGTGTTCAGGGTCGAGGGCTGGCTGGCCGTCTCGGTAACTGCTTCCGAGAGGGCGGTCACCGAAGAGGTATCGTCAATATCGGACATCTTGACGGTGATGAGCGTGGTGCTCGGGGCTAACTTTTGGCCGTGCCAGCAGGATTTTACCATCCAAGCCACCGTGGCTATGACCACCATAGGGTCCCTGCTTACCAAGCCGGTATCAAGACAAGTCAAGCCAGCTAAAAAAGCCGTCTTGATTGATAAGATGGTCATCTTGACTTGGCTTGACTTGACTTGGCTTGTCTTGTCTTGGTTAGGCTTGTCTTGTTGAGAGCGCTGGGCTGGATGCCCCGTCCGTCGTCTGTCGGTACCCCGAATATAGAGCAAATCGGCGCTCATATTAATCAGGCTATAGGCGCACGGACCGCAAGACCAATTACTGGTTTTGTGGTCCGTGGATCCTACTCCGTACAATGGCTTATAATCAAGCGCAACTGAGTGCCTGCCAGACTCCACCTTGACTTACTCCTTGGTCCTAAATATGGCAAGCCAATCATCGAAGCGGGAAGCGGAGCGATCGCGTTTGGAGCACGTCGCGAGCTGTCGGCGTATCAATCCGCTAATAGGATTCGATCAGGAACCAAAAATCCCACCGGTCTTTGGCAGTTCCCGGTGAGATGGTGTGAGGATGTTAGCAACTGAATGGGTGGTCGACGCGTGAGGTGGCCCAAGGGGGTTGAAACGACGGCGGCCCGAGGGCTCAGAAGAAGCCTAAGTGCTCTATTCGCACGTAATGGAAGCTGTTAAGTCTGACGGGAGCTGTGCCGCTAGGCTGATGATGTAATCAATCAATCCACAATCCAGCCTCGTGGATTGAGATGTGGATTTGTCGTGGACGCTGGACAGGAGATGCATGCGGTGATATGATATGTTAGTGTCTGCTCAACATTCTACAGCGAATACTAACACGCCTTATCAAGCACTAAATTCTACGCGTTCAAACGCGTCTGTGCGACCTGTTGACCCTACCCTACTGACCGATAAGAAGGTCAATGTTGAGGTCCTTCTGCCTCCCCCGCCCCCCTTTTCCCACGTCCTATCCTGCTCTCCATTGCCTTTTGTTACGGACTACGCGAAATAGCCCAATAAGCGCATACGGTAGAGAGATTGAAAGAGCGTTGTTTTCCTACAAAGGGGACCGTGGCGGTCAGCCGTTTAGTACGTTGGAGCGGAGCCCCTATTGTGGGTCCGCTACAACCAATCATATCCTAGCTCCTTGCAACACCTTTTCTATTACAAGGCATTGCTGAATCTTTCTGGCGCCAAAGCCTGTTCAGCCTTCACTGGCCAGCCAGTTACTGCTCCCAATTTGAAAGACCATCGCACCCTTCTACGGCTGGCTATAGGGGTGACTGTTGCAAAACTTCAAAATCCACCACGCTAGTGTCGAAATGGGCTAGCGGCATAGACATCCCGCCCCGCAGTACATTGCTCCATGTACACTGCTGGCCTCTTTTAAAACATTGCTGCTGCAGGCGGAGGCGTACGGTGGCACATTAGGCACGGTCCGCCAACGGTCGAAAACCCAAAATCGCAAATTTTCATCGCCTTTGAATATAGGGCTGCAGCCCCTATAGCCCGCTATAAGATACAGGGCTCTAGCCACTATAGCTCACTATAACCTGCAATTTTTCCAGCAGGCTACAGTGGCTCCAGCTCCTAGCTTTATAGCAAGCTATATCTACACCAGCGAGCCTCCTACTAGATGCAGGGCTGTAGCTACTACAGCCCGCTGTATTAAAGAAGGCTGCAGCCAATGTAGCCCTGTGCAAGAGGCAGGGCTGCGGCTGCTGTAGCCCGTTGCGTGGCCCGTTGCAAGAGAGAGGGCTGCGGCTGCTGTAGCTCAGTGCGAAAGTGAGGGCTGCAGCTGCTAGAGCTTGCTATATTATAGTGGGTTATAGTGGGCGAGGTGCAGTCACTATAGCCCGCTATAAAAAATGCAGGTTATAGTGGACTATAGTGGCTGCAGCCCTATATTCGATTTTCTAGAAACTTTGCGGTTTTGGGATTTCGACCGTTGGCGGACCGTGCCTAATGTGCCACCGTAGGGCGGACTCTCAGAGAATATCAACGCGCGGGCTCGCTGCTAGTCCGCAGTACATTTTCCATGACGACCCGAAGTACTCGGATGACCACGGGGCGGGGCGCCTAGACTCAAAAGGGACTGACAGGTAGTTTTGCAACAGTCCCCCCCCATCGCCCACCGTACCCTTTCCGTGGGGCTTGGGGTGTCAGGTACCAAATGTTCTGAAATGTGAACTAGATTGTGTCTAGGCCCTATAGGGACTTCCCTCCGGGCGAAATAAAATCCATCCAACCGTAGCCGGGAGTGGATCTTGGCAGCTAGAGCGCCACACTTGGCACGAAGTAGAGGTGACGAACGCCGCAGTCGATGACGATCGATGTATGAGTGTTTGCGGTGCTTGGGCCGCAAATCAGGGGCCGGTGTGACGCCAGGGGAGGAGAGTCCAGTCCGGAATGTTTGATTCTGGTTCGTCAAAGGCCCTGCACAAGGCTGAGTTGTCTGTTTGAGGGTTGCTTGGTTGAAGCAGGGCAGTGAAGCTGGATGAGCAACAGTGAAACCACGAGGTTACGAACAAAGCAGGATATGGTGGCAAACGGTGGCACGTCCTTATATAGCAGGAAAGCTCGGGGTCCGCGCAGTGAGCGAATATTTCCAATGACTGAGCAAAATAATGCATTATTGGGTTGCTTACCTCACGGCAACCCTTCGGCCCCGGACTCAAAAGCCGGGATGGCGGGATGGAGACCTCACTCGGCATTCCGCCATGTAGTGCGCGAGATGGGTTGAGTTGATGGAGGGGGGCTTCCACCACCAACCAGAAGTGTCCGCGTGCCGAGTTATCCCCTAGAGCCAAGTCCGTGTCCAGTGTCAAGCCAGTCACGAGGGAGAGTGCGGCGTTTGCTGACAATTCCGCACGGGTGAAGATGGCGGCGAGGCCGGAAACTCTCCGGTGTGACGGACGCTTCCATACCGTGAGGTGCCGTACGAAGTGGTACCGCACCCTGGAAAGGGCACATGCACCCGTGACTGGAATGCTACCGAATTTTTTCGTTTGGGTTGCCCGGATTTGAGCTGGAGATTGAAAGGGAGTGTGGCCCTGCAGAACCACGGCTGTGGGACAACACGGCATCGAGAAGCAGATATTGGCCACTACACCTAAATCCAAACAGTTTTTGGGTCCACGTCCAAGTTTGCGGTGCCACATAACACGCTATTGGCTGGTTCGACTGGACGCCCCGACACGACGTCATCGGTACGCATCTTTAGTGTCACAGCGGCATCGGTGGAGAATGCCAGAATCGCCGCTTTGTCAGTCAGGCTTTCTTCCAAGTTCCATCAGTCATCGACATCATTCTCTCCGAAAAACAAGCCAGAGCCAGACAAGCCATCAACGCAATCACTCCATCAAACCCAGCTCGTAGGCGCCTCTCGCCCCGCTGCGGCATAACCTGCTTGGACGCCTTACACCTAGTCTGGAGCCGCTGGTTTTGTAGGGTGAACACTCTTAATGGCGAGGGCTGGCTGCTGATAGTACTGTACACCGGTAACCACCACTAACGCTGTCACATGTCGGCCATCCGCAATCCACCATCATCATCCAGACCCTATCCAAACATTTCCATCCAAACATCTTCATCCATCCCGCCTCACTAACACCATCTACCCCCAGTCCCGGGGGCTCCCACCCCTTCCACATCCCATCTCCCCCACTCCGCTCCGTAGAGGTTGAACCACGTGTTTAACGACTCTCTCTCTGGCTGCGTCGTTTGACTCCTCCCACATCTCTCTTCCCTCTCACCAGTCACCAGTCGCCATGCCCATCCTCATCCCTCCTCCCCGCGCCGGACTCCCTTCCGATGGCCGGCACTTGGCTGGACGCACCCTCCTCCAGGATGGAGGCCACCCTCCACCACCAGCCCGACTACCCCGGAGCCTCCGAGATATGTCTCGCTGGTACCTCATGGCCCGAGCCCAGGCCATTCGCTCTGCAGCTAGCCTGGGCTTCAGTATCGCCAACCGCACCGACCCTCCACCGCCCGAGCCCTCGCGTGACATCTACCTTGATGATATACTCTGGCCCCGAGCTTTCAAGGTGGCACCAAGATCAAGGCCGAGGTGTGGAACCCGCCACGGCTCGCCATCGGCGCTCGCCCCGCCAAAATCAACTTCCACGGCGGAGGCTGGATTCTTGGCCAGGGCACCGACAATGCTCGCTGGGCTGGCGCCATTCTTTCTCAACTGGATGCAGTCGTATTCAGCGTTCAACTACGGCCTAGCCCCATCCCATCCCTTTCCCATCCCCATCGAGGACTGTGTCGATCAGCGCTGCCCACAAATCCAATCCAATCAAACAAACTGCCAAATAAATCAATTAAATAAGCCAAAAACTTATTTCAAATCAAACAAATACAAAATCTCGGATTTGAAACGCCATTTGATGTATTTGATACGCAATATAGCGAGGAGGTCTAACCGGCCCTGGCTGATGAGCGTGCTTGTAGCCTACCCGGAACCTGCTACTGCGTTCGCGTGCTTCGAGTGGTCTGGCCAATCAGGGTCATTACCTAGAGTGTCTGTTAGCGAGCTACCTTTCATCATCACTGTAAAGCCCTAAACAGAAAGTAGCTTCTTAATTTCTCTACTATTCTCCCCCAATATGATGAGACCGCGCGTTTTGGGGTTTATTTACTTCTCTCGACGCGTGTAAGTCCCGACTGATGGACGCCCAACCCAACGGCATCATACTTCCTTCTCCACCCTCCGCCTTTGCTCTTCTTCGACCGCCGAGGAACTTGGCAAGTCAACTCGAATCGACGACGCAGACGGCATTACCTGATAATCTCTCCGTTGCAGATCTCCCGCAAGCGGTATGGAGGAACAAGCGATATGTTTTGGAGGAGACCTTATCCCGAACCGGCTCGAAGGGCCGGAAGAGCTGGATCAAGCACCATGGATTTTTTCTTGTTGAAATAGATGCCAACGACAGCCCGTTGAACCCTTACTGGGCCTGTCGTTTGTGCGACGCGAAGGGCCAGCCCGAGTTCTTCGCCGCTGTTGCTACCAGTTCAGCAGCTGACCACCTCCGCAAGTACGAGAATGAAATATCGTGAGCTTGAGCGTCATTGACCGAGTGCAGGTCCCACAGGATCTTCGAGAGCAGTCAAAGCGCCGACACAGACCCATCGACTGACGACTCTGATCGTCGCAAGCGACCGCGCTTGCAATACAGCGCCATGCCGCGAGCCAAGGTCAAGATGATCCGAGAACTAAGCCTAGGGCTTCTGATCAACTCCGATCTTCCCTTTTCTTTCTTTACCGATCCATTTTTTGAACAGCTTGCCTGGCAACTCGATCCTCATCTGTGAGGCCAGGTACCATGGAGCCGGCAATCGATGAACCGTCTGCTGGATGACATGTACAAGTCCAAGAAGGACCAGGTCAAGCAGGAGCTTTCAGATGCCCTCACCAAAATTCATCTCGGGTTCGACCTGTGGACCTCACCCAATCGGTACACTATCATGGCGGTCACAGCTCACTTTCTTGACCGCCAGGGCAGGCACCAGTCGCGCCTACTGGCACTTCGACGCCAGCTCGGGTGTCATAGTGGGGAAAACCTCGCCGTAACGCTTTCGCAAGTCGTGCAGGAATGGAAGATAGAGGATCGAGTTGGGACAGTGATCTCGGACAACGTATCCTCAAATGACAACTGTCTCCAAAATTTCTACCGAAGTCTCGACACAGAGATGAGATCAGCGGATATTCGGGCCAGACGCATGCGCTGTTACGGACACATCTTGAACTTGGTGGCTCGTGCATTCCTTTACGGGGAAGATTTTGAGGCCTTTGAGGCCGAATCGCAGGTATTCAACCTTCTCGGCCGCCACGAGGAAGACCTACGGCACTGGAGAAAGAGGGGGCCGGTGTGAAAGCTTCATAATGTTGTCAAGTTTATCAGATCGTCCCCTCAGAGAAGCGAGCTCTTCAAGAGGATCGCACGCGAGAACGACGAAGAACAAGGTTTTCTCCTAGCGGGTGAGTCCACGGCTGAGCTAGAGGTTGTCCTGAACAATGACACGAGATGGAATTCCACCTACCTCATGATCTCTCGAGCGCTTGTCAAGCAGGGAGATATCAGGGCCTTCTTAGTACACCCGGATGTGGAGGGATGGCTACCCCAAGGTGACGTCTTGAAAGGTGATGACTGGAGGCTTCTGGCGGAGGTCAAGCATATCCTTGAGCCGTTCTATCTGCAGACCATGAGAGCACAAGGGTGGGGCAGTGAGGGAGGCCATGGACGCCTTTGGGAGGTGATGACGGGCATGGAATATTTGCTGGAACATTTGGAGGATTGGAAGCTGTTCTATCACGCTGCCGCTGACGAGACGGCTGAAGAGAATGCCAGCTCGCAGGTGAAACTGCCTCGAGGGCGGCCAGACCGAAATCGCCAGCTCCCTGCTCGATTCAAGGACTGTGAGATGGACATGCAGCCGCGAAAGCCACAGGAGAGACCCTTTCTAGATCGTGACCGGGGAGAATATGGTGGACGGGGCAAGGCGTCCGGATTATCGAAGATCGAAGACATGGGAAAAGATCATCGACACTATATGAGGCTCTCTATCATGACGGCCTGGCAGAAGCTTAATGAGTACTACACTAAGCTAGGGGAGTCCCCGTTGTTCGCCGCATCCATCATTCTGCATCCGGCTCTTGGTATGAGTTACCTCGAGATGAACTGGGCTACGGAGGATCAGCTCGTATGGGTGAGAGACGCTAAGATGGGTCTATCCGACTACCTTGACCGCTGGTATCGTTGCGGCCGGCCGACGGCAACGGATGAACAGCAAAAGGCAATTGTGGAGACTGCGACATCGTCATGCGTGCCACAGAAAACACATGAGGATAGTGTGTTCAAACAATGGGTGAAAAGCAGGAGAGCGCGAGCAACGGTGATGGGCAGCGAACTCGAGCGCTATTTGCGGCTGGAACCACAAGAAACTGAGGATCCAATCGAGTGGTGGATGGCTCACCAGGGACAGTTCCCGGTGCTCAGCCAGCTGGCTCTTGATATACTTGCTATCCCGGCGATGGCAACTGATTGTGAGAGGTCTTTCAGCCTTGCTAAGTTGACGTTAACGTCGCAGAGACTTTCGATGAGTGCGGAAACATTGGAGAGGCTGCAGTGCCTCAAGAACTGGATCAGGCATGGTGCCGTGAAGCTTGGCGCTACTGCAACTGGGAGAGATGGGTTACACCAGGACATTAGGAGTAGTATGGAAAGCACAGGTGTTGGGATTTGAAATATTTGACCAAATATTCCAAACAACAAATCTGGCTTTGCAGGCCATCAAATATTTCAAATATGACTCTGGATTTGATTTGTTTGATTTGAGGGCAGCGCTGGCCATGACGGCGTAGAGTGTTAGTGTGCCTCCTGCACTTCTGAAATAATGATAAGATCCTCGAGACCACTGTGTAGCTTGCCTAATGTTCTGGCCCGACTCTTGTGAAGTTTCACTTCCCCCTGGCATTGCTTTATATAGGATAGGAGGGGCAATCAGTCCGGTGCTTGCACGACTATATCGTTGGCGCCATGAGCCTCAACAATCGATTTAGACAATATGTATTTATCCCGAAACAGGGTGGAGGGCTTGTTGGAAGTGACCCTGTATTACGAAACCTCTGATAAACTGATATCCTAACCTTAGTCAGAAGGGGGTCTGATAACCCCTCTTCTGACCAGTCCGGGATGACTGGGACAAGTGTTGGAGGATGACCCTGTATTACGAAACCTCTGATAGATTGATATCATGATCTTAGTCAGAGGGGGTGTCAGAAAACCCCTCTCTGACCCCTCCTGGACTGGCAAGAAGACCCGACCTAGAGTTATATCCTATGTCTCAAAACGCAGCAACTTAACTACCAATCAACTAGCTATAGCTAGCACCCGAGACATCCTCTGGCTCCAAGTTAAAGGGATAACGATCGTCAATATCTATCGACGACCGTCTTACGACAGAGCTCTCGATCTTCTTCTAAACTGGACCCCTCCAGCTAGCTCCTTAATAGCTGGGGACTTCAATGCCTCACATCCAACCTGGCAGGCCGGCCGAAGCAAAGGCAAGGGGCATCTGGTGGCGGGATGGGCTCAACGGCATGACTTGCAATTAGCTAGGACCCCTGATATCCCTACGAACAGCCGTGGCAACACAATCGACCTAGCTCTCTCAAATATCCAGCTTGCAGAAGCTACTATCGAAGACCATCTCTCAACCAGCTCAGACCACTCTACTATTAGCATTACCCTCCCGACAACTCAGCTTACCAGACTACCAAGCCCTACGAAAGTCAGGATAACAGGGGCATATAACCTGCAGAGGTTTGCCAGCCTAGTCGAGCAAGGAGTCAGCAACCTTCCTACCCTAGCCGACACACCTGACCAACTGGATATCCTAGCTACTGCTTTAGTCAACCTTCTATAGACAGCCACTACAACTGTCAGTCAGCCAGCTAAGAGACTAGCCCCTAGAGCCCCTTGATGGACAGAAGAGTGCTACCAACACACACTCTACATAGCAGCAAAGAGATGTGCAACTCGCCCAGGCGACCGCTGGCTAAAGGAGGCCCGGAAGGACTTCCAGCGAACGGTCCGGAAGGCAAAGAGAGACTATTGGAGACAATTGGTAGACAATGTAGAGGGCCAAAATAACATCTTTAAGATTACGCGATGGCCTCGGTCCCCTGGGACCTTCCAGCCGCCGCCACTGAAGATAGATGGGCAGGTCTATACGACACTGGAAGAGAAAGCCAACGCCCTGCGCCAAGCTACCCTTGAGAGACGAGACTCAGCTGATGACATCCAAGACGCCTGGAATGTGGCCCCTAGCCAAACCAACCATATCCCCTTCCTAACAGAGGTCTCGCTAGAAGAGGGTCAAGCAGCTACTATTGGGACGGGAAATACTGCACCTGGTGCCGACAATATAACAGTAAGCCTACTCAAGACCTGCTGGAATAGCATCTGTGAACCCCTTCGCCGGCTCTTCCAACGATGCCTCGAAATAGGCTACCATCCCCTTATCTTTAAGGATGCTGAGGTAGTAATGATCGCGAAGCCCGGAAAGAGAGACCTTACATCAGCTCGAGCTTGGAGACCGATATCTCTCCTATCGTGTCTTGGTAAGGGGCTTGAGCGACTGGTAGCAAAGAGACTAGCATCTCTGGCCCTCAGGCACCAGGTCCTTCATCCTCTACAAGCTGGAGCCCTACCAAAAAGATCAGCAGTTGATCTAGTTACTACCTTAGTCCACGACATCGAGCTAGCCCTATCTAAGGGAAAGGTAACCACACTGGTTACGATGGATATCCAGGGCGCCTTTGACACAGTCCTGAGAGGCCGGCTTGTCCAACGCCTCCTGCATCAAGGCTGGCCTGACTACTTAGTCCGATGGGTTGAATCCTTTATGAGCAACCGCTCAGCCCGAGTCCGGCTACAAGATACAATAACAGCAACATCTCCCTTACAATGCGGGCTGCCACAGGGGTCGCCTGCCTCGCCGATCCTATTCCTACTATATACAGAGCCAATCTTCCGGCTAGACCAACAGCCTACCCACCCGAGCATCAAACAGGGGGTCTCTCAGCCTCCCTGCCGATACGGCTACGCTGATGACGTCGGCACCCTCCGAACCGGCCAGTCCCTCAAAGATACAGCAACCCTAGCCAATTATGATATCCAGCGCCTAATCAGCTGGGGCCAAGAGAACAGCATCACGTTCGACCCGGCTAAGACAGAAGTTATGCACTTCTCGCGACGGAGAGATAACGCAATGCCCTCTATTAAACACAATGGAACCAGAATACTACCTGCTAAAGCAATGAGATGGCTGGGCATCCGGCTGGATCGGAAGCTTTCCTTCCGCATCCACATTGACAAGTGGTCGAATAAAGCAGCAACAGTAGGCAACCTCCTTCGAAGCCTAGCTAATACAAGTGTGGGGCCCCCTCCTGCGTCTGTTAGAAGGGCTGTTAAAGCTTGTATTGAACCAGTCCTTCTATACGGAGCCGAGACCTGGTACTGAGGCCAACAGGCAGACGGTCTAGCGATAAAACAACAATATCTGATCTGCTACATCCACTAGCAGCAAGATCAACTCAGCCCCAGCTGATAACCCGGCTGCAAAGAACAGCTGCCCTACTTCCAAAGGCACCTAGACCGACCCTCTTACCCCCATTGCCCCCTGCTACACCTCTGGCAACGATTCCCAAGGAACAAGCAGCAGCTGAGTTCCGAACCTGGATGCAGTCAGTAGCAGCCGAAGAGATCATCGTCTTCACAGACGGATCACAGCAGCCAAATCGGAACACCGGATATGGCTACGCAATCTATACCCACGGCCGGGTCATCAAAGAAGGCTGTGGCCGCCTTGGGCTAGCTGAGGTCTTCGACGCCGAAGCAGAAGGTGCCCTAGCTGGCTTAACCGAAGCTACTTCAATTGACAGCCACACATTCATACACATCTGCCTAGATAATACATCAGTAGCCTCTGGGCTACTAGGCAGCCCGTCAGACAGCTCACAAGCAACCTTCCTACAGTTTCAATCGATCGCTAAGACCCGAGGCAGAGTCGAGGTCCGATGGTGCCCTGGGCATCAGGGGATTGAAGGGAATGAAAGAGCTGACCGCCTTGCCAAACAGGGCTGCAACCTCTCTGACCTACCCAATTCCCAGCCCACACTGGCCTATATAAGACGACAAGCCCGAGCCTGGATAGGCCCGGGCTTTCCAGGCCTGGTGGCACGACAAGCAGCCAGCCAGCTATCAACCTCTTGGGCTCGAAGCTAAGCCCAAATGCCCGGACGAGCTCTCAGTCCCACAGAAGCTCCTACGCCATCTACTAGCAGCTAGATCACAACATGGAGACTTTGCGGCCTATCACGAAAGGTTCAACCACACTGACTCTACCGACGACTGCTCCTGTGGCAGAAGAAAGTCACCCACGCACATCTTCTATTGCCGGAAGATATCGCCCAATAAGAGAAGACGGCTGCCACCAAATGCCCCTGAAGCCATCAGACAAGCTATAGGCAGTAGCTTTGGAGAATATATACAGCTGGTCGAAGATACCGACTTCTTCAATCAGGTCTGCCCGACAGAAAGATCGTCTACCTGGCCCCCCCACCAACCTAGCCCGACCAACTAGGCAGAATTCACTGCCCCCCTCTCCTATGTCTCTTCCCCCTTTCCTTTCCCCCCTTATCTATAGTCTTATTGCAACCAGGCCTAGGCCTAGCTGTTAGCTAGGACTGACCTTTAGTATACTAACCGAACAGCTGGCTGAAGAGAGATGCTTGCCCTACAAGGCCGAGTCAGCAGCTTGCAACTCGACACTTCCAAGGTCCGGCTGCCGCAAGCAGACCTAATCGCAAGATCAGAAGATGATAAGATTAAGAGACCCTGACCTGCAGTTAGCTTGATTACACACCCTGGCAGATGGCGTCACTTTTTTAGTCACAGAAGGAAGATCTCAACCCAGCTTATAACCCCAGCACTTTCCCTATACACATACAGCTCTTCTAGCTGCTGATAACACAATATACACTCCTTATGTACAGCCCCTAGCCCCCGCGGACGGGGGCCGGGCCCGAACCGCAATAGGCCCTAGAGCCGCAGAATTGCTAGATAGCTGCACAAGCGGTGGAGGACGCCGAGGACTCTGAGGCAACCATAAATCATGTATGTAACTAGCCTAGCACGTCCTTTTGCCCCAGAAGGGGATCGTGTGAGTCTTTGACCTTCAGGACGGAAATGAATCAATCAATCAATCTTGACAACACAGCTTTTACTAGCGTTTAACGAAAGCATTGGTTGCAGAACGCGTCTCGCACTGTTGAAGCCGGGTGACTAAGAGGTCTGGTCTGCTGGTGGCTGGGATGTGGATACTATGTAACTAGACTGCGTTTGTGCCCCTCTGCCGCACAACTTAGACTTTTCAAGATCATAAACTTTATATCAATATTATGTTTTCAACACGTGGACGTGGAGTGTGTGTGCCACAGCCCGTGGAGTATGTATGGAGACAGACTTGGAAGTGCCAAGTGGATGCAAGTCAGTGGATTGGAGCACACTTGGAAGCAGACAAAGTGGATGGGATGAGGAGGGCCTGCAAGGACCGGGATCTCATCAGGGGAAGGCTCAAGACAATCCAAAGCGCATTGCAGTCTTTGGGTTACAGGTTGTTAGTCCCGCATCAACCTTCCCTTCTAGTGTTAAAGGCCGGACATTTTGTGACACATAGCAGCGTGTCTGGCGTTGTGTGTCGGGCTTTTTTTTTTTTTTTTTTTTTTTTGGCCCTCGCTTGCCACCGGGTAAACCCTTGGCTATCCGATTATAGGGGGCGTGGAGAAACCGGATCGTGGAGGCGTGGAGGCGTGGAGGCGTGGATCATTTTTCAGGCTGCCTGCATGCGTTGTTGTAGGCATGCCGCCACGTCAGTCTGATGTGAAAGGCTGGCAAAGTCGAGAGAGCCCCGACTGGCCATGCCTCTTCGTTCCTCCTTGCTTCCGTCCACGGTCGATACTCGTCTAACGCATCGACTACTACGCGGCACTTCAAGGCCAGAAATCCTATATCGCCCATACGACGAAAAAGCTTACCCGCCTTCTCGAAATGCCTGAGAGTCTGCGCCATCACCTCAAACGGCGCCAATTCCGAGCTAATGATCGCGCTAGGATTTCATGCACAAAAGAGTGTAGGAAATAAGTCTCCGTATTCGAGCTCAGCGCTTCTGGCAGTAACCGTGAGTTCGCGCGATCATCCCGGGCTGCCCGTTTCCGGAGCAAAGCATCGAACCATGTAGGTGGCGCGCTTCATTGCAGTGGCGCCCGGTATGTCACCGTGCATCACAGGAATTCGGACAGTCTAGCTCCGCTGAGGTTTCGACGACGAAATTGCATGATTCCTGGTGAAAGGACTGAAACCAGTGACAAGCCGTCACCTGTCAGTCACGAAAGTGCAGAAGGGCCAGTTACTAAGTAGGTGGCCAGGTTGTGAGTGTGGCTAAAGTTTGAATTAGCCCACTAGAGCTCGGATTCAGGCTAGGCCAACGCTAAGAGGATCAAATGTCCACTACAAATGGCGGGGGAGCCACAATGTCGCTGATCGTGCATTTTCATACTCTTGTTCTCTGGCCATTAATTACCATACTGGCAAGGTTCCCCCACAAATAGGCGCTGTGGGTGGAGTCCGTTAGTCGCTCAGCTACCGGCATCCGTTAGGCTAGATACACTAGGAGTCTGAGTGTAAGTAAAGGGAGCGGGGAAATGGGACTCGATGCCGAGATGGCTGGGCTGAATGGCTTGGGGGCTTTGACCCTTTGATGATAGGGCTTGCTAGTAGAGGAAGCGTTGGTGCTGGACAATGTTGAGGAGAGACGCACTAGCAAATAGTTAAAGCCTAGGCTGGGGCCGCTCCCAGGGCCCAAGGTCACCCTTGCCTCCGGATAGAGAGGCCGAGATCACCCCCGCAGCTCGACGACGTGCTAAGTCCATACGCTTCAAGGCTCTCACCAGCCGCTTCCCTTGTTCATCTCAAGATCTCAAGTCGAAACCGACATCTAGTTCTTCCTAAGTGGCTTCCCTCCCTCTGCACCTTGCATTGCCTGCCTGCCCGGGGAGCGAGTCAGCGTGACTGACTGGCTCGCCAGTGGCTTCTGAGCCAGCAGCCCACCTAATCTCTCATCAGCTTTCAAAGCCGGATATACAACAGCAGCCTCTCTAACACTTAAACCTAAACCTAGATGCAACGGCGCTTCCCGGCTTCTGCCAACTAAGGCTTGAGCAAAAGCTCTAGACACCTACTAGTTATGACCCTGTGTATGGTGGACCCCCTGAGCTAGAGGCGTGACCGCTTTGCTTCCTGTAACTTATTTAAACCTTTTCAGCTCATACATGTATAAAGTGTGGCCTTCCAAGTCCAAACGAACTCGCTTGCCCACACCACATCCTTCCTGGGTATGTACGAGAAGCAGCTACCACCCTTGCCTCCTCAGTTCGCTCGCGACCGGATGTCTCCCGGGACAGTAGTCGCCCCACCCCAGCCGCTGTCTCAGAGGAACCCACTCAGCTATGTCAATCGGCAGACCCAGCCAGGAAGTGACATCCTCGCGTCCCTCGAACAAGAGATTCTCAAGCTGCGCAGGGAGAATGATGCACTGCGGCGCTCCATGGTCGAGAAAGAAACAAGACCGAGATGCTCCAGCATCCGAATTCCCAACATCGTCAACAGAGAGACGAGCAGACTCGTCAGACGGCTTAGCTCTTCCAGACTATACGCTCCGCCATCGAGACTTACCGGGATGATAAGAAAGACCAGGCCGGGCACCTTCCACAAAGATTCTCCGAGGAACTCGTGTCCGGAACCTTCAGTGACCGTGTGAGGACTGGCTCTAAGCGCCCAGGGGGCGAGGGGATGGGAGCCGCGCGTCGCTCAGCCCCTCCGCAGATGATGAACTCTTCTATATATCTATTAACCCGGCCGCACCTACATCTGTTTTCTTTATTCATGGAGTTCTTTCCTGCCATTTGGAATGGGAACACGTGACCCCTTACCTCTTCGCCAGACTACCGCCTCGTCGCCGTCGACGCGAACGGCCATTACAACTCTTCACACATCCTCCCCGTCCTTATCCCGGCATCAACAGACCGCGTCGCCGACCAAATGAGACGCCATGCCCATGGGGGGAAGGCTCATGTCGTCGGGTTGAGCATGGGCGGGTTTATCCAGGGTCCATTTCCGACCACAGATGTCCCGAAATTATTCCCTATCACGGTTTCCGGGAAAGTTATGTTTCCCCCCCTCCCCGGAAAACCTCCTGCAGAGCACAGCCAGCTCGTCTGACCCATTGCTGGTGGCTTTCCCGAGCAGTACCTGAGTAGCGCCAGATTACAGTGGCGAGGAGGGATGGTATGGACGACGGCGGTCTCGGAGGGCAACTCTTGTCGGACCCAAAGACGCGAAGCTGGATGATGACCGTCTTGAATCGAAATCGTTAGGGATAGCTGAGATTTCCGGGAAGGGCCCGGCGCGGCTCATACGTCTTGAGAAGGCGTGGGTAGACCGTCAACTTCAAAGGGGGGCTCATCGGAGCCACCTCTTTATTTGTATCCCACCATCTTGGCGCAGCGCTCGCAGTAGTAGAGGTTGTGGGCGATGCGGACCATGCCTATGGTGCTGATGTCGTCGGTGGATGTGATCTCGACGGAGCGGGCGCATCGCATGCAGCGAAACTCCTCGACGGAGGCGATGGGGAGTTGTACTGAGTCGATGCTGTGTCTATAGCTGGCGGCAGAGGCGGAGTTGGATGCGATGTCTGAGTCGGAGGAGACTGAAGATGAAGACGAAGAAGAGCCGTAGTGCTGACTAGAAGGTCGGCTGGAGGAGGGCATGCCGATTTAATATAGATATCCTCCACGTAAGGGGATGGAAGGTGCGCTGGCTGGCGGGCTGTGTCAGTATGGATATTTGCGATCGAGTCGCCCCTAGGCGTCCCTTTCGTCCGCCTCAATGGTAATGGTTCCCATCCATCTTGCGCCTGGAATTTCACCTATGTGGCCTTGAGCAACTTTGCCCCCCCCCCCCCCCCCGATATTCTTCGTGGATTCCAATTCTCGTAGATGGCACGACTTGAATTAAAATGACATGACATGATGGCTAGATCCCGTCCGAAGGGAATCCTGTTGCTGCAGAAGCCGATTTTGGTTGACGTGGACGCACGAACATCTCTTGGCTCCGTTCCATCAGACCAGGACTTGGTCATCTCATCTTCCCTCAAGGCCGCTGCGCATCTGATCCGCGACAATAATGCAATCACACATCACAGGCTCGCACGCTGCTGCCAAAGTCCGGACATCTTATCTCTGTCCCAGCGCGAAGGCACTCATCACATCCCCATCTGGACAACTCGACTAACGTCGCTAGCGTGTCTTCTCTTGCACATCCCATGTGCGAGCATCGCCGCGTCCACTGTGGTTCATCAACCTCTGATCGTTCCGGCCGTCATCCTCTGGCCTGAGCTGGCGGTACCGATGGGCAGGGTGAGCTGTGGGGGCTTTCCAGGGACCTGATTGACAATCATAACAGACGGCCTTGTTTGATCGTCTCGTCAAGTGTCTTCGTTGCTATCTCGATCCATCCTCGATTTTGCTGCCTCTCGCCACCGTTTAAACTAATGCACCCTAACGTCTGGTGATACAGACGGGCAACCCACTTATCTCCAGCGTAAAAAGGGGGGGGAGGGGAGGGGGGACACAGTCGCTAACATTTCTTCACGAGCAGATAGTCTCTCCATTATCACGGGCAGGCAAACACTGGGTCACGCAGCCGATTAACCGTGGAAGGCATCAGGTCACCGTGTGCTATCCATCTTGATCATCCTCATCTCGTGAGTTCCCCGCGTAAGAGCATCTCTTGGCCTTGGGAGGGCCCTGGATTTTGGTTTGCGGGGAGTAGAGTACTGGCATCGGGCCTGCCCTGTGGCAGTACCAGATGATAGTGACAGGACATGCGGATGATATGTGGTCTCGGGGCAAAATAAACGAGGTTGAGCAAATAAATGCCTGGAAATGAATGGGTGAGTATGAGCTGAAAAGCAAGCGAGGCCATCACATCCCGTCAGCGTCATCCGGACATCGGAATCGATAAAATGAAGGCGTCGTGACATGTGAAAGCCGCTCCATCTGCCACGGATAGGTGGCAACCTAGCCTCTCATGTGACTGTCGCGAATATCCGATATTTTCCATTTATCGTGATGTCCGTCCGACGATGCCCGTCGGCTGCAGAAGCCACCACTGCCAGCCATGGCTCCATAGGATGAAGTATCCATGGGCGACAACCACGCCGGATATGGGCCGGTCCCACCGCAATCGGCATAGATCAGAGTTTATTCTCGCAGGCATGAAGGTCACACGAACACAGCTGGAGAGTTCCGTCAGGCTTTCGTCACGCCTCGCCGCGTCCGCAGGAGGGTCTGGGGAAAGGAAGGGCCCAGGAGCAAGAGTGGGCCTCGAAGGCCTTGCCTCGTGCATGGGCTCTATCAAAGCATCAAGCCCGGTCCTGGCATGCCTCAGCGTTCTAGAAGCGGATTGGGCGGTCGACGCCATCGCCCGTGCCTCTCCACGGCTGACTTGTGCCATGTAGTTTGGAGCTGAGGCACCTGAGACATGTCCCCGAAGGTGCCTCCGGCAAGGAGGGACTCTGGATCAGGCCCACCTGCCGTGGCTTTCGTCTCGCCCGGACTTGGCCGGGAACAGAACTGCGCTTCGACAAGCCACCCTCGAACCTTGTACGTTGGATGTTGTCGGTACCCCCGACGGTCCATGGCGTCGAGGGCCGAGTAAGAGTATATCTTCCCCCCCCGATCTACCCACCGAAGCCCAGTCGATTAACTAGTTGGTCGATCCGAATGCGAACACTTACCGAAGATTGCTCTACACGACCCTGCATCTAAATACTCTCGATATGGCCCAGACCGCAAAAACCAACACACCATCGTCGACCAACTTCTGCTCCTTCACCAGAATCTTCCATCAAGATGGTGCCCTCATCTTCGGCCGAGCCTGCTAGGACTACCAAGCGTAAGGGTACGTCTGTTGTTTGTTGTTTGGATGTATCATCCTCATGGTGCAACTGTCTAACACGGCTATGCTATGCAGGCACTCGAAGTGTCTCTAAATTGACTCCTTCACAACTTGTCCGAAAGCGAGCAAGCGACCGAGAAGCCCAACGGGTGATTCGAGCCCGGACCAAGGAGAACATTGGACGGTTGGAGCGAGAGCTCGATGAACTCAAGAGCAAGCAAAGCCGGGACCAGACTGTTCAAGAGCTGCTTCGACGAAACAAGGCACTCGAGGATGAGTTGAACCAGTTAAAGGAGAACATGGACATCTCAACGGCTCCTTCCCAATGCTCAACACCAGGTATTATGAATGAGTTCACTTGTATAGTGACTGGTATACTGACCCTTCTCAACAGTCGACGACGATAACCTCAGCACTAGCAGCGGTGCCATTCCCAGCCCCAGGACGCCGCCCTTCCCCTCTGGCGACTACATCCCTCCTCTCCCTGACTACAGTCAACAATACGTTCCTCTCACCATCAACTGTAAATCTTGGGCAAACACCGTCCCTTGCACCATCTTCTCCAACATTTCCAGCCCTTCGTCATCCGCCAACACGGATGACCACAATGCTGGGTACATCCTTACCAGCGTGCCGACCCACATGCTGCCCTCCAACAAACAGCAGCACCAACGTCAACGCCCTGTCCCCTCTGGTGCCGAATTACGAATGTGCTACAGGCCTGCGCACACCTTGGGTAGGGCCTCATGACCTTACCTCGACCGCCAATTCCTGCCACCCATGATCGGTTGTACAGCCACGTATGTGTGTGCAATGATACCTCATTCAATTCAATATATGGTTCATTTTTAATAAATATCCGTGGACAAAATGCGGTGACAACACGGTAGCAACGAGTAAAGCCCGCCAGCCACTGGTGTTGAAAAACAACTGCAGCAAGCGAGTCATGTCTAGCCTGGAATCATTCGTCTGCATTAGCTCGGTAGCTGGGAATTGCCGTTCCTTCCCACCATGATGTGAGACCGTGGCGGTGACAGCGTTAGCGTTGGGCGCTCTACTGCCATAAAGGGAACGAGCTGGGGGTTTGCAATGGGCAAGAAATGGCTGTGAAATGACTATGGGTGTAAACGACATCACGCCGAGTGATACGCCGATCACTCAAGCCGCCCTTAATTAGAGATTGGCTTCTAGGCTACCTCTTTTGTTACATGTGGCGGGCGAGATGGCTCCGCAGAATGTCGGTAGGGACGATCAGTTCTCACAATGACAGGGAGGAAGAAGCAAGTTAGCTCCGACCAGAAAATGCTTTATTGCCAATCCTGTGGGGTTGGTTTTGGCCCCCCCCCTTGTGGTATTTTAGCCTCATTGCCGCCTGCTGATTGGCGTTTTCTGTGAACTATTATTTGCTCGCGGAGGTCCGAATGTTAGTTCAGTCGCAAGGTCAGAGAGTCAATACCATTGTTTGGACCAGCCGCTGATCGCTCTACGAACTGCTCTAAATGAAATAAGGGCACAGTACGGTACGAGATTCCATGGCTTCGTCTCGAAGAAGCCATCTACTGCCCTCTCAAAAAGACCAAGACTACGATGGGAGAACACAAGCCACCGAATCCAAGCAGCGATGGGCTCTATGAGACGTTTTCATGCTTCAAACAGCGATGCGTTAATCGCTGCGATTCTATAGCCGATACTGCTGTTTGTTCGTCGGACGCTTCAGTCGAGAGCATCTGGCGCTGAGCAGGGCAACTGGTGATAAATATAATTATATGCGGTATAATACGCGAGGCAGTATCCATCAAGCACCCAAGACTAAACCTTTCGAGGTGGGTTCGAAGCTGGTTATCAGCCGGCGAGAACCATAGGGAATGAGCCCCGTGGCTGGTTTCAAAGGTCCTCTCGCACCGACCCGTCGCTATATCCCACAGCTTGGTTGTCCCGTCCCCCGAGGCCGACACCACCTGCTTCCCATCAGGCGAGAAGACTACTGAAGTAATACGGGCGCCATGACCCTCCAGCGTCCTCTCCCGGCCCGTCGCTATATCCCACAGCTTGATTGTCTTGCCCCCCGAGGCCGTCACCACCTGACACCCATCGGGCGAGAAGACTACCGAGCTGACCGAGCAGCCATGGCCCTATAGGGTTTGTAAACAAGCGTTCCATTCTTCTTCCATTACTGGCTGTGTTAATATCCACCTTGGCTCCTCCTTTTGAAACAACCTCCTTACCAAAGGATTACTTGGAGTTTCGCCGACACGTCCTGAACATTCTCGATTGGGGTAGGAACAAACGGTTGAACCAGATTCGAGATTCTCTGGACAGCCTATTGGAAGAGGACCAGAAGAGGGTTTCGCAGAAGTCCCGTCTACCACCCTCCCAAGATTCTACAGCTACTGGTCATACGAAGCGCAAACCCTCATCGTCCCGCCGAAGCAAAGGCATATCCAGCAGCGCGCAAACACAGAGTGGGAGTGAATCATATTGGAATTTTATGGAGGCGGCCACTCCAGAAATCGATGTCGAACCGTCGTCTTCATTTAAGCTGGCGCAGTATCTCGCCGACACCTACGAGCACACCTCCAAAGGCATGGACGAAGGAGTACTTAGCCACGATACTCCACTTCGGAACAGCTGCTACAAAACCATGAGGAAGCACGCCGTAGCCGCACCGGCAAAGCACTTCTTGTCCCTTCTCAACCGATAGGGGGACCCGTCTCTCCTTAGCATACTCTGACACAGGCAAATCTTCCCAGATCCGATAGAGTATTTCCTATCGAGGATTCAAATCCGAGTAAAACGGAGTCTGCCAGTGACCATCGTCTTTACAAGAACGCAACCCTCAGCACGGATGGGCTGCACCATTGTCCATAGGAGGGACAGGCCAGCTGCATTGATTGGTAGCCAGGACGAGTCCAGGGCCGAGCGACCCGTCCCTTGCCCACTAATCCGAGGACAGGTCTTGACAATCGTCCTACGCGTGCCATATACTACGGCGAAGTAGCACTAAGGGTTACCACGTTCTCGACGGCTTCTGCACAAGGTCCGACACGCGGGCGGGGTCAAAGTGAGAGACCTAACTTGCGTGAGGCCTCGGGCTATAAATTAAACGGCTCAGATGTAAATGACTCGTGCAGAGTTGGAAATCGATCGTATCGATCGATTTCCGAGGCCTGATCGATCGATTTATATCGATCGTCACCTTCAATCGATCGATATCGATCGAGCGGCCCTCTCAGTCGATCCATATCGATCGATCACTAATTGAAATCGATTCGATCGTCGATCGAATCGATCAAATCGATCAATGCTGGTCCTCATTATCCCTATCTACGGTGATCCTGCCCACCAATTGAAGTACTTGTCTCCAATTGTCCCCTTCAAGGAGACTAAGAGGAAGGGCTGGCTGATATATGCCAGCTTTACTCCAGGAACGAAGGCACTGAGCCATGGCCACAATATGGCGTCGCAGGCGAGATCTGAGTGGTGTTACCATCCTCCCGCAACTGCTGAAATCTCTCTCCGTTTCTGCTGAAGACGACGCGATAGTAAGAAAGTCAACAGCCATATAAGACAACCGAGGAAAACGCACAACGCCGACGTCCCTCCACCAAGCAATTGGGTCAGCTTTGTATGCAGTGTTGTCCACCGGTGGCTCTGATAGATACTGATCAAGCTCGTCCTGTGCTGGCAACGCGGCTGACTGCTTTGGTCCTTTACTCTGTAGTCCTTGAGAGTCAGGACGAGTCAATGACCGACTGAATGCCAGTCGGCGCTCAATATAGTCCAAGCCATTACTAGTCCCAGCTGCTGAAGCGGCATTACAGGCTACTTCATGAGCCATGTTCTTGTACTTCTCTTCCCAGACTCTTCTTAAGCTTCTCTCATAAGTCTTCCTCCATTCTGACGTCTGACGAGACGGCAGCTGGTTCCAAAGTTGCTCTAGAGTTCGCCATTTCTTACACGGGTGGAATACAACTGCCGCTACGTAGGCGGTAGAGGTCAGCTTGCCGTAGTAGTCGTTCAGCTTCTTCCATCCGAGCTTGATGTAAATCTTCAACAGCCGACGGGTCTTCGCATCCATGTCATCGAATAGGTGAACCTCTTCCATGATATGGTCGTCGTTCTCTTCGATTATCACCCCTTGGACGGCCAGCTCGAGATGGTCAAGAAGCATCTCCACCACCTGGAAGTACTCATCGAACCCTCCTGAAGTTGAGCGTTTGCCAGCAATACCCTCGCCCTGGAGTTGCTTTGACGCGACCTTGAATGGTTGAAGGATTTTCTGAAGCGCAGCAACAACCTTCCATTCCTCAAGAGAGAGTTTTTCTTTCAATATCGCTGGTCTGTCTTGTTCTTTGCCACCTTGGCTGACCCATCGTTCCTCGATGATGGAAATCATCCTGTTTAAGGCCGAACGTTTCAGCAGAGCGCGCGAGGCCATTGCCTCATCGGATTGCCAGCGTGTGCAGACGTTTTGAACCCACGCAAGGACAGGTTCGGTCGGGGCGGTTTGCCGTTGAGCTTCACAAAAGCCCTCTAGAAGTTGACTGCTCGTTCGAAGAGCAATGCCAATATTGTGTAGCTTGCCAAATGGCCCAAACTTGCGGTACTTGTCCACCTTCTCGGCGTTGATGATCTCAGGGACTTGGCACTCATCTTGGCTCTCTTCTGGGGCTGTCTCAAACTCCAAGTCTTCTTCCACGTTCGGCGTGCCAAAGTCGTCGTCCGTCCTCAGTTCATTGATGGCGTCGGACAACTCGCGCTGCTCGTCTTCTTCAGTCATAAAGTCCTTGTCGCCCCAATGCGCAAGCAGCTCAACAAAATTGTCTCTTTTGCTGCCATACATCATAGCCCTGACTACCAGGTTCAGAAAATGAGGGGCACAGCGAATGCGACGCTCATCCTTGTCGAAATCGAACTCAGCGGCAAGTGCTTCTATAGCCGTATCATTATTCGTAGCGTTGTCAAGCGTGTAGTATCCGATTCTGAACCCGAATAACAGTTAACATTGTCAGTTTGCTGACCCAAGACGTGTTGACTATGGGTCTGTACCTCTCTTGAAGACCAAACGCGCATATTGTATCTGCAACTTCATCTGCAAGTGCTGCCCCAGTATGACGCTTCCTGAGAGCTGGCAAAGCCAAAAGGATTCTCCATTGTTTCCAATCTCGGTCGATAAAGTGGGCGTTGATACCAAGGAATGATATGTTTTGTCGGGAAGTCCAGCCGTCGAAAGTAAAATGAATCATGCTTCTCGCTCTGTGAAGCAGCATTTGAATTGGACCAAGAGCTCGGTTGTATTCGTTTGTTAGCAGATTCACAAGCGTCTTGCCGGTTGGTATCTGCCCTTCCTGAAGAGACGGGTTGTTGTAGAGAAGGACTCGTTTGAAGCGCTCAGAGTTTACGAGATTGAAGGGGAGGTTATGGTATGTAAGCCAGTCGAGCAGCAGCAGTTGATTCATCTTCGGATCGAATAACGTCTGTAGATTGCCGAGAAGGGTTTGATCTCGAGGGTTTGTTGGGTCGGCGTGAAGCATATCAAGTATGTTTCGGTCTGAACCTTCACTCCTGGGAGCTGGTCCTACACGTTGTCTAGAGGGTGGCTGACTAGTTAGCAGGCATAATCGAACGACGTGGAGAGACGGCACGGAGGGATGGCACAAACCACGACCTTGTGCTCCTTTCTCAGATGTCGGACAATGCTCCCGGCAGTTGAAGCGATAAAGACGTAAAGTGTAGTCCTCAGCCTGTTACGAAGGAAACACCTCTCGCAAATCCATACGATCTTGTGCGGCTGAGACCTGTTGTCCTTCATTCTGAATCCGAATTGCCACCACCATGTCCGCTCTCGAGAAGAGTCGTGACATATCGTGAATCCAGGGAACCGCTCGAATTTATCAGTCCTCCAAGTGTTATAATCCGGAAACCTGCTGGGTGTATAGTTCGTTGAGGCTGAACTGGTTGACGGCTCAGAAGGCGGCAGCGTTGAGGAGATATCATCGATCTCGTCATCAAACGAGTCCATGGCGATTGGAAATGCCCACAAACAGCCCAGAGGTCAAATCCCAGGTTGCGAGGCTAGTAAGGGTCGAATCTATGAAGTCTCGTCGGGCAAAGTTGATTGTGTTTGCGAACGGTCAGAGTCCATTGACCATACCTTGGCGGACCTGTAAGCGCGGAGAGAAAAGGAGACCATGGTGCAGGATAAGGTACAGTAGAGAATCCTCTGCCCCCTCAAATTGACTGCCCAGCCCCTTTCCTTTGAGTCATATCCCGTTCCGCACGTTCCGTTGTGGCTGCTTTGTGGCTTACAAGGGTGTTTTTGCAGACGCGTCCAGCGATGGAACCGCCGCGTATGAACTGCCCTACGCAACCTACCCGGGACACTTTCAATGTATGTGGCGATCGACGATCAAACCGATCGATTGAGGGCTGGATCGATACGATATCGATCGAGCGGTGGTTCTAATCGATCGATATCGATCGATTGACAGGTCCGATCGATACGATCGAAATCGAAATCGAATCGATTAATCGAATCGATCAAATCGATCGCTCGATCGATTTCCAACCCTGCTTATGGCTATCCTATTTGTGATATCTATAGGGCTTTTGGGCTTCTTAGTTGACGTCAAACTTCACCAAACTATCTTCAACTGGCTCCTCGCTACTTCCAGCCTCGGTTTCATATTCACCTGGGCCAGCATTTGTCTTTGTCATATTCGTTTCCGTGCAGCTTGGGCAAACAAGGGTCGTTCTTTAGATCAGATTCCCATCCGTTCGCACTCCGGTGTGATCGGCTCCTGGTTCGCCATGGTGGCATACATCCTAGTGCTTGTGTCGCAGGTCTACATCGCCATCTCACCTATCCAGATGTCAAGCCTGGATACCAGCGGCAAGGTGCAGACCTTCTTTCTCCAGGTTATGGCTATCCCGATTCTGCTAGTTTTATTTGTTGGCCATAAGATCTACTTCCGCACCCAGGTCGTCCCGATAGACAAGATTGATGTTGTGACGGGACGAAGATCTTTCCGTTTTCATATGACAGCAGAGCCAGGAAAAGATGAGAAGAGAAACTGGCCATTCTGGAAGAGGGTTTACAATCTCCTTTGCTAATTTGTCTTCGGGTTGGATGTAAA
This sequence comes from Ilyonectria destructans, assembly GCA_020740775.1. NCBI lineage: Eukaryota > Fungi > Ascomycota > Sordariomycetes > Hypocreales > Nectriaceae > Ilyonectria > Ilyonectria destructans. Next base: position 689,518 of record JAHEWK010000023.1, read on the forward strand.
AGGTTCGATAAATGAGATGAATGAAGTTGATGCCGTCTAAATATATAGCATGTTGAATGTCTCACTAAACATAGCCGCAACCTTGATTCTTCTCAAGCACCAAAGCAGGAAATCTTCAGAGAGCTGCTTTGATGCCTTCTAACTCGTCTTTTGAGGTATTCAGACTGCGAGCTGGCCTCAAGCACAGTCTTTGGGGCCTTTGAGACCCAGGGGTCAGGGAGGCTGGTCTCCTCCTCAACCGGTGTTGGAGTCCGTAGCTGCACATCAAGCTTTGATACGACATTTTCTGGGTCTAAAGGAGCAAGTCCGGCCCCTCGAAAACCCCCTTTGATGTTGCTCTCCGTCATAGCGGCTTAGTAGGCGGCATAAAAGGCCGGAAAGAACTCAGTCTTTAAAACATAAGTTATAGAGCATCTAATCAATTGCTCAATTTCTTGACCATAGGCTCTTTTAAGCGGCCCAAAGCACCTAACATCAAGAGGCTGAAGTAGATAAGACGAATGAGGCGGCATACAAAGCGTAATAATATAGTTCTCTTCACAATATTTCTCAAAGCCGACTGAGTGGTGACTTTCGTGCCCATCGAGGATCAGAAGACGATAGCGGCCGGTTGATCAGGCCATTATATACCGATCAAAGTGCTTGAGCAACTCAAGACCTATATCATTATCGGTCCAGCCATTTTGAATTATCGCAATAGCCCAATCGCCTGGGAGGTTGCTTTCCCAATACTAGCTGGCAAGGTGATATTGGCCCGCAACCACGATGAACGGCTAGATCACCCAGCCTTCCGCATTGATCGCCTAAATGACTATAACCCATTCCCAGTTTCTAGGCTAGACTGATTTCGGATTTCCACGCCTATCTGCGCCTGTGACGACCATTCTACTTACAATTATGCCTATTATAAAGCCGGTCTTATTAAAGTTAGTTATAGATATTAGCTAGATTAATACTATATTTTGCGATTATGTTCTCGACGAGCCAGAACTAGTCGCGAATAATAGTTGGATCTTCGCATTTAGCCCTCTAATAGTTATATTTATAAATAAAAAAATCATCTTAAGCTCTAGTTATTGCCTGATGAAGTTAGAAGCCCAGCGCTTGCTGACAGGTGATACGTTGCGGTCAGCGAGCAGTCGGTTGGCCATTTCTTCAACCCCACGGAGTCGAAGGGGAAACCCTCGCGAATCTAAGTCGAGAATGGATTAAATAATAATCCATTCCTCTAGATTAGATAGTCTGCGTGATTTAGGGATAGTATCGCATTAAAAAAGAATGCCACTATATCAGGCATGCAGGTTCATATAAGAGACTTGGTAGATCTTTGCAGCGCGTCGGAGACTGAGTTTTAGGTCATTTTGATAAGCTCGAAGCGCAACAAGGATATTAGCCTCTTGATTTAATCGTGGCATGTTTTGTGGCTGAGAAATTGGTGATTGAATTGATGGAGGAGAGATTAAGGGATTTTTGATCGGCTCACTTGGTTGATCGGCTCAGTTATCACATACGTTAACACACTATGGCATAATGCATGTTTGATTGGGCATTAATTGAGTCAAACTCCGGAGGGAGTTCAAGCTTTGGTACCTGCAGTAGGGATTTTGTTTGCTGAAAATAACTATAATTGAGAAAAAACAGAGCCGGAAAGTGGTTTTCGCCTGGTGCAACCATCTCGTTGTCGTTCCGTGTCATACTAGGCAGTGCTATTTGACCTGTCTCGTGAGCTTCGCTTAGTGAGCCTCCATCCGATCCGCGAGGTCTTATAATCCCGCTCACTCCATATATAAATCACAGCACGGACTCGGCACTCATCGGTTTACCCTAGAAGACCTTTGCTTTCCTCCATCCTACGATTGATTGCAAAACATGTCTCCCAACTTTCCACCAGATGTCGGAGACATCTATGTCCACAACGAGCCTTCTCCACTCTTGCTACCCGCCTCACTCCAGCCCGCTGCATCGATCACCGCACAACTTGCAAGCCGGTTTCACGCGTCATTGCCCGCTACCCGTATCTCATCCAACGGGCTTGTCGTATTGAATACATACCAAGCATCCATCAAAGGTTCTACAGCAGGGAGGCAAGATACAACCCCGCGTGAGGTGGTTGATGTCGTGGATGGAGCGTTGGCTCGTTTGAGTCGACTTTCTGAGAACCAGACATTTCTCTTTTTGTACGCCGCACCTGGTAAATAAAATCATTGCGCCACTGGGCACTGACTAATATGACAAAGAGGAGAGTCAGGCTCCGGAAAATCGACAATTCGCTCTCAAGTTTTAGCGGCGATCCTCAAACGATCGCAAAATCGACTGTCTACAATGGTCACTTTCGCAACCTCCGTATTCGATTCCCTGACAACTACAAAAAACTTCGACAGCCCTTGCGCCCTCTAAATCTAACTTCCTCTATCAGCTCCAATTCGATGCATCACAAGCTGAGCCCGTTTTGACCAGCAGTGCTATTGTGAACCATCTCCTACAACGGAGTCGAATAACACACACTCCCGCCGATGAGGGGAGCTATTGTATTCTGCACTACTTGGTAGCAGGAGCGAGTGATGTGGAAACAGCACATTATAGTTTCAAGAATCATAAAGGTTCAATGAATCGATGGAAACTTCTGGGTCCATCCGCTCACCTTTGGAAGAATCCTCGGGATGTGGAGGGTTTTCACCTTTTCAAAAGGGCTTTGTGGGAGTTGAAATTCCATCAGATCGAAGCTGTGCACATCTGTGAGCTTTTGGCTGCCGTCCTCCACCTTGGACAGCTAGAATTTCAGCAGTCTGCAATCTTCGATAGTAATGGCCCCGATGGTAATCCTTACCAGGAAGAACCTGCGAACCTGGTCACCGTGCATAACCTGGACACTCTCAACTTAGTTTCTGCTTTCCTCGGCGTTAAAGCAGCTCACCTTGAGGCACTTATTGCGACCCAGACGAGAACGGTGAGCACCTACTACTACTACTACTACTACTACTACTACTACTACTACTGTACAAAGGACCTGTCGTGTTCTGTCCGCATTCTGTATTCTGTACAGAAAACCACATTTTCGTCCGTGCACCGCCAATAAAAAGCAAGTTCATCTAACAACAACCGAACTTATACCGACTACAATCATCGTACTACTATCCTATCGGTTGTTATGAATAAGCAGTAGTTAGTAGTAGTATAGAGTAATGAGTGTATTAAAAGAAAACCTGTAGCGTAGCGAGTCGCCAACTTTTGTCTCACTGTTTAGCTGTCTTACTCTGATTTGATTTTTACTTCCACCATCATCTACCATGTCAACCACCACCACCACACCAGAAGCCTTCATCCACCTCCAGTTATGGATTGACCCGATAACCAACCTTCTCATCTGTACCCAGTCAGAGTGTAAATATGCACTCAGCATTGGTAAATCTTGTGTTATATCCCACCTGCGAGATAAGCATAAGATCCCGACCCACGCAAGAAGGGGCCTATCTCGACTACTCAAGACCCTTCCGCTCTCCAAACCAGACGATGTCAGCCCCGCTGAAGATGGATCTCTCGAACACCCCAAACTCCAGGTCTATGATGGCTTCGCCTGTTGCGAATGCAAATTTAGGACAATCCATTTTCCGACCATGAGACGTCATTTCTCGGATCCTTTAGCCACGGATTGCCCAAGCAACACCGCCGCTGTGCGATACGGTAATATTGACCACCTCTTTGAGTATGTATACCTACAGACATGGGTCGCTGGGTCAAAGCGGGAGTACGGGATCATCAAGCGAAATGGGAGCGTAGCCTGGCTGGTAAGGGATGAACGCACTGATCTCTATATGTGGTCTGTACATGAGCGCGAGGAGGTCCGCCATGCTGGGGCCGGGAGCGAGCAGCAAGAGGTATCAGCACCGCAGATCACAAACTTGACATACACGGAACAAAGCTGCTGTATCAAGAGAACGGGTTGGGATACGACATACAGAGACAAAAGCCGCCAAGCATTAATCGCCATCACCCAGATGCCTTACGAGTACCCCAGCAACAGCAACATTAACAGAGGCCATGTGGTTTGTGGCCGGGGACAAGATGGGTGTGAAAAGGACCTGGTAAGCCCACCGGACGATGAGGAAAGGATTGCTCGCGTAGTAAGCCAAGTGGATGCCCTAATGGACTGGTGCGAGGAGACAGCAGAAAAGACGAGCCGCAACTTGCGCTGCTGGCTTAGGAGCACCCGACCTCGATCTACCTATACAAAGCCGTTTGAACTTGTCCAGCTACCCTCTACCAAGAAAAGTTACCGAAGGTTATGGAAACGGGTGCTGGTGCTTGTACTGCGGGCATATCGACTAGACCCGGACACTCGGGACGGGCTTGCTGGCATCCGTTTGAAGAAGAGAGTATATGGGTGTATACAGTTGATATAGAACCACCCATTCTGGGCGATGCCTTCTTCCTATCACCAGGAGGTACTATTGAATAGAGGAAATGACATGGATAATAGGGAAGAAGAGGAGAAGGAAATTGGCTTGTGGAAAGCCAACACAGATAACGCCCGCCACAAGGAGCGATTGATTGGTCAGAAATCTTTATTGTCGGTAGGCTACCCTGTATATATACTTCTTGAGTTTCATGAAGAATAATAACCTTCTCTCCAGTCGACACCTGGACGAACACAGGTACCTGACCAAGGGTCATGACATACGTCCGCCGAGAATCTGGACTCCCATCGGACCAGAAACGGCCCCACCTAACCGAGACATTCTGTGGCTCATGGTCAACAATATAACAATAGTTAACTTCTACCGCCAAAACGACGAAGACAATGCGTTAGACACCCTACTACAGTGGCCTGTTCCAGATCGCTGCCTTCTGGCCAGATGTTAACCTCCCTAGTACTGGGAACATCGCAGTCAAGGTTCTAGGTGGCATCATCTAAACTGAAGATTGGGCTCCATGGAATGAAGTCATCCATATCTGTCACTCGGCAGATCGGCGACTGAAGCATATCCCGAACCTTTTTACGGTGGATGCGAAGGTCGGTACTAGGTACTGCTCAGGTCGCGACGAATGCTGAGGATTGGCGTGGCTCAACGCCTCTTTTTGCCGCGGTTAGAAATGGCCATGTTGAGGCGGTGGAAGCTCTGCTGGCTATATCGGACGCTTGGATTCACTCAACAGATGGGTTTGGACGAAGTTTGATGTGGTGGGCCAGACGCGGAGGGCACACACGGATTATCCAGCTTCTGCTCAATCGTGCGGAAGCAGGCATCCATATCATTGACGGCGACATTCCGCTGCCAAGCGAGCCGCTGGATTTCGATCCAAAATCGCCTTGGTGTGATGCCTGTACCCTACGTATCCCCGACGGCTTGAGGTATTACTCTTGCGAAACCTGCCATGGCGGCAGGTTTGTCATTTGCTTGGAATGCTTTCAGAAGGATGTGAAATGCCTGGATGATTCTCATGTATTAGTCAAGCGGGGTGGATGACAGGATAAATGAAGACTAGACAGATGTCAGATATAAACCGCTGCTGCATTGCTCTAAGTGGGGATCCTCATTTCTGTGGCATGTAGTGTGGTGGTAAAATCTAACAATTAAGAGTCTCACTGCCTCAACCCATTTTGTTTACATCTTAAAGAACCCCTCTTTCTTATCCATTATGGTATATAGAAATTCCCAGAAAGAAGGTCTTACGGCCACTCTTGCAAAACCCGAGAACTTCCCGGACTGGGAGCACGAATTCCATCTTCAGGCCGACCTTCTAGGTCTGCAACAGCACCTCGAAAGGAAGACTTTTCTTGAAGAGGAACCGACCTTCCCAGATATCAGAAGACGCAAATACACCAAGACAACAGCAGCACAACGGACCATTCGGTCAGAAACACCTGAGACCCAAGTGACCAATTCAGACGACATACAGGAGACAACTAATGGAACATGGTCTCTATCTGACCTTACTGAACAAGGTCAGAAGAGCTTCCAACAAGACCTCTCTTTATATCAACTTCAAGAAAAGTCATCAGAAAGACAGAGGAAGTCTCTAAGAACCCTCCAAGACTGGGTTATCAGAACTGTCTCTCCCAATTACACCCGGACCTGTTGTCAGCCGCGCAAGTCGATCTACGAATGGCATTACAATCTCCGTGCCCGGTGCGGGAGGTCGGAGGCAGACGAAACACGAGATGCTCGAAACACATACTTGACCCTCATGAAAACACCTCCAAAGACCGCGACTCAAGCTATCAAATGGTTGGAAGAGTGGGAGGAAGCCTTAGCCAAAGGACAGCAACAAAAGGTCCCTGAGACCCTCTTTTGCAGCTCCTGGGCATATGACTTCCTTAACGTCTCTTCACACCTTCTCCCTGCCTGGACAGCAGCCTATGAAATTAGCCAACAAAACCTGATCCAAGAAGAATCCCTTATCTATCGAGATCTAGCGAACGCCTTCCGGAATAAGCTCAAAAATGCAGAGGTCTTACGCAGGGCTCCTAATAGTGTAACCAGTGCGTGTGAAAGCCTCAAACTGCTCATTTAGTCCGTTTGACTTGGCCAGACTAAACTACCGGTCCGTCTGACTTGGCCAGACTAAACTACCAGTCTGCCTGAAATGCCCAGACTAAACTATTGGTCCGTCCGTCACCATCACACTAGACCACAGTGCAAACTATGATCTACACTAATAGTCCAAACATAAAAGATGGCTTGTGGCCCATCCCCGTACCTGCCTCCAAGCTTCCCAATGCCATTGTCGAATTGTCTCACCGCCCGCCTTCTTTATCACGTCCCTGAATCCTAAGTATCAACGATGGTACCCGTGGCTGCTGGATCGACATAACGACACTAGAGTCCATAATTAGACAACGGTACACCTCACGAAGCAGACGGCTTACCTCTGATGGGACTATCAGAGCGCTCCTGTCCCAGGATCGTAGGCATTCCAAGAGATTCAACGTTTCAATGTTCATAGATCCTCGCTGGTCAGTTACCGAAAGTTTGGCTTTAGAGAAGAGTCGCTCTGTCTCAGTAGACATAGGCGCAATCGATAGAATGTCGACGGCCATCAATGATAAGTTAGGGAACCGCCGTCGCTGCGCTGATTCTAACCACCATTTCAACGGATCCGATACCATCATCACAGGCTCACGGCAGTACACTTCGTACTCGTCGTCATCCATGTTGAAAATCGTAGCCTTTTGCTCTTTTATCCACATTTTGTACCCATTTGGTCGTCTTGTAATTGGCTCTTGTGCAGAACCTGGTCGAAGAACAGGGCAGGAGGTGGTTGATTTGTACGTCTCCCTCCACAGCTCCCCTACACGAGCTTTAGCTCTCTCAATCCATTCATTCTTGTCCTCCCAAGTCTTCTCCATGTATGCCCACTTGAGGGAAGGATTCAATACCGTCGCTGCAGAATAGACCGGCGAATCTTCCGTCAATTCATAGTAGTCAGCCAGTTTGGCCCATGCAGTCTCCATCATTGTAGCCAAGTGGGGGGTGGTGGTGGTCTTCTTGGCTGCCTCAATGTGATGCAGAAGGTAGTCCATGGTAGGCAGAACGTCAGAGATGGAATTTCCCATGCCCTCGTTGGCCATTGTAGCGTCGTGAAATGGCTCGAGGAATTTGTGAGTTTCGGCCAAAGTTACCCAGTCAGAGGGAGTCAGAACATCGTCTTGCAGAGCCGGCTCTTGAGCATAAAATACGGTGATAGCTTGGCGGACTTTAGGCTTGAGGACCCATTCGACCATGCCGTACCACGAATTCCAACGAGTGTCATTGTCGCGCCGAAGCCTTAGACCGTCGGTGAGACCAGTAAACGTTTGAAGCCGCTGGGGGGTCCAAGTGATGTACACTACGATGTTATGCAGCTTGCCTATCGCCCCTCGCTTTCTCCATTGCTCAACTTCCTCGTTGGACGGCCCGTGGTAGGAATCTGTTGTGGGTGGTCGCTTTCCTATGAGGAACTCCATCACGGCCAGATTAACGATGTGGCCGAAACACCGAAGTCGGTGAGGAAGAGGATCGTAGAAGACATCGAACTCGTGTTCCAAGTCGTCCGATACTTTGTCGATCATGGTGTTCATGTTGGTGGCATTGTCCATCATGAAGTATCCAACTTTTGACGCTATTCCATACTCTCGTATGAACTCCATGATGGCTTCTGCCATGTTCTCGCCGCTGTGCTGTCCTTCCAGTTCTTTTATCCTCACCACCAGGGACAGCATGCCATGGTCTTCGGTAACGAATTGAACTGTGAATCCTATTACGCCCAAACAATTTGGCGATGTCCAGTTGTCGGGAACAATGTGGATTGAAGAAAGGGCATTCTGTAGAGCTCGCTTTACAAACTCCTTTTTGTTGTCGTAGTCCCATTATAAGTCATTTTCAACCGTGTCGCCAGTCCTCGGGAGGAGATCATCAGCAGCCGGACGAATATACCGGATCAAGTCGCGAAAGGCTGGCTGCTCAACATGAGCAAAGGGGAGGCTGCAAGCTACAGTGTAGCGGCAGTACAATTCGCGCAGAGTGGCTTGGTCTAGGGCATCTTCCTCTGCCGTCACTTTGCGTTTCTTGGTGGAGGCAAGAGTTTCATTGGACAGGAAGGCAGTGATGTCTCCAAGGCGACTTTGCGTCACTTCCCGCCTGATCTCTTGCCTCCCAGAAATCGTGATATTGTGCTCCTTCCGCAAATGATTGATGATGGCGGCCGACCCACCAGAGTAATTGTATTTCTTCGCTCTTTTCTTGTCGAAGCAGGGCTGGCAATGCCACCATTTCGTTCCGTTTGAATCGACCCAAGCTGCCGGGATACTCTTGCCTTCTTCTCTTCGACAATACTGCCAAAGAGGAGACCTTTTTTGTCGGGAGACGCTAAAAGGTGGCGAAGACGATGATGCCAGCGACGTGGTGGCCGCTGTATCACTAATAAGGTCAGAATCATCCATATGGCTGGTGCTGCCAATAACACTAGCAGCCTCGGAGTGATCCACGATGGAAGACATGATTCAGTAGAGACGGCACGTAGACAATAAGAGTGGTGATCATGGGAGTCTGGCGGGCAGAATTGTTGGAGTAGACCAGCTTGCTTCTGGCACTTTGGTGTCTCGACTTCAATAGTAGTCGGCATAGAGATTCTGTGGTAGACAACGGTCTCTTCACCATTCCAGGCACTTGAGAATGGACTACAAATACCCAGACCAGGCCAAGCAGCACGGCCCGAAATCAACCAACCGCTTCCAATCGTTGGAATCTGGCCGCCCATGCTTGGCAACCAGCTAATTTAGAAGCCCTAGTGATTTGGTTTGGACCACAGGTTCCGAATCGTTCCTCCTCCGGGGGGGAAAGGTGAAACGCGCCACGACTTGGACGCCACCTTTTAACTTACCAGTTTGGCACTTGTCAAAATCCGCTGGCCAATGATCGGTCACGGGGGAGCATCATCCCCTTCAACGTCAGCGTCACGCGAAAACCTTGGATCGTCGCGCACTGGTCCGCTCGCGCCGGCTTCGCGCTCGTCTCGCGCCAGCCAGGTGTCAGATTACAATTGATTCTTGACCTCGTTTTTCAGTTTGCGCACATAAGCCGAACGGTGGGGCCCTGAGTTGAGCCTCCACGTGAAGGTTTGCGGGGAACGTGTGACCCTGATGATCCATCCGTCCTGGGCTGTACCGTAAAAACTCTGTTAACTCGCGCAGCCTAGCGTCTCCATAAAAGAAAAAGCAACCAATAAAATAGGTTGTTTGTGACGTTTTCGCGGTTAACACTGAACAGTGGAAAAACGGAGACGCTAGGCTGCGAGAGTTAACAGAGTTTTTACGGTATATTGTGGCTTGGGCGGACGTCCATGAGCGCAGTGGACTCCTGGCTTCAATAAAAACGATACGGCATGAGAAAGGGAGAGTAGACGAAAATGCTTAAAGATAAAAAACTTTCAGGCTGACTGGATTTGACTCTAATCTGCGCTTTGGGTTGGGGCGTAACCTATGACATTGGCGGAGGAAATGGGGGCCACTGTTTGGCACCATGCATTTTCTCGACTGCAAAACAACAACTTGGCAATATATCTCAGATCATGATGGAACTGATACCAGACGGAAGCTCTCAGCAAGAGAAATTTTCAGTGACTATACTTTGACCAGTATGAATGTGATTCTCACGCTGATGATTGGCATTTCAATTGTTTTGCTCTACAGTATGTTACGTGACCCGGAGACCGAGCCTACCCTATATGCGCCGGATAGAAGCTACCGCGAACTCCGCCTATCTGTAATGGTGTGGCTAGTATCTCTTAACACCACGACTTGGGTTTCGCCACTCAGATAACATGCACTTCATCGGCTCTCACGTTGTAAACATTCTTCTTGGAAATAAGCCAGATAGCCCATTCAAAGCTATAAATTTAGATTGCCGTTGAACATATAAAACTATGAATTCGGGGCCATTGTTGGGACGATGGTTTCAGTTGCAAGATACCTAACTTACCATAGATCAACGCAGTGCTACAACTGTACCCGCTAACATATCTTAGCACTATCTCGGAAATTTCGGCACGCGCGTTCGACGCGTGGATCGCGTGGATCGCGTCGTCGTTGGAATTGGTACTCTGCAGCAGGCCACAGATTTGAAAAGACGTTGCCTGCGGCACGCTGAGTCTTGGGGCGCACTAATAGTGAGACTGTTAGTCTGCGATCCTCGCACTGGACTACTGGTCAGTCTGGCCGAGTTACACTGGACCATCAGTGTGGTCTGAAAGGCCTGCACTGGACCAGCAGTGTAGTCCGAGAGACGTACACTGAACCAATAGTCCATGGACTATTAGTGTAGACTACAGTGTGGACTAATAGTCCTCTTAATGGTGCGCACTATTAGGAGCGCTGGACTAGTTTGTAACGAAGCGCGACAATCTTCTAGTTAATACTTTCTAAGATGCGTTATGTAGTATAGAAACAAGATGAATAATTCGAAGTTTCCCGCTATTATATCAAGCTCCTCGCGTTTGATATGTGAACTTCCATTCGGGCAGCGCTAGACCCATTACCAATCATGTTAATAGTCTCGTCCATCCTAACTGGAACTCAGTTGTCAAACTATATGAACGGGAGGCAATGTAGATATGTAATGGCTGTGGAGTAAAATAGCAAAGGAATGTCAAGAAAGCGATAATAGCTACTCCGATAGCTTTTTTATGGTAAAGAGAGACTGTCCGGAAAACATGGGCAAAAATGCAGGGATCAAAGTTTAATATTATAAAAAGCATATTCCTCATCAAGGAATATCCTAAATTAGACATCCCTTAAGCAATTAAGTTAGGGTTATCCTCCACACTTTGAATAAAGTCCGCAACGGAACGGAACGCAATTCCCTTAAAGAAGGCTTTCCTATGCGCCATAACCTTCGCAGGATTCAGTGAACCAGCGTGGCTTGCAGAAAAAATACGATACTCCGCTACAATCCGCGACATGTTATCGGTACTTGTACAAACGTCCTCAATTAATTCGCCAAGACTTCGGTATGATACGGGCATACCGGGATACTTCTTGGTTATCAAAGCAGCAACATCGTTCCAGCATGTCTTTTCCCCAGAAATGTAAGTGAATTCCTCCCACTTCGGAGCCTTCAGCAGCTCAGCTACTGCCTTGGCCATGTCTCGTGCAGCAAGAACGTCGAGAGGCTCGTTGCCCGTCCCAGGAATGACAATATTATTTGCCGCAAGGTTGACTGGAAATGCCTCGCCGACATCCTTGACGTAACGATAGCGCTGAGGCACTATATAGTCCATCAACCAGCCAGTGCAAACTAGCGTCCATTCGAGCTCATTTTGCTCGCGCAGGGCTTTCCGTACTTACTCGTGGTTCCGATAATAGAAGCCTGGCTGGTCTGGATAGTCTTCGAGGTTGCCACCATATTCTGAAGGGATGAAACGCTTGCACATAGAGCTTTGCTTGCATGCCCGAATGAGGTTCATATGGACATCCGCAAAGGTTGAGGTGTAGTCGAGGATGGTCGATACAAGAGCCACGCAACCTTCCAGACTCTGAACCAGGGAGGGAACTGAGTAATCGGTGACAATTTGCGTTACACCGGGACGATTTTCGAATTGTGGTTTGACAGACCGAGCGAGGATTACCACGTCGAGGCCAACTTTAGGGAACTCTTCGCTGAAGTACCTTGCGATATCTCCGGATCCAGCAATAGCGACGCGCATGTTGATGAGTGGGGAGAAAAAGGGTTGTGAGTGACGAAAATTTTGAGTTGAAGCGATGGCTTGCCCGGTTGATGGATAACCTGCTAGAGAATGATCATAGATCGGACAAGTGCAAACAGACCCCCAATATATAGTCCTAGTGGCGCCCGCGGATTCCGTATCTCACGTATTTGGGTGGGAACGATACAATGTGAGATGGATTGGTCAGCAATCTTAGCAATCTAGAACCCTGTGGAGAACTCTAAAATCGCGGATTCCCTGAACCTTGACGCCCTTCTCTGTACCAATCACCATGGCCGTGACTGTGTTGTATCTGAGCCATTCCTGCGCTAAGTCTTAACTTTGTGTTGGATTGTGACCCTGTATTACGAAACCTCTGATAGATCGATATCCTGACCTTAGTCAGAGGGGGTGTCAGATGACATAAAACCCCTCTCGAGAAAAGAGGGGGCCGGAGGCATCCTAGATCAAGACAATCAACAGATTCAGGATCCACACCCTATTGAGCATTAATCCCTGGATCGAATGTGTCGTACGCTATCCAACACTTTGTCATTCTGGGGAATGAGCTACGATGTGAACCAGGACGGCTGAAATGGTAGGTGACAGCGAGCCTGATGACCCCGCGGCGATAATCGCGTGTGCATCGATGACGTGTCGTCCTAGTGGGCGTCTTCGCTAACTTATCATGAATATTTATCCGAAGATAAGGGAGGCGGTACGGAAGTCCATAGGGGGCACAGTTCCAAAACCCAATTTGTGGTTGTTTTTGGGTAGGGGCACACCCACCGTGCGGCCCCGTTTGAAGCATAATCGCTCCCTCAAATCGCTTAGTCATCCAAAATCAACTTGCATTCATGGCCAGCTAGTCACGTGCGCACGCCTAATTCTCCTCACAACAGGCTACGAGGGTCTCTTTCCTTTCTTCTTCCTTCTTCAACTACAATTTGAAGGTAAGAATAGCCTCCTTTTGCATCAAAATAACGCCACCGCCATGCGCTTTACGTGGGCGTTCAATCAGCTACGATATCGCATGGTTACGTGCTACATTTTGATATGCATTTTGCCCATATTGGCGGACCCACGCGCGCCTACGATTTTCCGCAGTACGTACTGACCCAGGCTAACCGTTACCCAGGCAGGAACCCCACAAGCCTTCCAGACGCGATGCATCTCCGTACGCGCCCGTACGTAAGCAGATTCGACACACTTCGGCTTCGTACGACTACGGATTGCCCATCATGGCCGGCGCTCGCAAGAAGGGTGACAAGGACAAGGAGGCAGAGAAGGAGAGAGAGCGACTCGAAAAGGAAAAAGAGAAACAGGACAATCTGCTTCGTAAGGCTGCTATCGACCTCCTACGTGAGGATTTTGGAGAGGAAAAATTCGGCCAGCTGCCTAAGGAAGTGCTGGAGATCGATACTTATACGTTCACATACAAGGGCGAACAGCCCACTGAGAACCCGGATCTTACCGTTTGGGCTCTGATGAATGCTCTGAAGGGTAGCAGCAAGAAGGGTTTTGCTGCCATTGACTCCACCAAGGTTTGTACCCGCAGATCAGCGTACTAGTTCGTACTAACTCGTATCAGGAAGTACGTCTGCTTGAGCTCAACTACAAGACCGACAGCAAGTCTATGAAGAAGACCGCCCCTGTCCTCAACTTTCGCGGCAGTCAGAATTGTGATACTATGCTCCGCCACCTGTACGGTGACGAACGTGAGGATACGGAGCGCTGCAACAAGTGTACGGGCCAAAACGGCTCCTTCAACAAGTGTATTGTCTCTGACACTCACCTGCATGCTTGTGCCAATTGCGACTGGAACCGTTCTAGCCAGGCATGTTCTCTCGGTGAGTACTTACACTTACGCACCTATATACAGTACTAATTAGTAGTAGGCAAGCAAAGCACCAAGCGCAAGGCCGATGACTTCGACTCTGATAGTGACAGTACGGACCCGATGGAGGACTTTGACCGCAAGACGCTCTTGAAGATGTCTAAGTTCTTTAAGGATGCTGCTGACAAGAAGAAGAGAAAGAAGGGGGCCACCCCTTTGAGGAAAGACTGAGGTATATCACCCTTTACATGAGAATACGAGCTCGTACCGACCCTTTTCCTAGTCTACTTAGTCATTTCCTACCACCCCTGTTCTGAGATTCTAAGGCAAAATTTCTTTTTGTAATCTAAGCCAAAATATAAACGAAACTTTTGCGTACGACTGCAAGAGGCATACAGAGCATTATAATACCTAATTGCTAGCTAGGGCCTGAAATGAAATTTACTTTAGTCTTTAATTGTTTTTAATGTGAGGAAGATGTAATGTATTTGCCTTAAAATCTGGGGAGTATTGCTGGGTAGAGTCTGGTTGTATATTGTATGATTACTAACGACCACCAGTAGCTTTGCCCCTGAATTGCCTAATCAGGCTCTAGCTCAAAAATTAAGATTACGCTCTCGTACGGCCACGTACGCGGCCATGCGAAAAAGATTTCCAGCCCCCGATTGAATCCAAAGCTCGAATTTTCGATTTTTAGTACGAGCCCGTACTTCTCGTCACGGCCTCATACGAGCCCGCAAGTCAACGCAATGGGCCGCCCTTCGATTGACTTATCTTCATTTCGCATACAAATTCAACAATGGAAGAATGATGACCATCTCACATACGATCAAATCGTCACGCGCCTTAATGAGCATTTCCACGTCATAGTGGGACGTACGACCGTGTATCGCAGCCTCAAAAGTTGGAATATCTCGGTCAAACAATACACCAAAGACTCAGAACACCTTCGTCAGCATATTAAAGATTTATTCTTTAATAAGGTCTTGAATGATCACTTTATGCTTCTGAAGCTTCATTCTGACGGCTTTATTATCACGAAGACTGGACTTGAACGCATACGCCGGGACCTTGGGCTTTGGCGCCGTCAAGACCCCGAGCAGATATCAGAAAGCCTACGCGAATTGCGCCGTTTCTTTGAAAGCGAGTCCGAACAGAGCACTAAGCTTAAAGACTTTGGCCGTACGTATCTCTACGCAAAGGTCCGTCGAGCTGGACTCGTACTCAGTCGCCGGGCGCTGTACGAAGGCTTTCGTGAGTTTTATCCTGGAAGTATTACCGAACGTTGGAATACGATGCGATATCGCCGAGGTGGATGGACAGCCCCTGGCCCTGACTTCATGTGGTCTCTTGATGCCTATGATAAATTGAAGGCTTGGGGCTTTGAGATTTACGCTTCAATTGACGTATACTCACGGTTTATTACGTGGTTTTATATTGGCATATCAGCCAATACGTCACGGAGTGTTGTTGCGCAATACCTTCACGTACTTTCAGAACGCCAAACAATGCCCAATATCATCCGTTCAGACCGCGGCCGAGAGACAATTCTAATGGCTGGAGCACATTTCTACCTTTCGAAAGAACGCGTGCGTGTACGGGATAGTATTCGGCAAGACGTGCGCTTCCAAGACTGTTGGGCCTACGGCAAGAGCACGAATAATCAGAAGATTGAAAGCTGGTGGCTTCGGCTAAGTCGAGGCAGGGCTAAGTTCTGGCGGGTAAGTATAGACTGATATCTTTATTTATGATGGCGTATTGATGTATTCTTAGGAGTATTTCTCTGAAATCACGGGACTTTCATATTTCTCGGATGATTCCGTACCCGACCGTATTGCGATGCTTTATATCTTTATGCCAATTTTGAGAGAGGAATTCGCCGACTTCGTACACATGTGGAATGTGCATTACATTCGTAAACAGCGCAATAGGCCACATGTTGTTCCCGGGCAACCATGGAACCTTTACTTTCAGCCCGAGGCCCGACAAGTCAGAAGCTGGGCAGAGGTCATCCCTCAGGGACGACTAGATACACTTCAGAATATCTTCGCAGAAGACCATATTGACCTTGACGCTTACTTACCTGAGCATACGATAGCTATTTGCGATCGCATACTCCAAAGCCGTCAAGACTACCCGCAAGATCCAGTAGAACGGCCACATCTTTCTACATATCTCTTCTTACGGCAGCATTTGCAGCAGTATATTATCAATCAAGAATCACCTGCTCTAGAGCTACTATCAATACCTACTGGTGGACTGGACCGCGTACGAGATCATTTGGCAGCGAATGATATTGATGCCACTACGCTTGATAGGCTCAAAAATGAGATTGGAGAGGAGATTGATGATGTTGACGAGCAGGAGGACTAACCATATAACTAAATACGTACATGATTGAACCATTTCGCACTCAAATTAATCTATATTCTTATTCTTCCCCCTCCCAGCTCGAAAAGGAAGCTTCTTCTCAGGTGAACCCCCCTGTGTTTCTGACTGTTCGATATCGCTCGTAAAAGGATCACTCAGTGCGGCATCGTTCGAAGCTGTATCTGTGACTGTAATACACCCCGCGATAACCTCATCCTTGACTTCAGTCTTGATGGGGCTTCGAGCTTCGAGCTTTATTGGTACCAGAGATAGCACTGGGGCTTTGAATTCGTCCTTACTGGTTGATACGCGCCCTGACTTTGCCGTACGTAGAACCTTGGGCTTGATAGGGCTTGGCGTTGACATATCCGAGTCCATATCAGAAGGCCGTAATCAATAGCCCTTTTGCGGCCACGTGCGGCTCTCAACGGCCTCTGACAGTCGTCATCAGGTCGGGGTCCCTCGTTGAAGAGCCAAAAAGTGAGATTGGCTGTATCACGTTGCTTTGTAACGGTGATATTCCCCTGGCTGAATAGATCTCCTAGCGTAACGGTATTGTACGCTCCACTAGGGAAGTATACGGGTCCAGAAGTAGCGCCAACTGTTGATACGGAATGAACGACTTGCCACTCTTTCTCCTTGAGGCGTTCATCGCATTGCTCGACGATGAATCTGATCATTGAGCTATGGGATGAAAACTTACGCCCTAGTACGACTTCAACAGATCCAGTACGCTTTCCAGCGTGCCGAATTCCCTTGTACACTGGAATCGTGATGCCTGGGATGCTATCATCGATATAGCCGTTACCAATCCAGAAGATTGCTGATAGTTCGACAACGACTGGGTCCTTTCGGATCCGTGTGGCTGCGATACTGCTCTGACGGTTCTGTACGGCCATTATAGTCGAAGCCTGATAGGTGTCAGGCATTGGCACAGTTGTAGAGGAAGTAGTGATTATGCCCCGTGAGGCAATGTTCTTTGTCGTAGAGGTCCGTTGGGTTAAAGGTGAATCAACGGTCAGGTCGATCGAAATAGGGGCTGCATTGTGTAGAGCCGTAGGTAGTCGTTGAGCGCAATGCGGGCAATAAACAGCCCCCGGAAATTTCGTACGGATATCCACATGACGAGTACGTTGTTGCGCTGATGGACAGTACTCTGTTTGAGGAGGTGAAGCGGGCTCCATACTGAAAGAAGGTGGAAAGTTGATAGAGAGCAGCGAAAGTGTGCGTACGAGTTCGTACGAACTCGTACGCAACCTTATACCCCTTTCACCATATACTAAATTGGCCCGGCAATGGGAAACGGATGGTCCCTTGTACACCGGTAAAGCAATTTTCTCATTGAAATTACGATACGGGCTCGTATGCGGCTAAACAGAAGGATAAATACACATTGGGGTTAGTCTAGTGATAAAAAAAAAGAGAGCCGGGGGTTTTGGAACTGTGCCCCCTATGGACTTCCGTACTGTTAGCACTAATGTGGAAAATTTTGCAGGCCCACCAAAATTTGGCTGCTGCAGCAGTTGGTGCCCTTCGGGCACTAACACCGCAATAAAGGAAGGATTGAGAGAGTTGACTTCCTTTACGCAGCAGCCACGGCCACAGCCCAAGGGCTCCGGCCATGATCGGAGCCTGCTGCCCTGACCAGCTGGGCAGCTAACATAGCAGCAGACCCACAGCACGGCTTGCGGGGGCCAAACGACTAGGGTTCCGTTTTTGACCGTCAAAAACGGTATTTGACGGTCAAATACCTAAAGGGGGTTTTTGGCGGTAATTTACGTCAAAAACCCTCCCATTTTAGGCT
This sequence comes from Ilyonectria destructans, assembly GCA_020740775.1. NCBI lineage: Eukaryota > Fungi > Ascomycota > Sordariomycetes > Hypocreales > Nectriaceae > Ilyonectria > Ilyonectria destructans. Next base: position 707,709 of record JAHEWK010000023.1, read on the forward strand.
TAGTGCCTACCCGTATTAGGACTAGTTTATGCACGGAATAGGTTTAGTGCACCGTAAAATTACCGATGGGACGCACAAATCATCACCAAATTCCCATCTTCGGTGTTGAAAAGCAATAGACATGCGACTGTCACCATGAGTAACAAAGGCGGTCGCCCTAAAACCCATGGTGTTCATGAACACTTTGCAGCAGCCCCAATTCCTCCAGGGGGTAAATTCACTCAATTTCGCGTTCGGTGCAAATACTGTTCTAAAACCATAGCCAAGCACGTCCAACGGCAACAGAATCACCTTGCCAAAGAGTGTCTTGGTTTCCAGCAAGCTGCAGGCCATATTGATCGCCAGCCTCGAATCACTACGGCTTTGTCCATAATGGATCGAAACTCTAAAGATCAACTCGATCGAGCCGCAGCCCTCGCCATCTTTAAGTCTGGCAAGCCATACACCATCTTCGAAGACTCTGGTATGGTTGAGTTCATCCAAATGCTCAACCCAGCGTACAAGCCCCCTAGTGGTGATCGAATTGCCTCCATACTTCCTGAGGTTTACCAAGATTACCGAGTCCAAGTCAAGGAGATCCTCGACGATGCCGATTATCTCAATGTCATCTTTAACGCATCTGACGACATAAGCAACAACCGTATTGTCAATATTTCGATCTCAATTCCCAACTCGGTTATATTCTATTGGAAGACTGTTAATACACGGAACGAGGAACATACGGCCTTGAATACCATTCGCCTAATCCAGCCACTCTTGGAAGAGGTATTCACGAAGGAAGGAGAGGACTTCCAGGATTTCTCTCGCATGAACGCTATCTGCACAGATATATGCTCGACAATGCGGAAACTCCACGCTGAGATGAAGAATATGCCTGAGTTCAGGCATTATTTCTTCATTTTGTGTGATTCCTATAGTCTTCAACTTCTAGTGAAAGACATCGTGGAATCGGAGAGATGGGCTTTAGTCCTTAAGAAAGTTACAAGAATTATCACGTTCTTTAAAAAGGCCAAGCTCCAACTCGCACGACTTCATGCTTATCAGCTTGAGTGTTACAGTAAACAGAAGGCTTTCATTACACCAGCCATCACTCGTTGGGGAATACAACTCGGAGCTATTATATCTTCACTGGCGAACAAAGATGCTCTTTGAGTATATGCACGTAACGCTATGGTCCTCAATTCCCTAAAAGCTAAGGCTATCAAAGGGGAAGAGGAGGAAGAGGAAGATCGACAAGTCCTAAGGGCAATACTCTCGTCCATTAATAACTTTGAGTTTTGGCATGATGTAGAGATATTGGCTAAGATCCTTCGGCCTATCGAAAACGCACAACGTTGCTCGGAGCGAGATCACTTATGCGTTAGAGAGGTTATTCCCTGTTGGTTGACTATCCAGAGCAAATGGGATGCCCTTAAAGAGGCTAACCAAGATCCTCTTATCAACTACTCAGAGCTGAGGCAATAGCGAGTCCAAAGGATGAAAGGTCAAACGACAGACATTCACCACTTCGCATTTGCCTTAGACCCACGGACAACAATAGGGGAGGGTCTTAGGCTTGACACTATAGAGAGAGCACATCGCTTCCTAGAAGAAAACACTAGTAACGAAGAGTACTAACAGCTCTTTGGGGAGTTTTGTCGATTCCGTGCTCGCGAAGGTGCTCTCTTTGGCCCAACCTCGCGGATCTATCGAGAACAGCCGAAGACTCCTCATACGCCTTCTCACTATTACGTCCTAAGCGCGTGGGGATACTTTGGGTCTATGGGAGTCAAGTTGGCTACATTGGCAAGGAGAGTTCTAGGATCCTTGGCGAACTCTGTTCCTTCAGAGCGTTCCTTCAGTGCTACGAACTACCTTCATTGTAAGCTTCGGAATCGGCTTAGTCCGCTTACAGGCTGGCGATCCATTCCACGTCCACCGTCCACGCATCCACGGCGTGGAAATGGATGGTCCGTGCATCCATTTCCATCCATTCCATGGAGCTGGCCGTTACATAATCCATCCATCCACGCCAGGGTTCCGTGGAATGGATGCGTGGAAATGGAAGCAGGGGTATGGACTGGTAGAGGGGTCCTAGCCTGGTCCCCAAAATACCCTGTAGTTCAGGGTAGACCAACTTGGTTATGGTCGGTAGAGATCTCAAGTACCTATATACCAGGCATTTTCACATACAAATTAAGGTATCTTTAAACAGAACATAACAGTCATGGGGTCGTGGATATTTCGCGTCAAGGTGCCGCGTTCGAACGTCTCCATGCAAGTGCATTCTTGCAACTGCATTCTGTACCGCGTGAAATGGCCGAGAGCCCAATTATCAGCTCTATGGTGCTCGAGCCGCCGGACCAAGAGGGTAAGAACTCGTGGGACCTCTTCCCTTGGAAAGACTTCCCTGGCTACACGCAATCCCAACGCTGCGCATCTACATCGTCGTGGATATGGCAATTCGGCTACGATATCGAGAAGAGCGATGACGATACAAAGCGGCGATGGGTTTGCAAGGTCTGCGTTGACAGTCGCAGGCCAAACCCTCATTCGACGGCCTCGAGCGGTACGCAGAACGCGGAGATCCATCTCTGGAATGACCACAAGGTCTGGGACCCTTCCGGAAGACGGAAGCCGCCCAGCAAAGCAAAGGAGAAGACACCATCGAGGAATATCGCCGAGATGATGAAGCTGAATACCCGTGACGCGCGAGAGCAGCAGATTGCAAACCAGATCATTGGCAGTTTTGATCGGCTAGTCTTCCAGCGTTTGGTAGTCTCGTGGATCCTCAACAGCAACTCTTCTTTCCGACAAAGTGAAGATCCATACCTCCGCGCCGCTTTCGAATATCTCAATCCACTCGTGAAGACAACCGAAGCGCATATTACCCACAATACCGTCCGCAGGCGTATTCTTCAGGTGTACGAGGAAAACAAGGCTGAGATCAAGCGAGTATTGGCGACAGCTCCGGGGTTACTTCATATTGCGTTCGATGGTTGGAGGTCCAATAATCGCCACGCTTTGTATGGAATCTGTTGCTACTTTCTCAACACCCTTGGCCAGCCAAGAAAACTTGTGCTTGGCCTTCCTGAGCTTGTCGACCGCCATTCTGGGGACAATATCGCCGCCCACGTTGTCGAGGTCCTTCGAAGCTACGGCATTACCCACAAGGTGGGATATTTCACACTCGATAACGCCAGCAATAACGACACGGCGATGGAAGAAATTGGGAAGGCGCTCGGTTTCGAGGGTAAAACTCGGCGATTGCGCTGCTTTGGCCATATCCTCAATCTCGCCGTTAAGGCACTTCTTTTTGGCCATAATTCCGAGGCTTTCGAGGACGATATCCAAGGGAACGAGACCCTTGACGCGAAGGCCCACGAGCTATGGAGAAGAAAAGGACCAGTTGGGAAACTTCATAACCTCATCTTCTGGATCCACCGCTCAGACTCGCTTACCAATCTCCTCCGGTCTCTTCAGCTTACCGCGTACAGCAAGTCTGACGATCCGATGGTTCGAGCGAAGAAACCTCTAGATGTTATCATTGATGTGGTTACCCGTTGGCTTTCCACTCTTTATATGATTCGGCGTGCCCTTCTCCTTAAAGACTTCCTCGAGGACCTTTGGTATGAGCAGAAGAGCGAGTGGGAGGGGTTAGTATTAAGGGGAAAGAAGTCAAGCAGCGAGGTGCCGCTCTGCCTCAGGGACGAGAACAAACTCGAGGAGAAGGACTGGGCTATTATTTCCTTATTCAACGAGGTCCTTCAACACTTCGAGCACGTCCTGATTACTCTCGAAGGCGACGGTCAGCAGCGCAAGCGGAAGGAAGGATACATTGAGGCATATGGGTGTCCATGGGATATCCTGCTTGGCTACGAATACCTCCTTAGCAAAATGGAGGTATTTAAGGCTGCTGCCCATCGATATCCCGATCCCAAGCACTTCAAGGTTAACATTAACCTCTGTTGGAAAAAGCTTGACAAGTACTACTCGCGGCTTGACGAGACGCCGGCTTATTATGCCGCCATTGCACTTCACCCAGCGTATCGTTGGGGATATTTCGAGGACGTGTGGGCGGACCGCCCAGACTGGATCCAAACTGCAAAGTCCCTTGTAGAAGAACTATACCGGTCTCACTACGAGCCGCGAATTATCTCTCGACATCGAGAACGCGGCGAGCCGGTCACGAAGAAGCGGCGCATATATCGGAATCCCTTTGACGAGTATCGTGAAGAATCTCGTCAGGCCCCGACTCTATTACAGCCACCTTCATCGATGACCACCTTGTTGCAAGCCGAGGACGTGGCTAGCAGTTCTGCGCATGCTGTTGGCGACGAATACAGCGATTGGTTCCGTGATGTCCACAAGTCCGACCAGAATATCCTAGATCCTATTAGCTATTGGTATGAGAGACGGGAGGAGTATCCACGTCTGTCACAAATGGCTCTCGATGTGCTCTCTGTCCTTCCTACGTCTGCTGATGTTGAGAGGCTCTTCTCAACATGCGGTCGAATGGTTCGAGACGATCGGGCCAGGCTGGACGCTAGTACGATCGGGATGACACAGACGGTGAGATCATGGCTTTGCGGAGGCTATATTAAGAGCACGGAGAAGCTCCTTGAAGAGGTCAAGGTGCCGGGGACTGATCTGTTGGCTGAAATGAGCTTTGCGGAAGCCCGGGAGGCAACGGGTGGGAGGATCACGTGTACTGTCCCTTTATAGCGTCCACGCATTTCCATTTCCACGTCCATCCATTCCACGGACCCACTCTTAGCGTCCATTTCCATCCATTCCATTCAAGGTGGGCCTAAATGGACGTCCATCCATTCTACAAGAGGCTGCGTGGATGGAAATGGAATGGACCGCCAGCCTGTCCGCTTAGCACTGACAAGGTCACTTTCATCTATATGAACAGTCGGGTGCTCAAGAGGCTCAAGACGGTCAAAGATAATCCGGCAGAACCGATGGTTGTCAAAAACTGGGAGACAGTTGATGTTGCTCGGCTAGTAAAGATAGAAAACGCCTTCCAAGACTCTATTGTTGTCGATGGCTGGGGTTGGGAAGAGACCGATTTGGAAAATAGTGGAGATGATATGGACATCGGCCAATAAGAGGTTTTTGACATGTAAAATACCTAGAAGTTTCTGACGTCAAAAACTTTGGTCAGATAGGTAATTTACCGAATGGTAATTTACCTCGACGGAACCCTACAAACGACACCGCTGTGGCTCTTATACATGCTGTAATGCTGGTTCAGACCTCGCAGCAGGTATAGCTATCGCAGCCAGCCAACAGCAGTCACGACACCAGCTTCAATCTAGGTGGGCGTCGACCTCTGCCCTGATCTCTACGACTCGGCACTTAGGTACATAAGGCTATATCTTAGTCTTAGTACCTGCTTAGGCCTCCGGGCCTGAGCTGCCTTGGCCTCCGGGCCTCGGCACCTAGGTGTGTAAGGCCACCGCGTCTTACTACCCTACCTGCTTAGACCTCTGGGCCTAAGCTGCCCTGACCTCTGCGTCTCGGCACTTAGGTGCATAAGGCCACCGCGTCTTAGCGCCTGCCTTGGCCTCCGGGCCTAGGCTACTATGACCTCTGGGTCTTAGATGACTCGATCTATGGATCTTGGCTGTGAATCCAGGTCTACAAGAGGTCACAGAATCGGGCTACTTGTAGGCATCAGGGTTCTGGCTTGATGGCCCTGATCAATGGATGCTAGCTGCAGTGGTTTTTCCCTCTATGAGTTCCCGCGAGGTTTTCCCATCTGCAGTTATTTCTATCATACGGATCTCGATTTCTAGAGGTTTTGAATGCCGGCAGGCAGGAATAGGAATACTGGAGAATTCCAAGCTGGTTAATAAATATGGGTATGCCGACTCCCGCCCTGAAAATCCGCTGACGGATATCGGGCTCGAAATAATAGGTCAAATAGGGCCGCCTACTTGCTAGATGGAAGAGGAAGAAGGGTTGCAGTCTAGGACTGTAGGCCTGAGCTATAGGCCAGTAGTGCCTACAGCTCTGGCCCCGGGTTATTGTACTTAGGTCTCTTCTGCTGTTGACACCAGCCTAGCACGTCATCTTGCCCCTAGGGGATTCTGTAGACATCTCTAGTAGATATCTTCATGACGGTAATAATACAACAACAACAACAACAACAATGTGTATATTCTGAGTTGCATATGATCCCCGCTCTGAGTCCCTGTACATCCTTATGTTGGATCCGTTACGGTCAATTTGATCAAATGGATAGTGTTCAAAGCAGTGATGATGATGTTGATGATTCCTTGGGCCCCGTTGGGCTCCGCTGGTCAGAGAGGGGTTTTCTGACACCCCCTCTGACTAAGGTCAGGATATCAGTCTATCAGAGGTTTCGTAGTACAGGGTCTGAATCCAACACCTTATACTGAAACCAGCTAGAAGGATATAGCTATAGCAGTCACACGCCATATATACACGCCCAGCTACCCAAATACACATCGTGACACAAATGTATCAGTCAATCTAACATTGTTGGATTGACACTCGGGTAGCGGAATAAGGCCCGAATAGGAGCAATCCTCTGATATATCAATACCATGTTCTTAGCCGGCCAGCACGTATGTAAACAGAGGCGCTGGCCGGAACTGTGCAGACTCTCCGTCGATACCCAAGACGGCGACAAAATGCCAGAGTGGACTTTCGAAGGGATCTCCATCCAGTCGCTGCATCCAAAAGCCGGCCAGGACCTGTAGGATCTCCTCTTCCAAGGCCTTGTCCGACAAATTGTCCTCCAGCAGATGCTCCCACAGCTGCTCGAGACTGTCAGACGGAATAGACGAGGATGTCACATCTATCGCCTGCTTCGGCAGCCAAAGGGATACGATTTTATATGCTTTTTACGGACTGTTATTTTCCCAGACGGACTAATAGGCCCAACAGCTGATCCTGCTATCAGTGGGCTGACCCCGATCCCTGCACTAAGACATCTATTGTATTCAAATTCCTCTATTAAATACGGTCCTTCAGACCGTCAGTTAGAGGGAAATCAAGATCTTCTATCGTCACCAATCTGTTCCATCCAATCCATCCTGTCTGATAGAGACGGGGCTCGCCAAGAGGAGCCTCGTCATCAAGGCATGTTCTTCAGACCATCTATGCAACGGCCAAAAAACAGGCGGTTAACGGCACTGGCCAACCTTTGCAACTCGTCTTCATCACGACCCGGCATCCTACTCGCTGCGTAGAGAACGGTGCAACGAAACAAAAATACCATGAACGAACTGCAACTTTTCCGTGGTAGAGAAAGCAGAATGACCGAGGTCGGATTACCGAAGCGGTTAGCAGTAAGTTGATTCCGAACTAGCCAGCTAGGATGCCGGACCACCAGACCGTAACCGCCTGGCCCCAGCCACTAGTCTATGTTGGCACAGAAGGTGATCGCACGATGACGGCCGTGTGCGGACCGGTGCCGTACGGGACCTGCCAGTAGACTATCCCCCCTTCCGGGCGGTCATGATGTGCGTGTTAGTAGGCCACGCCACTGTCTTCTTGGCCCCTGTAGAGATGGCCCCCAACTCACCGATCATGTGACAATACCAGCACACCTTATGTCTGCCCAGCCACTGCCCCGGTCATCTCTATTGAAGCTGAATCTCATAACACTTCTTGTTCGAGGATTCTTGTCCGCTAACCATTATTATTGCTGTAAAACTGACTGGGCTGCCCTTCGTTATTACGTTATTGTTGCCAGAACTGGTGGAAAATATCATCACAAACCAGTTAGGGCACTTAGTGTGGGCGACATGGTAATGGACTCGCGGATATAGTCCCAATTGTATATAATGAGCGCGGTGAAAGTACTGCTTCAGTCTGAATGCAACTGCCGTCGGATTTTGACTTGAAAGGATTTTTTAAAACGTAAGGTACAAATTTACGATCAGAGAGAAGGGAAGTTATGGAACAACGGAACCTAGAAGAGTCTTCAAGATGGAACCCAAGCGATATCCGGCTACATGGGGCTATCGCCAGAAAGCAAAAGAGAGATCAACGGCAGCTGAAGCAGGCGGCATCGGCGCTATCTCCGCAAGCCGGGTCAAATACCGCCTTCTCAGGATAGGGACACAGAATGCAATCTTGTGTAGCACCAGTCTGATCGATGTTCGTGTACGGCGTGCTCTTCAGAACAGTACCATTTTCCACCCAGGCGCATAGTTGGTCAAAGAGGCTGGTGGGCTGCCCGGCGTGTCCGCCGAAGCAGTGGCTCAAGCCCGGCGCCTCATAGTAGCGGTAGAAATCCCTGAAGTTACCCACAGTGAGATTTACGGCATTGTAGTACTGCTCGGTACCTTGAACAGGAATGATACTGTCGGCCTATGGGCGCCGCGCAATACCTTTGTTAGTAACTTCCAGGAGCAGCACAGGGTAGAGGTATAGGATCAACTTACAACGCCGTGGAAGGTGACAAACTTCCCCCCAGCTTCGCGGAAACTGGACAGGTCGGGATCGCTCGATCCAATGACAGAATCGTACGCGGACTTGCTCAGGTGAGCTAGTCTGTCAAATTGCTTCCTGGTCAGATTTGTGAAGTCCAAGTTGGGGTCCTTCGCCACGAATAGTTGAGCCATTGCAAGCCAAGGATATTGGGCAAGCCGACGCAAGATTCCGAAGTACAGTTGGTTTTAGCGATTACAGGTATCCCGTACGACGTTGGCAATGTTCCGGTCAGGTCGCTTCCTGGAAGGACACCGAACTATGTGGATTTGCCATTTTCCGTGACCATACCAGTCCATGCAGCATTGGAGACCACGGCAGCCGCCTTGCTGATGTCGATACTGGTGCCAGTCTGGTCGCAATGTATAGTCGTGCCTACCATTGAGAAGGGGTTGAAGTGGTTTAGACACTCGACCGCCTCGCCAATGATGTTGTCCTCAACTCCATCAAGACCGTCACAGGCAGCAATGGCAGCAGTTGTGAGGGCGTCAAGCTCACAGGGGAAGGGATATTAGTTCATCTCGTTCATGACCTGCTGTGGCCATTGGATGTTGGGGAAGAACTCAACCCAATTGATAGCCGGGGCAGCAGCTGCAATTCCGTCGTATGCATTGGGGTACCGCTGCGCGAGCATAAGGCCCTGCCTTCCGCCTTGGGAACAGCCGTTCCAGTAGGAATAATCGGCGATTTTGCCATAAAACCTCTTAATGACAGATTTGGAGATGATGGCCTATCCGGAAGAGATATTGTTAGCTGGGGCTACCTTCATAGCTGTGCAGCTGTTTTGAAACAAGCACAACGCGTGTCAGGGCTAGAATACACAATAAGGTGTGAAGAGGGCAGACACACTACTAGATAGCAGCTAGGAGGTAGTGATGGGGTTGTGACTATATTGATCTCTGACCTCCCTCATGTCTGCGGGTGCAAGATAGCTATTTATGCTTCTTCATCGGTAATCTAATTGCCGTCACGCCGAACCTCGTCGGCGGAGTAGCTGCGAGGTCGCCGATTCCTGGAATGCCAAATACCGGCTAGGCGGAATCCGGCGCTCAGGGACCCCCGGATCCGGCGTTTGCATTCCGTGGATGTGCCTTGCATTCCGGCACCTGACAACGCGGTGCATGCAGGCTGACTATACCTGATCGTTCAAAGACGCGGACGCCAGGTTGTTGAGGTTGTATAGATTCACGTTGCCCGGACTACCCAGTGCACACGGTGAAGCGTCCTGAGAACCCAAGGGGTGGAGGCCGGCGTCAGTCGTCGAGGTCGCATATCCGTCAGCCAACGCACCGTACATATTGGCGTAGGAGAGGTAGAAGCGGCCGGCAACCCAGCCGCCACCGCAGGCTGCCTGGAAGCGGTTGTTCCAGTTGTTCACCGGGAGCCAGGTCTCAACCCCGATATGATCATCCTGCCCAGGGTGCGTATACGAGACAGTGACGTTGCAGAACGTAGCATTTGTCAGCTGGCTGGTAGGCTGGGTGAAACGGAATATGGAATCACGCGTTGCGCTAAAATTGGTGACAAGCTGGGCATTGACGCTGAGGACCTCTGCACCAGCAAGAGAGATGTTGGCGACGGTTGCCGAAACACAGGTGCTAGCCAGCACAGGATCGCCCATACTGCCGAACAAGAAGGGTTGTATGTTTTCCATGAGAGATTTGAACAGTAGTCGTTGTCTGTCAGTCGAGTTCTGGTGGTAAAACGGTCAAACGAATGGACGATCAATTTATCCCTACGGCATAATGATGTCGCATGTCTTTATGTTATTCAAGCTTGTTCAAATCTGGCATTCGTTTACGTAAAGCTCTGGGCGATGTTCCGAGGCGGTCCGGGTTGGCCGGCTGGGTGGGATGGGATAGATTGGTCTTCAAACCCTGTATCAGCGCCTGAATACGGAGATAGTCCAATTTTGCTAGTCTGGTAATGTACATGACAAGCGAGTAAGGCAAACAAGGGAGTGAGTGTGGCGGGCGGTCTGGGACTATTAGGCTAGCTGGTCGCTAGCTAGGTCTCATCAGACTAGCTAGCTGGGTCTCGCCAGGGATAAAAAGGGAGGGAAGGAATACTGGAAGGAAGGAGAGACATCTTTCCCAGGACGTTTCTTTAGAGTCTAGGAAGGACAGAGGTCTTCGAGATCCTCATTGTGAGAGTTAATGAATACTTTTTGCCCTTAATTTTAAAAGATTTTATGAGACATTTTACGACTGCCTTTACGATCCTTGCCCAACCTCTATCTACTACTTTGCCATTTGACGGACTGCTACAGATCTTATCGATGTCTTGCCACTATTATTTCCTGCGACCGACCCGATAGAGCATCTAATTAGATGGTTCCCTGTTAGGAGATATAAGCCTCAGATTAATCTGACCATATATATGTAACCTGGTGCAGCTTCAGGCTGATCTTGCAAAATATCTGTGTGATGATTTTCTGTGCAGTTATCTAAAAGAGACTGTTAAGTTGGGTGTTAGGTATTGTCTCTTTCTACTGCTAAATGAGGCATCTTTAAATTTATATAAAATGCTATTTTTAATCCTCTTGTAAAAAATGTCAGTTTTTAAGATAAATTAATAAGATATTGCCTATATATTTTAATTATGCTAATTTGAAGAAGATTAAATCTATCGGCAACTGGCTGCGTGAAGGACTCATTATGCCATCATCACATGGTGGTAGAGGGTTCATCTTGGACGGTGAAATAAATAGTAGTATTCGGGTTGATTCAGATGATGATCTAGATTAGAATCGAATAAAATATTGCCCTTTAAGCTATGTATCTATTGTTATATTATCTCTGCTAAAGCTGCTAATCTGATATCATCTCTGCTATCCTGATAAGCTGATATCATATCAGGATAGTGTGTTATCCTGATATCAGGATAATTTATCATATCAGATATAATATCAGGATAGGCAAGTCTGGCCAGAGCCGGACCGAGATCCAGACGCCGTCGGGCCAGACGGCCGTGTTCCGGTGGGGTCCGCCGGACACGTTTGCGGTGCCGGCGTGGTCCAAGATCAAGCACTTCAACGAGTCGGACAGCGACAGGGCGTACCTCGTTGCGTGCCACGACGGGCCGTTTTTGGATTGTCTTGGGTTGAGGAGGCCGAGCTAGACGGGTGTAGAAGGCGAGATGGGCAAAGTTTCCCGGATTTTGAAGACAGTTATGAGTACATTAGCATAGCACAGTCACAGACTGAATTTGAAGTTATGAAGAAGATGGATCTGCACGTCCGTTGTTTCCACCAGTTGCAGCAGTGGGGTTGCCTTGTTGGCGAAATCAAAGCTCAGAATCGAAATGGCATTTTGCGTGATTTGCAATGTTGACGAGTTTTCTTTTAAACCCCATATATATGAAATGAAGCACAATCGCGATTAACCACAGCTGGTATTTAGAACTATGTTTACTGTTTCCCATGACGGTGACTGACCCACCATCTGACATAACCAATCCCCCTTGCTCAAATAATGGAAAGAACGCTTCTTGTTGATCAGGGGGCATATACGAAGCGGGGAAAGGGTCTCTTGTCCACAACAATATCCTCGTGGCCTGCGGTGGCAATGCTCCTAGCTACAACACCTGCACCACAGCCTGAGCCAACCACGATGACATCAGCTTCGAGCTGAATCGGGAAATCCGAGCTGGAAAATTGCATAAACTGGAAGGGATAGGTCCAACCAGGCGTCCAATCGCGTGGCACTGACGGAAAACCGGAAACTGCATTGAACAATGAGCTGCTGCGAACATAGATGTGCTTGGCGAGTGTTTCTAGCTGCTTGAAGAGTAAACGAAGAGAGGCTGAGAGCTGGTTCTCCACGAATGGAGCACCAGCGTCCGGTCGCGAATTGAAAGCTTGGGGAAAACGGTGAGATAGCTGGAATCCGATCTGGGACTGGGACTGGGCCAAGGTCTTGTCCCATACATACTAAAGAGGGGGCCAGAGGCATCCGAGATCAAGACAATCATCGGATTTAGCATCCACACCCTATTAAACACTTATCCCTTGATCGAATATGTGACGGACCGTATCCAACTCGAACAAACATCGACGTACCTGCAGGGTTGCACACAAGTAGCTCGTCGGATTTCTAGCGCAGTAATCCTCGCACTGTGGTTTAGCCCAGATATTGTCACGGGTAGGTTCCGTAAGGTACCTAACTGAAGGAGTCAGAAAATGGTTCCAAGGCCTCACTTTCTACTCCGTACATAAGCGAGGGCCGCTATTTAATCTCATCAGCAAATGAAATCACCCTACCTCCGCGGCTGACTCGTAGCTCCATGTTTCCTCGGCAAGGAACCATGCCAGCCATTAATACAGCCAGCCAGGAGTCAGGAGTGAACCCCCACCCCCCTTCATGGGCCAACACACGACGATTGAAAAGGAGGTGGCGGTTAAATAATGCAAGACGAAGCCTCGAACGAGTCTGAGAGCCTGAAGCCCTCCTCGTATTGACATTTACCCAATAGTAGCTCCCCCCCCGGCTCAACTCGGAGAATAAATACATCACTCCATCATGCTACATGTCTCCCTACTTCCCTTCTGAGCGCAGGGGTGGTTCATTCCGTTATACATCATGCCATGGCTTCACCGGACAAGCCCCAGACGGCCATAAAGATCATTCCCTACAGAGCAAACCGGACCAGACCGAGACCGCGGTCTTCGTCTTGTCTTCAGTGTCGGTTGCGAAAGATCCGATGTATCCAGGTCAAGGCCAAGGGGAGATGCATGCAATGCGACACGGTCGACAAGGACTGCTGCTTCGCGTCACGCTGCGATGCAGTGTAAGTGTCAACAATGCGTCCCGAGTTGCAGAACACCAACCAGCTGACTGTGGCTGTTCTGGCGGTTCAGCCCAAGCCCGTCAGCAGAATCTCAGATTCGCATTGTATCAGCCAAGACGACTCCGACGAAGCCTACAGCCAAGCCCGGATCCGAAGGCCTCGCAAGCCAACAAGCCCTGCCAGGCTCTCGAAAGCTGCCAGATTCCCAGCTAGCATCAACTCCGGACTCCCTCCAGCAACCGCGAAGCCTCAATGGGCATTCCACGAGCGCAAATGAGCCTGGGCTGATTTCCCGCCTCCCAAACGTCGCGCTCATGCATCGGCCAGACGTCCAGATGCTCGCTCAGCAGGGCTGCTTTACTATTCCAGATCAGCAAGCCCTGGGGCAGTTTTTCAGGCAGTATTTTCTTCATATTCACCCACTCTTGCCCATCATCGACGAGGCTCGGTTTTGGGAAATGCACCAACAGGTAACCACAGTCGAGAATATTCTAAGTGGACAGTTTTCTCTTCTTCTACTGTACGGGATTCTGTACGTGTCTTCTAGTGTAAGTCATTCGATTGATTTCGGGGTGACCAATATGTCTCCTGACGTTTTCAGCAGTACATGTCGACAGACTTGATTGAGAGACTCGGATTTCGCACCCTCCATCAGACACAAACTGTCTACTACATGCGCGCAAAGGTAGCCTTCACCTGTCATTTCCATTTGAGCAAAACTAAATGATCCAGCTGCTGCACGATTCCCGATTTGAGCAGTCACCAATCTCGATAGCACAAACAGCGCTACTCCTATCCCATTGCTATTTCATTCAGCCTGCTCAATCACTCAATAATCGAGCCCCCATGTGGCTAAGCATAGCCATCTATCATGCTAAAGAGGCCAAGGCTCACTTGTACAATAGCATTCCTCTTCCAGCAACGACGGGGAGTGCACGGCTACGACAAACCCTGAAGCGACTATGGTGGTGCTGCATTATTCGAGACCGGATCATGCCGTTGGCTTCACGCCAAGACATTCAAATCTCGCATTCAAATTTCGACTTCAACAGTCAACCACCCCTAGGGGCTTCTGACTTGGCAGAGGAAATTCAGCATTCCACCACTTATACCAGTGATGTCAAGAGTTCGCTCGTCGAGATACTAGTCGAGCTTGCCAAACTGTGTGTTATTCTCACAGATGTTTTATCCATCAACTCTTCGCCTGTCAAGCGTGACGCCTGCACCCAAATGCAACAAGCAGAGCAAGCAAATCGAACTCATAATTGTCAGTCATTATTAAAGCAGTGGTATAGCTTTATGCCCCGTTATCAACAAAAAGTCCAAAGGAAACGGCATCTCAACCCTGGACTAACCGAGTCTCGTGAGAGTTTTATTACTCTGTTTACGAATATAGTCATCATGTATTACCAGTGCGTGACCCAAAGCTTTCTCAAACTCACCATGGTTGCTGACCAGCATTCTAGTTCAGCCAACTTAGCTCTGTGCCATCAAGAAATTCTTCTTTTCGGAGATTGCAGTTCATCCGCGGGGCCTGCCTCTGGTGACATTGGAAGTCATTCGGATAGGCAACAAGTGCAGCTTGCAATTTCTCAACTCGTTCAATGCTTGACCCAGCTCGTGGAATTACGTCTGGCGCGTTGGATACCATTGAGCTCGTGAGTCCATCATATTCTTTTTTTAGTGCAAAACTAACATTCGTTCGTCGTCGAAGGATAGGATGCGTCATGTTTCCTCTGGCTCTTCAAATCCTAGACCTCCAACTTCTGTCTGCAACAAACGGCACTCAATCAGACCCCCACCCCGACCCGGCTATATTAAAGCTGAGGCAGAAGCGTTTCAGTGGTCTCATTGAGGCCATGCAAGCTTGTCGCCCCCGCTTCGTCGTCATTGACTGGGCGCTCCATTGCATTCGCGTCAGCGTGACATCTTTCCATCGGCTGCTGTTGGAGCCCCTCCATTCATTGGACACAACTCTCACTTTTTGCTGTCATCAAGGAGTTGGACAGACATTTTCCGTCAGCAGCCCTACTTGTACCTGTCCTTGGCCACTATGATGGACTCTAGCTTAACCAGTAGGAAGATACCTGAAGCAGCTGACCTACTGAGGCGCTTCAAAAGCATGGAAAGTCCAAAAGCTCCTTGGGCTGACACACCACGGTATGAGGTTCTTTCAGAATCCTTCAGCTTGAGTGACGTCTTCATCTTAACTCACGTGGAAGGGCAGAGCTCGCGTATATGGCAATGTGAAGAGGAGAACGAGCTTATAGCTGGGACTTGTTCTGAATCTGGGGACAAGGCTCGAGAAGGCTCAACACGGGTTTCTCAAGAAGGCGCAGAGGAGGAAGACACCAGCGAACACGAAATGTATCAAACTGAGCATCAGCCAACTCCTATTTCGGGGAGTGTTGACTGCTGCGATGCAGAGAACGAGGCTCATGTATTTGGAAATCTGATGGACCAGATATCCGTCTTTTCGTGTTGATCTAGACTTGGTGACTAGAAAGCAAAAGCTGGCTGTTGATAAAGATTGAGAATTACGTATCTTGGTGAATTTTGGATTACTTTTTAAAGAGTATGTTTGTTGATCTTGTCTCTTGTCTCCTCCACCTTTTCTCCAGCACGGGTTTCCCACACCCACCTCACAGCCAAGTACCATCCATATTTTAAACTGAAAAGAAGCGACTCTAATAGAAATACAAACCCTCGCTCTCTCGCCCGCCCCTCTTGATTAACATAATTAGTATAGAGACCCTATGAGTTGGATAAATCAGACACCATTGTTCTTCTCTTTTGGTGTCAACATGTGGGATTATCCCCATCTTCAATTGCTGTGTTGATGTCAAACTCCCAGTAGAATGTTACAATACATGAAATAGGCTACGGAATAATTGCACAAGTAAGATTGGATTCCACCAGATCAAACCAGAGGCCACCAAACCCTGATTCTTTACTCATCCTCACATGCCTGACAAAATCATGCATCTTTAACATGCATGTGTTCTGTACGGGGAAGCTACGCAGGTTTCGCAGCAGGTCCTCACCTGGGCCTTCGACTTCGAACATGGCGATAAAGAGGGGAAACGTGACGGGAAAGGCTCCGGCACCCTGCGTGTTTTCCTGCGCGAAGAAGGATTCGATTTCTTGGATTATTCGGTGCGCGTAGGATTGCCCGATGCCATCCTGAACCCCAAGGGCGAACCGCAGGCGATGAATTACGAGCAAGGCGGCGAGGCGGTAGGCATTGGCTTGCAGCATCATCATTTGCCGTTCTGCTTTGCCATGGGCAGCGAGGAAATCGGGTGGAATCTCTGGCACCCAAAGCTCAATGCTGCTTTCTACACCCTTGTAGCCATCTTCGCGGCGCTCCTCCCGGCTCGTCGACTCGCAATCCGGGGTGGCGGCGGCATTGGACTTGGCTGCGTGACTCTGCTCGCATAGACGATATAGCAGGGGCAACAGAGTTGAGCATAAGCCGACGTAGCGATCCACAACAATCCGGTCTTGGCCACAGAGCTGGATGATGGGCACCTTGCGGTATACTAGGCAACTCACCATGTCCAGGAGGACGGGACAAAATGTGATGGTGTCGAAGTCGGGAACTCTGCCCAGAACCGAATACCAAGGCTGGGCGGATATCAATGCGCTCTGCACAATGGAGTGGGCCGAGGTTGCAGAGGAGTTGGTGAGAATCTCGAAGACGAACAGGACCTGGCCGAGAAGCAAGACACAGAGAGCGTCGTGGGAACGCAAAATCTCGGCGGTTTGCAGCGTCTGCAAAGCCCTTGCCCCCCTGTTCAGATCGGGAGTTGCCCAGTCTAGGCACGAAGCCTGGCAATGCGATACCAGGGCCAGGAATGCCAGGTAACCGTCGGTGATGACCGGGGCCGAGTGGTACAGCACCGAGTATATGGCAACTCGAAAATCCCGCATGAAGCTGCGTCCCATGGCGAACGGGCTGTGTAGCATGGTGAACTTGTCTTCATTCGTTACAATGTCCATGGCATCCAGAGCCGTTTGTGGCGTGAAGCGGCTCCGAAACACGTCGTCTTGAAGCCTCGTCAGGAACACGGCATGGGGAGTGTCGACAGTGGCCCAGCTGGAATGGAAATTGAGAGCACGAGTGACGGGTTTGTCATTGTTCGCCTCTGCCTCTCCGTCTGGTCCTGTCTCCCAGACGTGCAGACTGCCATGGCCAAACGGCTTCAATATCGGCCGGCGACCCTTGCGCTTCTTCGTACGAGACGTGCGGCAGGCGATGCTCAGATAGTGACAACGGATGCATATCTCGGAAGAAGACGCGAACGAGCACTTCTCTTTGTTCTGATAGCAATGGTCGCAAGCTTTTGGTGTCATGCTGGCTGACGAGTCGTCTTGTACCTCCGGGTAGGACTAATAATGGTGAGAATTTTATAAACACATCATCAAGGCTCAAAAGCCGGGTTGAAGCGGGGAAAATCTCGGGGGGATGCCTGGAGGGGGTTAGGTTGGGTTGGCTCGATCCTTGCCTGCAGATCACGAGACGAAACGCGTACAAGTAGTCTTTTGGTCATTACAGATGAGTCTCGGTTTATTGGTGTATTGGCCAAGGAGTTAGGTACCTAGGTTCTCGAAATCAATCATCATCATTCTCCCCCGCATCGAGATCCCCCACAATATCAAAACACACCAAATGCCGCCTTCGTTCCCCACAGCTGCTGGAAGTCAGTCTAACCGAGTGTAGCAAAAAGTGTCCGGTCAACACTAAACCAACTTGTGCTAGATGGGTGTCTTTGGCGGGGGTTTCCTGTCCCTAACCCTGGCTGAGATGCATTGTACATGGAGTGACTTTGAGCACCCATCACAGTCAGTTTAACACTGTACCAACATGCAATCGGTCGGGAGGAGCAAGAGCGTCGTAATCATGATGCCTCGATGACAAAGCAATGCAACATACTCCGTACGTCTTGTGGAGAGTAGTGGACATTGTCGGGACATTTAGCACCACCTACTTTAGATAAGACATACGGCGTAATGATATGATTCCGCTCTCTTTCATCAGCCCTGTTGGAGGGCTGGCCGCACTTGGCAGCGACCAGGGCAGTTACTTGTCATAAAGAGCTATTGTAAAACCTGGCCATCATGTCTTGATTGACGACGTCAAGGCACTTTTGCCAATTCGCACAACACATCTAGCAAACCACCAGCAACAACATGCCGCCCTTGATTTGATCCCATCCCCCCTTTATAGATAGATACACCGTCTAGGCAACTGTGGAAGGCATTGGGTGTTGAAAATGCTAAAATTGTGAGAAAAAAAAGTGTTTTTTGACTTTGTGAAAGCAGCAACTCGCCCTTAATGGAGCGGACAGCCTACTGGTAGTAGATACACCCTCCTCCCATCGCCTCTAGGCTATCCCCTCGCTAAAGGACATGTTCATCGCTGCCCGACAGGTTATATTATCCGAAGCACCCAAAAGGGATGTTGCGGCTTATGCTGAGCTTCCTTCCCCCCTTCCGTCATATTGCCCCAAAACCGACCGGGGGAGCTGGCGTTAAATTTCTGTCTTAGACTGGGCCAAGAAGTGACCCTCGCACCTGAAACTCACTACTCGAGTCCGCGGGTGGTGCGGCTTCCCTGCTCGCTTCAGCTCGGTCAAACGTTTGGTCACCAGATCTACGGTAATCTGGACGGCAACTTTAATGATATGACTGTAGGAATTATCAAGCTAATATCTGTCACGTATAACTACTTGGCCTGCAGTCTAGCCCCTTGGCCTACGGCAGAGCCAGAGAGACCTTTGTTCCATTCTTACTGGCGAGAGTCAACGTCAAGCCCTCCTTGAACGGTTGCGTGTCTCGAGATTCGATACTCTTGAATCTTCGAACAAGACGACAAAGAGTATAGCTGGCCTCTGTCAAGGCAAACTGCTGGCCCGTACAGATCCTCGGTCCGCCATTGAATGGGATGTACGCCCATCCCGGCTTCAGGCTGGCCCATCTTTCCGGACGATATTCCGTTGCGTCCGGTCCGAACACTGCTGGCAGGCGATGCATGCTGTACACGCTATACATGACCTCCTGTCCCTTGGGAACGAAAATGGGGTCTTTACCGTCCGGGCCACCGCCAACTGGGAGACAAGTATCTTTATTCGCCGTCCGGAAGTTGAGTGGCACAACCGGATACAATCGTAGACCTGTTGATGAACGTTAGCCTCCAAGTCATTCAACTCTTCTCTCGCATTTTCTCTACTCTCCATATGTTTGCTTTATTCCGAGATCAAGGAAAAGAGGGGGTGGTGGTGTGGACTCACTTTCGTTGAGGACCCAAGTAAGATATGTCATCGACTTCAACTCTTCAAAGGATGGCCTTTTGTTCTCAACCTTCAGCACTTCCTCCCTCAGCTTGTTCCAAACCTCAGGCCGTCTTGCCAAGATGAAAAAGGTGATGCTAAGAAGACTGGCGGTAGTGTCGCGGCCGGCCAGCAGAATGTTCAGGACCTGATCGGTCAACACTTTCTTGTCCGCGGTCTGCTTGGCAAGCTCGTAGAGAAAGACATATCGCTGCTCCGGAGCCGCAGGAGCGTCTTTGTCCTCGGCATGTGCATCTCGATACTCCAGAGCCCTTTGGACGAATTGATCGACAAAGCGACGGGCTTCAAGAGTCGCCTTTGAGAATGCACCATCTCGGTAAAAGATCATCAGGGGCCCTAGCCTAGTACGGATCGCCAACCCGTCCTGAGCCGCGTTGAAGTCCTTTGCAAAGGACGGCTTCTCATTGCCGGCACGGAGCGAGTCGATGGATTCTCCAAAGAGGAATTCAGTGGCAGAGTCAATCGTCTGTCCCAGAATTGATTAGCACTGATCATAGCTCCTGCTGCATACTCGCAGGCTACCCCAGGCTTACCATCTGGAAAAATAATTCCTGAAGATCTACAGTCGATCCATCTAGAGGGATATTCGCAATGAGATTGGAGACGTGTCGTTCGTAGACATCCATGTCGGCGACCTGGCTGCGGACGAAAGACGGCCTCACGAGAGCCCTGGAGTGTTCCCACATCTTGCCATCACTTGCAAAGATACCCTGTCCAAGGAGCGGCGACAGCGCCTTGTTCCGATAGCCCAGATCAAAATCCTTAAACTTGAGCGCGAGAATGGCTTGGACGTTCTTGGGCTCGATGGTGATGAGAATAGTGCGGCCCAGCGAAGTCCTGAAGGTGTTGCCGTACTGGCTGTGCCAGCTGCGTATAAGCTCCAAGGACTCGCATTTCTTCATCGCAGACAGCAGAGAGACTACCCTGCCTAAACAAAGGAATCCAGAATATGCCACTTGTGGCTTCTGGCATCTGTGCTGGGCTGAGAATGACCACTCTAATCTCGGTTGGCATTGACGCAAGAATAATAGACACGGGTCCAAGTTGCCCGGATAAGAGTACGTACCTGCAAAGACTTTCAATCCTTTGTTGATTCCGAGAATCAAAAATATAGCGAATGGAATAAAGTACGCAACACGCGCCAGATCTTCCGATTTTGCAAAGTCCATGATATCACGTTTGTGTTGTGCAATGGCTTACAACAAAGAGTGGGGGCGGCACAGCGAGATCGTTTTCTGAAATCAAGCGTTTAAAATCGGTCAAGCTCGGCGTCTGCATTTTCCATCAAGCTTTTGGCTTCGAGATGGTTCTTATATCGAATTGCATACCCTCATTGCACATGTCTGATGTCATGTGTTTTGAGGAGACGGCCTAATTCCGAGGTTGACAAAACCTGCGTTTACTAAGTTCAACAACCGGATGCATTTTTCCTAATTTGGAAATTCATTTTTCACATAGACAGAAACGCTGGTCGGGGAGGTTACAGAGCCGAGGACTAACCTCGTCTGATAGTGGCCGGATACATTTTTCCGAATTCGGACACGGGGAACTTGTGTAACGTATCTAAAATGGCCCCATGTTCCAGACCGTCGCCGTGTGTGGGCTCTGTGCAGTTAGCCCAAGCCCCTCCCCTTTCATGTGGAGAAAGGGAGTCAGCTGATTCTACTACCGCTGCCCGGTGATGCAATGGTGGTAATGGAGTCTGTATGCTGCAGGGTGTGGCATGCGGTGTTCATACCTTAATGTGTTCTTTTCAGGCGGCTTGTACTGAGGCCAAGTGGTACCGGTAGTCGAATCTCATAGATTTGCTCTTATTCAAACACCTTGAAACCGATCCTCATTAGGTTTCTCAACACTGATGCTTGATGCTGGATGTTGTCTAATGCCACAAGTACCAGACAAGGGTATATCGAATTAAAGCGTCCCGCGATTGAGACACACACTAGCTGGTCTAGCCTAAACCTCCTGCTTCGTTCCACAACCTTGATCTCCTGCAAATACATGAGGGGAAGCAGGCAGCTTTGGAATACTGGAACCCTGTTGCGATGTGTTCCTATGACTCACCCTGTCTGACTGCAACTCCACCGGCCCATGGAACTCCAGCCGAAGGGGAAAGCTATTGGTATTTGAAAATGAGTGAACTCTGTTTTTTGACGATGTGCCTGCAGCAACTCGCCCTTGATGGAGCGGATAGCATTTTAGAAGTTGTCCAGCTTGACAGCGCCTGGTGAGTAGCTGGCGCTGCACCAGGCCGTATGTTAAGATGACTTGTCACTAAAAGTCCAGGAAGCCATCACAGACTCACAGGGCTTTTGCCACGATTCTGAGAGTTAGGAAAATGGGAGCGCAATGCACGGAAATGTGGCTCGACTCAGGAAAGGGCGCCTCTTTACTCAAGAACCACTACATATATGCTTTATTCTAGTTACCAAGAAATGAAAACCAGTCAAACTAATTAGCGGTCTCGTTCTACCTATTATACAACTGTAATATCCGCCTCCTCTATGCTATCCTCCTCCTCCACTGTTGTAGAAAGCGAAATTGGATTGGAAAAAGCGTTAGGAAATGGGTTTCGAACCCCGACTCGCCGAAAGACATTTTTGTCCTTGCCCATTACCTTTCGCAGCAAAAGTTGCACCTTGGTCGATGGCATTCCCCTGGGACACGCATACCTTACGCTTCCGTACCCCATACCCGAAGGTTGCTTCTCAGGTGGTTTACCCCATCCTATGCGCATTACGTCCAAAAACCAGAGGTCATCCTCGCCATCTTGCACCCCTCTATCCGCGCAGTCAAAGATGGGGTGCTGAAACCACATGGGCTCCACCATTATCGTCTTATCGAAGCGCCCTATCCTACCGTGTAGCCTAATGGCGCCCGTGACGCGGCTCTGCGAGCTCGAGATTTGCACATGGTCGAATGAGACGTTGGATACAAGGGAATGCTTTTCCCGGTCAGGGGCATGGACTTGTTCCAACGTCACGGGTGCGTCGGGGAGTGATGTCCGTGTCCACGATGGCTTTGGAGCAGCAGCAGCAGCAGCATTACCTGACGCTTGACTCGATGTGATAGTTGAGGCAGGGAAAGGCGTCTTAACCGCCCAACAGATACTCTCAGCGAACCATTCGCCATCCCAGAGGCCTCCGATAAACCTCGAGCCAATGTGCTGCGCCATGAATGTCGAGACGCCCAGAAATGCCGGTAAGCGATCCGACGGGCGAGTCAGGGGGCGATCTGTCGTGTACTCCATCAGCAGACCCTGCCATACCGAGAAGGCTATAGGCCGAATCAAGTGCTCACTCCCCGGCCGCCCGAGACCGAATATCCGGAGTGAGAAGGGCTGCTTGCTGTTTCCGATCGCTCGAACGTCCCGACATGGGCCCTAAACGGCTTTTGGATGATACGCGAGAGCCCCATGTGCTCAACCGGCGCGGCGCAACTTTCCCCAGCAGACTTATGCATAGCTTCAATAGAGGGGAATGTGAGCGTGGCTGGTTCGCTTGAAGGCTCAATGCCAACATAGGTGGGCACAGCACCTGACAGTTCCTACGTACGACTGGGAAAAAGAGTGTGGGCAAATAGGTTGCAAAGGCTTGCGATAAATTAGCCTCGGATAATTTTGATGTAGTGAGTAATAACTGGCAACTCCTGGTATCTCAATGTTGTACAGGTTCCGTTTCGCAGTGAATCGCATGGCAGACTTTTGCCCATGACACATCCTGGCGGCTTACATCCCGACGGCTTCATCCCGGCGGCTTACATCCCAGCGGCTCCATCCCGCAGCGAATTCCGTCCCATTTGACGGGTTTCCATTACTTCCCCATACGGAACAGTCGTTTCTTTGCCGAATGAGCCTCGGAAGATCGACAGTTTTGGCAGCTTCCAAGCGGAGTCTCGGATGAACCTGAAGCTGGATGATATCCGCTTTGCCAATACAGGAAAAAATCCCCCGGTCGCACACACCTGATGGAGAGCAAACCGTGGCTCGATCGAGTTAAGCCAAGCTTGTCCGAGGACGGGACATATTTGCGAGTTGACGAGCATCAATTGAACCGTCTCCCATCCATCCCTGCGGTTCCTTGCGCCATCCCGAGGAAGCGTTGTCCTTTGTCAAGCGCTTCCCCGCACATGTGACGGATATGGTTCGTGAGCCGAACACCCATCTAATCCGGGGTATTAGGGCCTCGTTTCTTTAATAGCCCGAGGGCCGTGCTTCAATTATTCTTTGCGCTCAATTAAGTCTCTTTTGCCTCGCCTCTCAAGAGAGTCAGACGTGTCTCAAAATGTCTGTCGCCAATGCTTCAGTTCCTCTCGACGCTCCACTGGCGCCTTTCTCGACCGAGTTCGACTTGAACCAATCGCAATGGGACACCCTGCTTTCCATTTGCGATGCCATTATTCCATCGGTCCAGACTTCCAAACTAGCTGCTCCCGATGCACCGACCCAGCATGATCCTGCAAATCAAAACCTCGTGGCTGCGTCGACTTCCCAGCCCCAGGAGAGCCTCACTCAAGAATATCTTCACGAGACGCCTTCGGCAATTCCAGAGTTTCGCCAAATTTTACGCAGGATCTTGCTTGTTGATATCCCCACCTCAAACAGGAACCAGCTCCTAGGAGTGCTAAGTTTTCTTGGGTACGAGTAGCAAAGAGCCTTGAGACTTGATAGGATAGGACGGCGCTGACTGACGTCCAGCTATCCCACCATTTCGGCACTACTAACCTGTCGAACGACCATCATGTCTGAGCAGCCAGTTCACATTCGTGAAAAAATCCTCCACAACTGGGCAGTCTCTCGCTTCAGCGCGTTGCGCCTTCTTCAACGTCAACTCAGCCTGATCGTGAAAGAAGTATGGATCCGCACAACGCCAACCCTCCGCCCCATAGTGGGATTTCCCCGCGTGTCAGTCAATTGCACTCTGGGAGAGGGACACCAGTTCAACTTCATCCAAGTGCCTCCCGGAGAGGACGACGAAGTTCTAGAGACGGATGTGGTGATTGTCGGGAGCGGCTGCGGCGGAGGAGTGTGCGCGAAAGAGCTCGCCGAGGCGGGTCTCAGAGTCATCGTGGTGGACAAGGGACTCTACTGGTCTCCAGATTATCTGCCCATGACTGAGGAGAAGGGGCCGAGCCAGATGCTCATGGATGGAGCCCACGTCGCATGTGAGTGGCACGCAAAACCCTCCATTCTTACTCTATTGCTGACCTCCTCGCAGCGGATGACGCCTCGGTCTGCGTCGTTGCAGGCGAAACTTGGGGCGGCGGCGGCGCCATCAACTGGTCTGCCTCACTGCAGCTTCAAGGATATGTCCGACGTCAGTGGGCGGCCACGGGACTGCCGTTGTTCACAACAACCGCCTTCCAGAGATCCCTTGACCGGGTCTGCGACACCATGGGAGTCTCCACCAAACATATCCAGCACAGCAAACCAAACCAGTTCCTCCTGGAAGGGTCGCGGAAGCTGGGCTGGGCGCATGCCGAAGTGCCCCAGAACACCGGTGGAAAAGAACATAGCTGCGGCCACTGCAGCATGGGATGTCGATCCGCCGAAAAACAGGGACCAGCCGTCGCGTGGCTACCCAAAGCTGCCGCGGCTGGTACTAGCTTTATGGAGGGCTTTACTGTCGACAAAATTTTGTTCGAAAAAGTCCGAGGCAATAAAGTGGCCAAAGGAGTGCGCGGTGTCTGGAAATCGCGAGATGAACACGGAGGAGTGGCTGGAAACCCCACGACGACACGAAAGGTGACGATCCGAGCCAAGAAGGTGATAGTGGCATGTGGCACACTGCAGTCGCCACTGCTCTTACTTCGATCCGGCCTCAACAATCCTCACATCGGCCGCCACCTCTACCTCCATCCCGTCTCCATGGTCGGCGCCCTATATGACGAGGAGACGCGGCCTTGGGAAGGCCCTATCCTGTCCTCGGTCTGCTCCGAGTTCGAGGACCTCGACGGCCGCGGCCACGGCGTCAAGCTCGAGACGATTAGCACGATCCCCTGGTCTTGGCTGACATGGCTCCCGTGGGCTGGAGGGCAGCAGTTCAAGCAGCTGGCGGCCAAGATGGATCACATGGCCGGGTTCATCAGCGTCCCCAGAGATCGCGACACCGGCCGTGTGTATCCCGATCCAGTAGATGGGCGTTGTCGGGTTCAATATCACCCTTCCAATTTCGACAAGCAAAGTATCCTTGAAGGTCTCGCTGCGTTGGCTCGGATAAGCTACGAGTCCGGGGCCCGTGAGATCTTCACAATTGTGCCAGGAATGGACACGTACCTGCGCCGCGATGACGCTGAATCAATGGAGGCTTCGGGCGCAACGGCCGACGAAATAACCGACCCAGCTTTTGAGCATTGGATCACCAAGTTGCGGTCTCATGGCTTTCCTGCGCCTCAATCATTCTTCGTCTCAGCTCATCAGATGGGAACATGTCGCATGTCTGCCACGCCGAAGAGCGGTGTAGTTGGCGCAGATGGTCAGGTTTGGGGAACTGACGGCCTCTATGTAGCTGATGCAAGCGTGTTCCCCACGGCCAGCGGCGTGAATCCAGCAGTCACTGTTATGGCTATTGCGGACCACTTGAGCAGATCGATTGCGGCAAAGTGGACGAGGGAGAGGCTGTGAAGAGGGGTGGATTGAACACTGTGCTGCATACGTACCCGCTGAGTTCTTTTTAATGCCCTAATGAGCGAGATAGCATGACAATCAGAAGGTGCAATTGCGATGCCACATTCAGCATATGTTAGTTTTATCAAGATCAAATTGCTGGGCTTGGCCTTGTTCTTGCTGAACGAATTCCCGTCCACTATTGTAGCATAGCCTCGGCCTCTTGAAAGTCCTGATCAGATTGCATGCCATTGATGGCAAACTGAAGTAATCGTCTTGCCAACCGCTAAGCAGGCTCATAGGCGAATTTGGCGAAGTCTTTCCCTGCAGCTTCCTCGAAAGCCAACTTCAGCCGGACGCCTTCGGAAGTCGGCGGCTTGTCGTTTGCTGTGCGCTCGTCTTCATCTTCGTCGTCTTGCCAGGCCCATATCCACATGGGGGGAGCACACGACATGAACATAGGTGCAAAGACGGCACTGTCCCAGTCAAGGACCCCAGATATGATGGAGAGTTGCGTATCGGTTTTATTGAGCGTCCTGGAGAGCATTTTGACATTGTTGATGTTCTAAAATATGGTAGTAGACTGGAAGACACTCGACCGGGGGAAACATTTCTCCAGTGGACGTATAGGACAGCAGTTTCTGGGCAAGTTTACCTGCCATATCTGCCATTCCATTACCGAGGTGCTTTGCTTCAGGGGGTGTTGAGGGCCTTGCACCACGGCGAAAGAGTAGTGTGAGCGCTGGCCATTGTTGATCCAGTAATTAGTGCGAGGTCGAGCGCAGACCACCTGTCCGGCGAAACGAGATTTGTCGACGCTCCGGCCTCGACCAGAGTTCGCAGAATCGGGATATGTCCATGGAATGGAGACAAGTGTAGAGGGATTAGGCCGCCGCGGCTAGTAATCTCTCGGCTCCGTATTTGTGTGTGGTCTTGGATCGTCTGCGCCACTGTTGCAGCATCAAGGTCCGCGCCGCGAGCAACAAGGAAATCAACAGTCTCACGACAGGAATAAGGCCTAAACATAGCCTCATGAAACGCCGTCTTGCCCAGAGCATTGCGGATGTTAACATCAGTCCCATGCTCAACAAGCAAAGAGGCCGAGCCATAATCCTTCATGAATAGTGCGCGGTGCAAGGGCGTGTTCCAGTGCGGCCATGCGAACCCGTGTGGGGTGCCCGATTCCATCACCCCAGCAGAGCTACTTATCTAGTAGGCGATGTCTTCTGGTGGAAGTGGTGCGTTTGGATCCAGCCTGGCATCAAGAGCCTCTCGCAGCAGCTTGATTTCGTTGGTCTCCCGCACCCGCTTGCCCTCACGGCTACAGGACTACTAGTCTCGCATTCTTTTTCCATCAAAAAGCCGTCCCCTACTCAGCCTGCCCAATTATTATCTTATTTCGTCCTTTTTCATGTCAATCCCGCTCGGCCCCACATAAGGGCTCGGGAGCCGGAGGACATTTTATTACCTACAGCCCTTTTCATTAAAAAAGAGCCCCTTAATTTTACTCTATTTACTAAGTGCTGGACGCCAATAGAAGTAAGCTCTAACTATACTTATATGGAAGGAGGAGTGAATTCTCTCTTTTTTATTATAATAGTACTTTAAACTCTTAAGATACTATTATTATTATTATATTCCTAGTACCCCAGTACCAGGGTTGGAAATCGATCGATATCGTATCGATCCAGCCCTCAATCGATCGATTTGATCGTCGATCGCCACATACATTGAAAGTGTCCCGGGTAGGTTGCGTAGGGCAGTTCATACGCGGCGGTTCCATCGCTGGACGCGTCTGCAAAAACACCCTTGTAAGCCACAAAGCAGCCACAACGGAACGTGCGGAACGGGATATGACTCAAAGGAAAGGGGCTGGGCAGTCAATTTGAGGGGGCAGAGGATTCTCTACTGTACCTTATCCTGCACCATGGTCTCCTTTTCTCTCCGCGCTTACAGGTCCGCCAAGGTATGGTCAATGGACTCTGACCGTTCGCAAACACAATCAACTTTGCCCGACGAGACTTCATAGATTCGACCCTTACTAGCCTCGCAACCTGGGATTTGACCTCTGGGCTGTTTGTGGGCATTTCCAATCGCCATGGACTCGTTTGATGACGAGATCGATGATATCTCCTCAACGCTGCCGCCTTCTGAGCCGTCAACCAGTTCAGCCTCAACGAACTATACACCCAGCAGGTTTCCGGATTATAACACTTGGAGGACTGATAAATTCGAGCGGTTCCCTGGATTCACGATATGTCACGACTCTTCTCGAGAGCGGACATGGTGGTGGCAATTCGGATTCAGAATGAAGGACAACAGGTCTCAGCCGCACAAGATCGTATGGATTTGCGAGAGGTGTTTCCTTCGTAACAGGCTGAGGACTACACTTTACGTCTTTATCGCTTCAACTGCCGGGAGCATTGTCCGACATCTGAGAAAGGAGCACAAGGTCGTGGTTTGTGCCATCCCTCCGTGCCGTCTCTCCACGTCGTTCGATTATGCCTGCTAACTAGTCAGCCACCCTCTAGACAACGTGTAGGACCAGCTCCCAGGAGTGAAGGTTCAGACCGAAACATACTTGATATGCTTCACGCCGACCCAACAAACCCTCGAGATCAAACCCTTCTCGGCAATCTACAGACGTTATTCGATCCGAAGATGAATCAACTGCTGCTGCTCGACTGGCTTACATACCATAACCTCCCCTTCAATCTCGTAAACTCTGAGCGCTTCAAACGAGTCCTTCTCTACAACAACCCGTCTCTTCAGGAAGGGCAGATACCAACCGGCAAGACGCTTGTGAATCTGCTAACAAACGAATACAACCGAGCTCTTGGTCCAATTCAAATGCTGCTTCACAGAGCGAGAAGCATGATTCATTTTACTTTCGACGGCTGGACTTCCCGACAAAACATATCATTCCTTGGTATCAACGCCCACTTTATCGACCGAGATTGGAAACAATGGAGAATCCTTTTGGCTTTGCCAGCTCTCAGGAAGCGTCATACTGGGGCAGCACTTGCAGATGAAGTTGCAGATACAATATGCGCGTTTGGTCTTCAAGAGAGGTACAGACCCATAGTCAACACGTCTTGGGTCAGCAAACTGACAATGTTAACTGTTATTCGGGTTCAGAATCGGATACTACACGCTTGACAACGCTACGAATAATGATACGGCTATAGAAGCACTTGCCGCTGAGTTCGATTTCGACAAGGATGAGCGTCGCATTCGCTGTGCCCCTCATTTTCTGAACCTGGTAGTCAGGGCTATGATGTATGGCAGCAAAAGAGACAATTTTGTTGAGCTGCTTGCGCATTGGGGCGACAAGGACTTTATGACTGAAGAAGACGAGCAGCGCGAGTTGTCCGACGCCATCAATGAACTGAGGACGGACGACGACTTTGGCACGCCGAACGTGGAAGAAGACTTGGAGTTTGAGACAGCCCCAGAAGAGAGCCAAGATGAGTGCCAAGTCCCTGAGATCATCAACGCCGAGAAGGTGGACAAGTACCGCAAGTTTGGGCCATTTGGCAAGCTACACAATATTGGCATTGCTCTTCGAACGAGCAGTCAACTTCTAGAGGGCTTTTGTGAAGCTCAACGGCAAACCGCCCCGACCGAACCTGTCCTTGCGTGGGTTCAAAACGTCTGCACACGCTGGCAATCCGATGAGGCAATGGCCTCGCGCGCTCTGCTGAAACGTTCGGCCTTAAACAGGATGATTTCCATCATCGAGGAACGATGGGTCAGCCAAGGTGGCAAAGAACAAGACAGACCAGCGATATTGAAAGAAAAACTCTCTCTTGAGGAATGGAAGGTTGTTGCTGCGCTTCAGAAAATCCTTCAACCATTCAAGGTCGCGTCAAAGCAACTCCAGGGCGAGGGTATTGCTGGCAAACGCTCAACTTCAGGAGGGTTCGATGAGTACTTCCAGGTGGTGGAGATGCTTCTTGACCATCTCGAGCTGGCCGTCCAAGGGGTGATAATCGAAGAGAACGACGACCATATCATGGAAGAGGTTCACCTATTCGATGACATGGATGCGAAGACCCGTCGGCTGTTGAAGATTTACATCAAGCTCGGATGGAAGAAGCTGAACGACTACTACGGCAAGCTGACCTCTACCGCCTACGTAGCGGCAGTTGTATTCCACCCGTGTAAGAAATGGCGAACTCTAGAGCAACTTTGGAACCAGCTGCCGTCTCGTCAGACGTCAGAATGGAGGAAGACTTATGAGAGAAGCTTAAGAAGAGTCTGGGAAGAGAAGTACAAGAACATGGCTCATGAAGTAGCCTGTAATGCCGCTTCAGCAGCTGGGACTAGTAATGGCTTGGACTATATTGAGCGCCGACTGGCATTCAGTCGGTCATTGACTCGTCCTGACTCTCAAGGACTACAGAGTAAAGGACCAAAGCAGTCAGCCGCGTTGCCAGCACAGGACGAGCTTGATCAGTATCTATCAGAGCCACCGGTGGACAACACTGCATACAAAGCTGACCCAATTGCTTGGTGGAGGGACGTCGGCGTTGTGCGTTTTCCTCGGTTGTCTTATATGGCTGTTGACTTTCTTACTATCGCGTCGTCTTCAGCAGAAACGGAGAGAGATTTCAGCAGTTGCGGGAGGATGGTAACACCACTCAGATCTCGCCTGCGACGCCATATTGTGGCCATGGCTCAGTGCCTTCGTTCCTGGAGTAAAGCTGGCATATATCAGCCAGCCCTTCCTCTTAGTCTCCTTGAAGGGGACAATTGGAGACAAGTACTTCAATTGGTGGGCAGGATCACCGTAGATAGGGATAATGAGGACCAGCATTGATCGATTTGATCGATTCGATCGACGATCGAATCGATTTCAATTAGTGATCGATCGATATGGATCGACTGAGAGGGCCGCTCGATCGATATCGATCGATTGAAGGTGACGATCGATATAAATCGATCGATCAGGCCTCGGAAATCGATCGATACGATCGATTTCCAACTCTGGGTGGCTAGAGGAGACACAGCAAAAAAACTACCCTAACCTGAGCAAAATGGCCGTGGATATACTGTCAATTCCTGCAATGTCTGCCGAGCCTGAACGACTCTTCTCTGGGGCGAAGATAACGATTACGGACCGTCGAAATCGACTTGGGGGTGATGTAATTGAAGCATTGGAGTGCTCGAAGTCATGGTTTGGGATTCGAGATTTTCAAGGTGATGATATTTTAGCCACGGCAGGTGAATAATGAAGGTCACGTGTAATATATGGGATATATTGTTACACTGCCAATATATTGGATTCTTGGCAATACAATACAATATCGGCCATGTTCATATTGGGTAATACAATATGCACCCCCTGACGATACAATAATATTGCGAGGGGTCCATATTGCCAATATACGTATTGTTTATATTATTAGCAACACTGCCCCCGCCGAAGCGGCAGCAACTCGGGAACTGGATGTGGCCAGTTGACTGTCTCAGGCCCGGCACCCGCTGGCCGGCGGAAGCGTGAAGTGGGAGCGACAGCTGGCATCGATCAGTATCTGTTTGATCTGGCATCCGACACGCCTTATACCGTGCAGTTCTACTACTTTGTTGTGTCGAGCACCTCGCAGAATACCTGCTGGATCGAGGGGTTCTTTGGCAACGAGGAACCATTCATCACGTCTGACTTCTTGAGTGTCACTTCGCAATGGGTCCTAGTCGTCCAGTCGGTCAGGATCAGTGCCAGCACGGCAAACTTCCGGTTCCTCATCACATGCACCAATGGCGGCACATCTGTCATCTACATCGACCAGATTTTCGTCTCCAACCTGGTCACGCCTGCGAACATCGACTCGTTCGTCATCGACTACGACGCCGCTCAGCTTGCGAGTGGTGTATCGAGCCTCCCAGTTCCTACAGAGACTGCTGCCACCGGTGTAGTCACTCCAGTCACTCCAGTTAATCCGGCAACGTCGTCTGCTTCAGACTTGGGTCCGAATCCCATCACCCCTGGCGGAGATGGCGAATCAACATCGGTCTCTTCAACAACTGTTCCCTCGACTTCGACGACTACGAGCGGCTGCCCTGTCGGCGTTGCAGTTCCCGGTGCTTGCTACGACGCGACGCCAACGGCCGAAGGTTCTTGGTGCAACAAGCGGGCCTTTATCGATGGTCCCAACACCTACACCGTCTCGAGGGATCTCTACCCAGACCAGTCTAGGGTAGAGAAGTGCGCCTTCATCTGCCAGCTCGACCCCAACGGCAAGGCCTTTGTCTGGGACTTTTCCGTCGGCCCGAGTCAGTGCAAGTTCAGTACTGTCGTCCTGGCTGAAGCCGGCCTCGTCGAATTCACCAACGCCCCTAATCGCTGGTTTGATATCGGATGCTACAACAGAGGTCGCTTCGAGAAGACCTTCCTCGTTGACAAGGAATGGTACCCCTGGCAGACCAACTGGATACAGTGTCAAGCCGTCTGCGCAAACATGCCAGATCGCTGCGGCTCATCAGCGTACGACCAAGCAAGCGACCGATGCCTTTTCTCGACTCACTCTATCACTGACTCACAGTTCGAGGTGGGCAACGGCCAAGGATACTTGGATTGGACCGACGCATCATGCGTTGCGTGTCCTACTTGCACCGAGGAGGTACGCTCTACGTCTACCGCGCCTTCATATCCTACTAGAACTTGTTCCTTCGTCCATGGAGAAGTTTGTGAAAGGAACACCGATATTGGGGATAGCCTCGTTTGCGGCCGGGTTGGCTGGCTGCAAGGAGGCGGCTACGAGGTATCCAAGACGGACTACCCATACCAAGAATCCGAGGAGCAATGCGCCGCCCACTGCTCAAAGGAGCCTCTCTGCCAATATTCTGGATTCAATCCTATCAATAAATAGTGCTACTGGATGAATGGAAATCTTGATGGCGCACGCTTTAGCACCATGAACGATCCCAATTGGCAGTCCATCTGGAGCGACCTGGCATGCTGGAGCTGCCCAAGCTGTTCCGACGCCCTCGCTTCGCCCACGCCGGCCAATCCTCAGGCAACATGCGGGTTGACCAACGGTGATGGCTGTACTTTCAAGTCGTCCTCTTCAATTTCAGGCCTCACCTGCCTTGAGAGAGGTGACGTTCAGGGCGTGGGCGACGATCCCGACTCCATCTTCTTCTTTGCAGATATTGCCGAATACCCCTACCAGTCTTCCGCTGAGCAGTGCGCCGCCGTTTGCGCTCAGCTAGATGACTGTGTTTCCTCCACCACGACTGGAAGACAAACACCTGCATCTTCTCACCATTCACTACTACTAGCAGTGGCTTCTCGGATTCACGCTGGAATTACGGGGCTTGGAGTGATCAGTCATGCTTCGACTGCCCTGTTTGCGGTTCCGGGTCGTCAACCACCACTACAGCCAATCCAAATGCGGGCGGGGATCCTCAATAGCAGTTTTAAATCTGAGAGGGCCGATTTACAGTCATTTAAATGAAATTTCTCTTAGTACAAAGCCATTTCGTTGTAGCATATTAGACTATTTAGTAATTGCCACCACTTCAACTTTTCGTCCGCGTGTATAACAAATCGTCTAATTCGCAAAATCTTTACCTAAAAGACGGAACCTAGGGAGAGTAATCTATGTATCAATGGTGTCTCAGATACCTTTGACCTTCTACGCTCCCATTGGAACTTGCTACGGGAAATTTTCCGAGGAGAGATCCACCCAATCACCTTCGAGGCTCAGACTCACAAGCTTAGGATAGACTCACTAATAATCTTAATGGTGAACGAATATAATGGGGCCCAAGACAAAATTCGCATTGAAATATGTACAAGCTATAGAAGTAGAAAGGAAGATTGATGCTTTGCGGTAACGACAGACATTGAACCAACTCGCTCTCAAATCCACCAACTGACCTGAAACGGCTTCGACGTGTTTCCTCTCAGGCTCTCACATTCACCCCATGCTTGTCAAAGCTTCACGCTTGCATAATCTCTTGTGCTTGGAATTAGACTACTGGGCAGTGATGGAGGCCGAACCACTGCTCTGGTAACCCTCGGTGGCGACAATCTGATAGTTGTGGGTTCCCAGCTTCAAGCCCAGTTTCGACCAGGCATTGAAATGGTTACCGGTATTGACGGTGCCACCAACGCGCTTGGAGGTACGGACTGACCAGTACTGGTCGAATGTAGCAGTACCGATGATGGAAGGCTGGTTGTATCGAGTGGTCTTGAGGATGTCGTAGGTTCCTCCGTCGGTGGTGACGGAGCCGATCTTGGTGGCAGCAGATGCCGGGTTGTAAGTGCCATACGACTCAACCACATAGTACTCGATGAGCGGGTTCGTGGTCCAGCCGTACACGGCAAGATAGCCATTGCCGCTCGGGTTGAAACTACCAGAGTAGGTGATGGTCCTCGCACTTCCTGGGTTCCATCCCTTTCCTCCCACAAAGTTGCCGACGTTGGCCCACTTCACGCTGTAGGAGCCGCCTGCGCCGTTGGTGTAGGTAACGTCTCCGCCACCGTTGGTCCAGAATGAATAGTAGTATCCATTGTGGTACCCCGTGCTGCTTGGAGTGCCAGCGCGTGGAAGCAGCTCGCCGAGCTCGTCTACCTCGGTGGCATTGAAAGGTAGAGCGAAAACTGCGGTGACGGCAGAAAGGAGAGTGGCAAGCTTTGTGAAGGAAAGCATAGTGAAGGCAACGAGATTGGAGTACAAGGTGTTGTTGTGTGGATGGGGATGTTGGCAGTGATGGATTTTGGTTTATTGGAGACGGACGAGTGGGATTTTAAATACTTTTTCTTGTCGGTGACCTTATTGTCGTGATCATCACACCCTTTGTCTTGGCCAAGAAAATTTGTGAGTATTCACGAAACACGTCAATTGTGATTCCCTTGCCCCGTCATCCCAAAAAGGAAGTTAGAATGAGCAGGGTATGAGCCAGCCATTGCGGTAGGCGAGAGAAGAGCCGTAGACGTGGGCACCAAGAGTTGAGATCAGCCTAATCTAAGTTAATAGCGACGACATTATTACAAAGTTCGGGTTCTTCAGTTTCGCCCCAGGGTTGTACCCCCAATGCATTCGAGCTGAGGCAGTTAGACATAAAGTACCTAGGCGAGATGATCATTGCCCGATCTGTGGCTCGGGATATCGGCAACGATACCGAATTTGATCTAGGGCCGGACAGCGGAGGAAGCTGGCCCGCCATCTCGAGCCAATGGGGGCCGCATAGGGCGATTGCTTCGGCAATGTCAATCCTAATAGTCTCAGCTATATTGCGGAGTAAATTTGCCTAAATGCCCTCGTGGCACGATTGCCGTGTCCATGCGTGCAAGGGGACCGTCCTTCCGAGACCCGGGCTCGTGACAGTGTGTACTTTTCAGGGAATATCCTTGGTCTAATTCGGTAGACGGCAAGCATAAACTGCATCCGAATACGACATTGATGGGTAGAAACATGACAAAGCCTTCACGTTAGCCATTTACCCGGCCCACAACACTATATCTCGTGCTCGTGAGGAGAAAGAGGTTTCCTTTAGTCCGACCGCCGGTAAATTAGATGTTGTATGAATACTATCGTCAGGTGGTCTTATGGATAGGCACGATAATAAGCATCATAGGAGACAGGACTTTAACCGAAGGTTTGATGTAGTATTACACGAAGAGCTACGCAAATGTGATGTATAAAAATGCTTGGCTTCAAGTGTTCAGGTCTGTCCCCATCCTTTCTATCACATCAAGCACCAACATTCTCACATTTTTCCTCATCATAGGAAACAAATTCCTCACCATGGTTAAAGTCAGCGTCGTCTTGACGTGTCTGTTTTCGCAGACACTGGGTGCTGGCCTAGTCCCGAGACAGAGCTGCCCGCCCATCCACGTCTTTGGAGCCCGGGAGACGACTGCCCTCCTGGATACGGCTCAGCAGGCACCGTTGTCAACTTGATCCTCAATTCGAACCCAGGTGCGACTTCTGAGGCCATTGCCTACCCCGCTTGTGGTGGGCAGAGTAGCTGTGGAGGCATCAGCTACGCGAACTCGGCGGTGACTGGTACGAATGCTGTTGATTCTGCGGTGAACTCGTTCAACAGTCGATGCCCAACCACAAAGTTGGTTCTGGTTGGGTATTCCCAAGTAAGTGGACTTCTTGTGTTTGATATCAATAGGATATCCACGGCGGCCTTTGGGTACGGTCGCACATTACCACATGGGTGACATAACCCTTTTGGGAAGCCTCAACCATGTGGAAATACTTAGTAATTTTGTGGACCCTTGCAAGACTACAGTACCGCACACTATCCGGAAGGTATCTCTTCATTTAGATGGCATAGCCCCATATAAAAACGCCGAAAGCCTATGTGCGAAATAGCTCCAGTCATTTTCGTACATGGTTTTGTCACCCATGTGGTAATGTGCGACCGTATTTGGGGGCGGATTCAGCGGCTTAGCGCCACAACGCCGCCAAATCGCGTCCGTGCCTCAACGACTGCGAATATTACCCCCTCTCCACGGCCAGCCGGCTAAATGCAATTCCTATGTAATCGAGGGTCTGCATCTTACGCAGTAACCGGGAACCTGCTTAAAAGACAGAGATTGTAGATTATCAATCAATTAATTAAAACCTCTACAGATGCCGCTGATCTCTCTTCACTTCTTCGTCTTCTGTACAGTTAGCCGGGCCTTTCTATTAGCTCGGAGGAACTTGCAGAGCTGGTCAATTGAGTGGCCCATCTGCTGCTGCTGCAGGCTTATGGCGTGCGTCGCAGCCTCCTCGCTTATACGCCGAGCCTGTGCTATACGGCGAATCTCCTTGATGATCTCAAGCCGTAGAGAGTACCACTGCACCTCGCTCTGCTGCCCGCCCGCCACCGGCTTCCCCAGCGGCTATCGAGAGTAGCAATAGCTTGTTGGCCTCGTAGCCCGACTGTCCACTCTCTCCATAAGTCCCTAACTGTCTTAACCTCCCGGAACATACGATGCTGTGGCGGTCTTTCCAGTCCTGGGGTTACTGAGCGGCTATTGCTGCTATTGCTCGAGCAAGCTGTTGTATACTGGCGCTGGGCCTCTTTAGCAGCAGCAGCTGTAAGTGCTGGTGCTGGCGCTGGCGGCGGCGCTGGTGCTAGTTGTAGCTGCAGGAGGCCATGGGTAGCGGCTGTCTTAAGCTGAAAGGTAACGCCAGTTGAGAAGAGCGACTGGAGCTGTAAGGTCTGCTCCCCGACTCCCTGAAGCTCAGCTTGTAAGTCGGCTCTTAGATCCGCCCTGAGGTCGGCCCGTAGTCTAGTAATCCTCGTATCGTTGCGGGCATCGACGGACTGGAGGTAGTCTGCAAGAGCTGGAACGGCTTGGGCTAGTAGGGCTAGCTGGCTTGGCCTCTCGCCCTCTTTTTGCACGAGGGCTGATACCTCTTGTGCGAACTGCAAGTAGGCCTCATGCTGGAAGACTGGGTGGTTCCAAACTGGACTATCTGGGAACTGCTTGATCAGGAAGACTGAGTCTTGTAGGATAACCTCGCGTAGATACGAGAGCAGATTCGTAAGCCCCATAGCCGCAAGATCGTTAATCTGATCAGGAGTAGGGCCGAACTGGCCCTTCCAACGGTCGAGGTCTGGCCAGATCATAGAGAGGAGGGTATCCGGCGGCACAATACTAGCACGGCGTATCTCGAAACACCCCTTCTGGGGTAGATGCCCGGCCATGGTGCGCATGAACTTGCGAGGCAGAGAGTTCAGGTAGCAGCCGATCATCTGCTCCTGGTTCCAGCGGCCGGCGCGGCGAATCTGGTCCTCGCTGATTCCCTTGAGCTCGGCTGTTTTCGCCCCCGAGCTCCGGCCAACATGCGTCTTCTTCCTTGAGGCGATGCCGGCATATGCAAACGCCTTGACAACCCAGTCCCGCTGCGAGTCATACGAGAGGGCGGCTGTATGGTCACCCCCACTCCCGCTCCCTTTGATCAGCCGGGTATCATACCACGCAGACCGCTGGCTAAGGACTAGAAACGGCTCATCGGCAGCTATATCCCACCGGTAGAGGAGGTAGAACGCAAGGCCGCCCAGCATGCAGATAACCGGGTTCTTGTTCCGGAGGGCCCCGGCTGTCTCGAGGCGGCCGTGCTGGTTCTGTTTCCCAGCCCGCGTTGTGAAGATCAGGGGCATACAGCGGGTCGGGCCCTCCTCCTCGAACTCGAAGGTGAAGAGATCCGAGATCTCGGCTGCGCGGCGGTCGCCACCCCGGGTTAGCATATACCATGCAGTACCTACGGATGGATGGATGGATTTTATTTCGCCCGGAGGGAAGTCCCTATAGGGCCTTGACACAATCTAGTTTACATTTCAGAACATTTGGTACCTGACACCCCAAGCCCCACGGATCGTTGTCTCATTGCTTGCTGCTCAACCTCGTCGCTGCTTGTTCCATGACAGGCCTGCTTGAAGGCCAAATTCTGCAAGTGTTCAGCATCCGGAGGACGATAGGGGTCACTGTTGCAAAACCCCGTTTTGGGTTTAGGTGCTCTTCTCCTTAGTCATCGGGGTACTTTGAGTCGCCATGGAATATGTACCGCGGACTGGCTGCGGGCCCGCGCGGTGACCTTTGCCAGTCTAATATCCTGCTTCAAGCTTCAGGTGCAAAATGGGTTCCGATCGAGCTGTTTGGTGTCATATAGATACAGTATGCATAACGCGATATTAGGAACCTTGTTCCGATAATATGAATTAATTCTTTCTAATTCATTCACTAAACACCTTCACTATGCTATTATCACGATTGCAACGCACCTGCACCGCAATAAAAGCCCAGTTACCCAACCTATCTGCAACTCGCAATAATGAGCAGCGTTGTGAGCCTAGAGAGGATTACCGCAGTAATCCTGCTTCCAGTTACCAGCGACCTAGTGCAGTAACCTCCCTCTTAAATAAGTCTAGTGAAGCTATCCACCATAGCCAAGGACGATATTGTTTTTATTCTTCTTAAATTAAAATCTTACTTCAACCCGGATTCCAACCCCTTCCGGACCCAGGATCAAGCCAGGTCCAAAACTCTGGCACTTCCGGGCTCATACAATAAGTTGGTGGATATTAAGGACTCTCCGCCACAGTCAGTGAGTCCATAATGGTAACCCTAGAGTCGATATCTCAGCGCTTTGAGAATAATCAGGCTCGACTCTCCGACACTGATGTTGCTGGGACACTCCCACCCGCACACTCCAACCGCTTCAAAGGGACAGAAATCCCCACGATATTTACTGTCCGACATATAAAACGGAAGGATTAACTACTCGGGCTCCCCATTCGAAATATCGCTATCCTCCCCATTATCACTTATTCCCTCCACGTTATTTCCTTCTTCGTCCTCGTATCCTAGTTTAACAAGCGGTTGCTCTGCTGGTTCCCCATCTCCAAGTTCATTCTGGCAGGCTTGATTTGCTCGCTCATATAATGCTTGCTATATGCGTTTAGATTGAGCAATTCGGGACGAAAGGGAACGCCTTACATATTCAATAACGCCACCGGTTGGCGCTTTACGATATGCCAGTACAGGCTGCCGGCCGCTTTCGATGTATTAAATAATTCTGTCTCGAAGACTAAGGTAGAAACGCTTGAAAGGCCGCAACTTGTACGGCTCCTGGGGAGTCCCAAGGGCTACGTTGCCGTAGCCCATTTCGTTGAGAACTTGGCGACACCAATCCTTTGTCTCTGGCTCCAAACAGGTGCTAATGTCGATCTCAGCCAATGGCCCCTCCATTTCAGCTAGAACGGAACGGTCAATGGGGATGCCCCAGTTGCATGCCTTATCTGGGTCCGGGTCGTGGTAATTCATCCAGGGCTGGCCGTGGACCATATGGGGGCGGTTCTTCTGAAGACGAATTCGATGAAGATTCCACGCCTCTATAAAGTCGAAAAGTTCTTAGCGTAATAAATCTTCAAATACGGCGTAGATTGCGATCTGATCCTCCAATATATCGCCGTTGAAGTCCCTATCCCTGGCGAGCTCTCCAAAGTAGTCTACCTACTGCCGGGATGAGACATACAGCATGCTCTCCCACTATTTCTCAATCTTGATATTCTTCGTACTCGGCGCCGCCTTGTAGGAATCCTTTAGGCGTTTCCCTTGCTGGAAGACCTGCTCATTCCACCCCACCCGCCCATCTGCGGCCAAAGCAAAGTTCCAATGGGCTGCTGCCACTAGGGGCGTTTTGCTGCCTCTGTCTGCCTGCAGATACTATGGCCGGAAGCCGTATGCGTCGTATGCAGCCAAGTACTGCTTCAAGACGCTTAAAGCAGTTATAGAAGAGTAGCCAATATAGAACCAGATAATATTGTGCGAGTAAGCGTCGATTGCGGCGTAGATCTCGAATCCATATGCCTTAAGCTTGTTATGGCTGTTAATGTACTACTGGTAATTTGGTTCTGGCATAAGGAACTGTCCCTTCTTCCTTCGAAATATCCTTTTTCAGAGCTTAACCTCATTTGGGAATATGATTTTGTATATCTCAAAGAGAGGGTCTCTTGGTACCCAGAGCTGCTTTTGCTGACGAAGATACAGCTGGAGAAGGTTTCTGCTATAACCCGAAATAGTATTAGAACGTTGCGTTATTTCGATAATAGCCTGCTCTGTCTTCTTCAGTAAGGCGAGTCGCTCCTTATCGCTGTTGAGCCTGTGTAGCTAGCGGCGGTCCGGGTGTAGCCTGATGCACTTCAGACCTCGTTTCGTGATCGGCCAGCCCTGTCTCTGTAGAACGCTCAGCATCTGCTTCTCAGTAAGCCCAACGCAAAATATCAGGTTGTAAGTGGCCTCTATAAGCTCTGGACTTTCTTTGGTGCAGGCTTGCTGGCGCGGGAGACCCCAGTTTGTAATTCGGCGAGAGATTGTGCTGAGATTGACGGCGATATGGTAATACTTCCGAAGCTTATACTAAATCTTACTTCGAGAGACACCATTAAGGTAGAGGTGGGTGATATAGTTACGGTATTAATCGATTGGATTGGGCAGGCATGCTATTGCTGGCAGTGAGTTTAGGGGAATTTTCTTAGTTCTAATAAGAAAAGGGGGGGACAGTAAGGGCGTAGCCTTACTATAAGTTTGACTTACTGTAATAATACTGGCCTATAGCAGCCTAACATCAGGAGTTTTATTAGTAGTACCTTCCCAACTTGAAATAGGATGATGCCGCTATCTGGAATTACAGACCCCAGATCCCTTCCAATCTGGATCACTACAGCTGTAGAAAAGCCAGTAGTTAACAGCGTTACTATATTATGCCCACATCCAATCCCGTCACCATAAGTAAAATTACAACTGCTAGCATGGCGGTTAGAGACTCGCCCAGCAGGAACCCCAGAGTCAAGAAGGGCCGAGGATTGATTCGACCCAGTGCCCGCTGATTCATAGCTATCGCCGGGGCTGCTCGGCTCTGGATTGCGAGCGTAATTAAATCTTCAGATGCAATTCAACTACTAACTCAACGCTCAGCAGCTCAGTCAGCCGGATGAGGAAGAGGAAGAGGAGAATGAGGATAATTGAGCAGTGGCAATTTCCACTCTGACCGCCACGCTGATGCCTGATGTCGCTTTGGATGGAATAGAAATGCAGCCTGCTGGTCCGCAGCTGACTCGTTGCTGTGACCATAAACTCTGTAGCGCCCAAAAAATCAAGAAACGTGGGCTGAGGTATAAAGGGCAATGTACTGCGGGGCCTTGGGGATATGCCGCTAACCCAATTTGGCCCCTTCGCGGCGAATTTCGGGGTTTTGCAACAGCGACCCCTATAGGCTGCCATAAGTACCCACCTACCGGCAGTACCCACCTGCCGGCAAGCAAAAAAAAAAAGTTCCCCATACAAAATGCCCAATTTCACTTACACGGTATTTGGCCAAGATTGAAGTTATTGGCATGGAGTAATGGCTGTTGTATTGAGAATTTCATATCGTTTGATATTATCACATTGCTTTTTTGATCACGTATGCGGTATGGTCGCATGGCACTAATGTAAAATTTCTCAAAACGCCTCCTTTACCACCCAGCCTCCCCGACGCTCCTTCGAATGTTTCTCTACACCAGCCTTCCATAATCGCCTTGAAAATGCCTCTAGTGTCTTATACAGAGGATAAAGTTGTCGAAGCCATACTGGATGTCACAGATAACGGCCTCTCCCAGAACCAATCCGCCCAGAAGCATGAGATCCTCGGTCGACTCTCGGGGACCGATTAAGAGGCCTACCGTCAAAGTCCGAGGTCACCCAGCCTGCCCAGCTGTTATCCAAGTCTCAGGAGTCGAGATTACTCACCTGGATACTTCGACAAGAGGCCCTCGGCTATGCTCCTTCTCATAGTCAAGTTCGCGCCACCGTCGCTGCGCTCTTGAGACCAGGGGTCTGCATCTACCCACTTCTATCCACAGCCACCTCAACAGTGATAGAATAGATGACTTACTAAGCCGACCTGAAGTTGAATTGATAGAAATAGACCCTATCTATCAACGTAGATGCCATCTACGGTGATACAGAAC
Source organism: Ilyonectria destructans (assembly GCA_020740775.1). Lineage (NCBI taxonomy): Eukaryota > Fungi > Ascomycota > Sordariomycetes > Hypocreales > Nectriaceae > Ilyonectria > Ilyonectria destructans. The sequence continues at coordinate 750,375 of JAHEWK010000023.1, forward strand.
GCCTCAAACGCCACAGCGGATCAAGGATATCCCGCCAGCATCAGCCCCACAACTCCTCAACGCCATCATCAGACCATCCACCCCCATCTCCCTCATCAACCTGCTGGCCCAGTTCATCCTCAAGCGCCTCGATCTCTGTACTCCTAAAGGCGAATGGTGGCTGCTGACCTGCTAGTCTGCCAGCAGGATATATGTGTCTATCCACGTTGCTCGCCGGCTCGGGTCAATTAAGGCGCCGGGATAGTAACAATATCACGAAGGCAGTGGAAATAGCAGAGGTGAGGCGGAATTGGGCTGCTTGGGGCATTGGTGGCTGATCCAGGCGCTGATCTAGCGGCGGAAATTGCTGGCGTTGTTGAGGTTCCGGTACCTTACGTCTCTGCGAGATTACTAAGCGTTTGATGTATATATACATCAATGATTTCTTGGCAATCTACTCACTTGAATCTACGTTGATGAGGTCGTGATAGAAAGGATAGAAGCTTGGCAGCAGGCAGGGTAGAATGGGTAGAAAGCACAGCTTTCTATCAATAGTAGATGGCGCGTCTACTTTTAGTGGATAGATGCAGACCCCTGCTTGAGACAGCAAGGCCGGGAAAGGCCTATCGGTGTACACTGGCTAGCCAGGTTCATGAAACGTCATCCAAAGATCAAGACGAAGGTAGGAAAACGTCAGGAGGCTGCGAGATTCAATTCTTTTACTCCAATGGCCGTCAATTGGTACTTCGATATCCGGGAGAGCGAGTATGGCTGGATCAAGCCTGAGAACACTGTTAATGTTGACGAGGGCGGTATTATGGCTGGATTTGGTGAGTATTTATCTTTTTTGTCATAAAACCCACTAATATATTCCGAATCTAGGCCTGGATTCCTTGGTTATCGGAAGTAGCGATCCCAAGAGGAAGGCCTTCCTCAAAGGCTCTCGGTCACGCGCTTGGACTAGCTTTATCGCAGCCGACTGGTATTATATCACTTCTGAAAATGGCTGGACGAACAACCATATCGCAGTTGAGTGGCTCAAATCTCGCAAAACCGAAAGAGCCCTCGCCCCTATCAATGCTGTCGTAGAGAGGCAGAATCGCCGAAAACACACGGCACCAAGAGTAGCTGGCCGCGCGCTCCCTTAGGTCTTGCAGCAGCAGCGCTTCGCCAACCAGCCGCAGTCGGTTTTGGCCATGTGAGAGAACTTGTAGGGCTTGCAGTAGTCCTCGCACTTGCCGCTCCAGGCTCTGCTGCAGCTGCTTCGATTCCAGCACGCGGCCCGAGCTTCGAGGGCCGGGTCCTGGACATCGGAGGGGGCGGCCATCACGCTAGCCAAGGTAGCGGCGAGGAAGAAGCCGCTGATCTTCATCTTGAGTTTTTGGAAGAGGAAGTAAGTATAGGCTTGAAAGTTGTTTACGTTGCGTGTCTTGTACCAGCTGTCAATTTCTACGCTACCTCTGGGACGGGTGGCCATATTTATACTCCCAGAGGCAATCCATCCACATGCTCAACTTGGACGTTCGACATCGAGGGAAGTATTTTGGGTTCGACATCTTGCGGTAAACCATGCGATTCTGCTTCGTCACATGCCGGCTCATGCCCGTCTTACTGTCGTACTCGTCGTCGCCCATCGTCACTGTTACACCGCTCAACTGAGCGGCGTATAGCCAGAGCTATGAGGTTGACCTATAGGACAGACGCAGCTCTTCTCTCCTGCCTCAATGAGTCGCTTACCCGAGTCTTACCTGGGTGAATTTGTCCCGAGTGGCTGAGCTCAAGGTTGACTAGGCGAGGAACCGCCAATCACCCTTACTGCTCGGTGGAGCACTCAGTGCGTACTGTCACATGCTTCAGCAAGAGGCAATATCTATGCAAATTTGATTCCAGAAAACGTAATAGAAGTGCATGGCTGGTGGGGACGGGGACTCGGTAGGACTCAGCTCGATTCAGCTCTTAATATCCAGACTCGGCCGCCTAGCCTCACTACCCGGGTAAAAGGTAAGACAACCCGCCCATTTATGGACCGGGGCCCATTGTGGACCACTTTTTCGCAATATCAATGAAGTCACCCAAGTTACATTCGCATCAATTGAATAACAACGCAACACTAGAAAGTAGCCTTTTTTTTTTTTGCTATTTGGAAGGTCTAGTTGCTATTGATAGCACATGTTATTAAATCTAAAAAAAATTTGGATTCTTTTGACATTCCTTCTGGGTCTAATATATTTAATATCGCTTGACGAGCCTTCTAGATGTCTGGAACCTTTGCAACGAGAGCCCTCTATCGTCAACTTGCGGCGGAAGTTTGTGTGGGTCTCTGCTATTAATAATCTAATAGTCGTCCCGTATGACTGTGGACATGACTGTGTATACATACTGAAGAGTCTTGGGGGTTAATACTGTCACCTTCCTATCTAGGCGCCATTCCGTTCCATGACTAAAGGGGTAGGTAGAGACGAGTACTAGTTGCTCCGGATGCAAGCTTATGGGCCCGGCATAAGAGTGTTACATTAAAAGAGGAGTAATGTCCGGCCGGTGTCTTACGTGTCATATCCATTGGAAGCTTACAATAATTCACTTCCTTGTAAGGCAAATAAGTGATTAAGCTCCTGCCAGACTTGGAGCCCCACTTGTGGTCGCTAAGCATTACATCGGCCTGTCCTATTGACTTCCACATCTACTCCTGTATCCTGTCAGAAGCATCATACCGAAGCAGCTTCCTCCATGTTAGTCCGGGAAGGGAATTATGCCGTCTTACGTTGTGTCACTTCTATGGCTGGAGCCTGGAGTGTTCTCAACTTCTATATAAGAAAACGAAAAACCTGCGTCCACTCCTCGAGTCCTGTGAAGCAAGACGGCAGACCATCACACTCTATCTCAAAGTCACAGCAAAGCAACCAAACCTCCACTTCCTTCCGCCAACATGAAGTTCGTTCCCCTCCTCGTTGCCTCCCTCCTCCCCGTCGGCCTCATGGCTGCTCCGGTCGACGATGGTGGCGACGTATCTATGGAGGGTGCTGAGCCTGCTCCTGGCACGACCGCTGCTCGCGACGTTGGCGACGAAATCTTAAAGCGGTCCACCCGGGTTTGCACCATCGTTGGTGGTTCTGCAACTGTGAACTGTCGCTCGGGGCCAGGCACCCAATACGGAGTCACGGACACTGTGTACAGGGGAAGTGACTACGTTTTCACTTGTGTGAAGACTGGAGAATGCATCATCATCGGCGGAAATCAAAACTGGTACGTCTCGCTACGTGCCATGATGAGAGATGCTTTTGCTAAATAGTTCGAAGCGGTTGGCACAAGACTGGCGGCTGCTACGTGAACGGCCACTACACCGATAACAGGTGCACTCTCGGTATGCTGTCCCCTTGATTCCAATTACTGGATTCGCTTAGGCTGATACATCGACCGTAGCGAGCCTCGGCAGCTGCTGAACTGTGCAAACAGCTAGAATATGGCTCTATTGATCACAACACAGGCACGTAAGTTTATCGTGAGGGATCATCTTTAGGATCTGGGAACATAAGTCTCAAGTGGTCAGTGTTGTGAAGGTGCGATAAATAGCTTAGGTTTGATTGATTGATTGATTTTATTCCGCCCGGGGGACACACCCCATAGGGCCATTGCGCTAAGCTATTTACGTTTCGTACAGGGTTTCCATAATCACCCGAAGCCCCACAATTTCACTTTTTACTGACTGGTCCAATCTGGTGTATATACCGTGACAGGCCGGCTTGAAGGCCAATTTCTCCAAGTCTTCAGCATCCTATCCTCAGCAGCTGAAGCACGGTCTGTCAAAATGAGACTGTATGATGTTAGTAGGATTTGATCTGAATAGTTAGTGTGCCTGAGGCTTTTGGTCCATGTCAAGCCTCCCTGTTGCAATGGCGAATTTGATTGTTGCCCGTACTGCCTGCATGTTTGGCGCCCATTTGTCCCCGTCAGATGCTGCCTTTCCTCCTAAGAAGAACGAGAGGTTTCCCATCTTTGTCTGTGAGCATCGCAGCATGCCTTCTCGTTGCGCGGTCCATTTTGTGCAGCGGAATAGGAAGTGTTCCACTGTCTCTGATGCTTGCCCGCATTCGCAAGTGTCCGATTCCATTGCTCCTATCTTGCACAGAAAGCTATTAAGTCTCGCCATTCCGGTGCGGAGCTGCGACAGTACGTCTGCTTCCTTCCTCTTCAGCGGGTCATATAGAGTACGGGTATGCTTGCCTGGCAGTGCCGTGCCTATCTGCTTCGAGTATTTCCCGACTCTTTCTGGTAGTGTTCTTATTTGCCGCTGCTTGGTTATCGCTAATCTTATCCTTGTGGATCTTGCTAGATGTGGTGGCACATCTGGTCTGCATTCTCCTTCTGTGGCTTCCGGGCTGCTGCTTTGGCTTTTGGTCCCAGCGCGAAATCCTCTTCTCCTGTTGGAACCCACATCATCCGGAGAGAGTGGCCCTCGTCTACAAGACGCTTGATATGGTCGTAGGTTTGCCGTATGATCTGTTGGCCGGATTGTTGTCGTGGCCGCCGTATGGCTTCTAGTGCGGAGTGGCTGCTTGTCATGACGGCCATATCCCGCCGGCAGAGTCCAGACGGCATACATCTCAATGCCATCTCTATAGCGCCCAGTTCGGCGATGTATAGGTTCAGCTCCTCCCTCGACCCGAGAGTGATGGAGTAGCTGGCCACTACTTCGTCAGTATTGTCGATCGCCGTATCTCGTACGACACCTCCCATGCCTACTACGCCCCCTCTCTGCGAGGAGCAGGTGGCAATGACTATGCCATCTACCCCCTTTGCTGCTTCCACCGCTTTCTCCCGGTTAAGGTAGCACAACATCAGTGGACGGTTTCTCCATGGCGGTAGCGCGTACTCCTGGATGATCTCCATTCGTTCAGTGGTTTCTTCCCCTTGTGCCTGAGCGATCCTCAGCATCGGCGACATGAATCGGCGACACACTTTCACTTTCAGTGTAGCCAACGGGTGTGTCCTGGGAAGGGTCCGGAGGTTGATCCAAAACCTTGTTGCTGCTTGCGCATGTCGTTCCTGTACCGGTTGGATACTAGCTTCAGCCTCTGCCACCGCTGTTGCCACAGTCTGGAAAGCTCCCGTGATTGCTTGTGCTCCGACCATCTGTGCCTTGTTCAACCAAGCTGCTTCTCTGACACCGCATGAGTGCATCCACACGCTAGATGCATAGTCCATGGTGGGAGCTACTGTTGCTACGAACAGTTGTCTCGCCGTCCGCGGTGACAGCATCTTCAGTCTTCTCAGACACATGGCAACCGAGAGCCCCTTTGCAGCAGCTCTAGCTATGTGTTCCTTGTACCGTAGTTTCGCGTCCATGGCCACTCCAAGGATCTTGGCGCTTGCCTTGGGCTTGACTATTTTTCCTTTGATCATGAACGGCGTGTCGCTCGTACGCGCGGCGTTTCGCGTGAAATGCACGATGACCGTTTTGTCTCCTTCGAACGTCGCGCCGCTCCGTCTTTCCCAGCCTAGTGCTTCGTCTATAATTGATCGGATGCCGGCTCGGTTCTCCTCTGCTGCTGGTCCCACCACCCAGGCCGAGTAGTCGTCCACAAATGCCATCGAACCACCTTTTGCGTTGATTCTTCTCTGCACCAAATCTGCATTGAAGAACAGGAACAACACCGGCGACAGCGGTGACCCTTGCGGGAGACCTGCCTGTGGCAACTCCCGTAGTTGTGATGTGTGCCCATTTACCATCACGGCGGCCGTTCGCCCAGAACAGAAGGCATCAATCCATCTCACCAGTCCACCAGGTATGCCTCTCGCCTTCAGCCTCTCCAGTAGTCGCTCTTTGAACACTCCGTTGTAAGCACCTTTGACGTCGAAACTGATTAGACTGAGCACCCTGCAGGCCCTCCATGCCTTATAGGTCTGCTCCTGCAGCAGTGTCAGTGCTTGTTCGGCTGACCTTCGCTTCCTTGCCCCGAAGTGGTTTGCGGGTAGCAGTCCATAGCTCTCCACTACATAGGATATCCGCTCTGCAACGACCGCCTCGAGTATCTTGCCCAGTGTTGATAGTAGCGAGATCGGTCTCCAGGCCTTAGCCACTGTGTAGTCTCCTTTGTCTGGCTTCTTCAGCGGGACGATCTTCGCGCTCCTCCATTGGTGGGGTACCGCACCATCCCTGAGGGATGTGTCGAAGAGGTGCAAGACACGGTATTTAACCACTGGCCAAAGCTGTTTCCACACTATTGCTGGCAGACCATCGTCTCCAGGCGCTTTCCAAGGTTTCACTGCTAGCAATTTTTCCTCAACTTCCTCCATGGTAAGGTCTGGCATGTGAACTTCCCTCCGTTGCGGTCGGTCACCTTCATCTTCAATTCTAGCCGGCAACGGCGGGAAGAACGAGCTGAGCAGCTCCTCTGCCTGTTCCACCCCATCTTCCGTGGTGGAGCCGTCTTGTCTCTTTAAAGGGGGCACCCTATCGTTCATGATGTCCTTTCCAGGTTTCAAATACTTGGCTGCCTTCCATATGTTGACATCTTCTGCTAGGAAATCTTCCCAGTGCAGTTTCTTCTGTTTCCGGATGGCATCATGGTACTCCTTGGACGCTTCCTTGGCCCGTCTTTCCAGGTCGGGCCCCTCCTGACCTGCTCGCCGCTGTGCCCTAGCCTGATTTCGCCAAAACGTGTACACCCGCCGAAGTCTTGTCAAATCATTCGTCCACCAGCGCTTCGCGTACGATACTGGTTGTGCTCGGGGCGTCAGCTCGTGGATCGCCTCGAGAACGACCCTCATAAACTGATCTGTCTGCTCCTGCACGCCGACGGTCCAGGGAAGCTCTCGGAGATTGTCCTCCACCCTGGTTCTGATTGCTGTCCATGGTGCGTTCTTGAATAACAGTCTTTCCGTGACAATCCGTTCAGGCATCGCGACATCGAACGTCGTTTGGATCACCCGGTGGTCCGATCCGTGTTCTGTCGGGTGTATGGAGCACTCCACCATTTCGTTCGTCACCTCCGCCGTCGCCAGCACCAGGTCGATTGTGCTTTCCTTGTCAGGGCCTTGCCATGTCTTCGTGCCTCTCGGGAGGAGGCTGCAAAGACTGTGTTCGTTCATGAGATCGATGATCGGATCGGCCTCGCCTTGCCTTGCCAATGGCACGTCATCTCCTCCCCATAGCCAGTCATGTTGATTAAAATCTCCAGCAAGGATGACGTCCACTACCATCCCTGTCCTACCCCTAAGGGCGAGGATCACCTGGTGCAGGGTATGGCATATATTTCGAAGAGCCTGGGGCTTACGTCCCGGCACATATACTGACACAACTAACATTATTCGGTCCGGGAGTCGTATGGTTGCTGCTGTTAAGTCCGGGGACTGTATTGGTACTTGCTCGGCCTCCAAGTCCCTATTCACCCACAACATGCTCCGGATTGCCCATCTGCCATCCCTCCAAATCCTGGGGACCATTTTGACCCATCGGGGGTGCCCCATAGGGACTGTTAATAGTTTACCGTCGCTTTTCCATGCCTGTGGTTCTTGAATCGCCACAACTGCAAATTTTTGGAGTCGCTTGTCATTCATTAGGCTTTCGTGTACTGTATCCTGTTTTCTCACATTCAGTTGGATTACCTGAAACATCTTACTCATGCCGAGTGGGGTAGAGTTTCGGGCAGCTCCTGCTGAACGACTCGTGCGGTCCACCACAGGGTACACACTTAGGTACCTGCGTCTGGCACTCGCTATAATGATGGCCTTCGGCGGCGCACCTTGCACATACCCGATTCTTGCTGCACGAGAATGCCTTATGGCCGAGCTCCTGGCAGTTGTAGCATTGTATCGGTCCTGTTCTCCGCTCAAACGCGCTGGTATATGCCGATTCACCAGCTGCAAGGAAGTAGCGTTCCTGTAGGAGTCTCCTGGCATCGCTGCTTTTACTGAGGTATACCACCATGGATCCATATGCCTTTGCTCGCCGATATTGTCACGACCCAAGCCAGAAGGGTGGCAAAACAACGAACGGTAAGGCTGATGAGTCAGCCTCACGGGCGAATCAGGGAAGGAGCGATGGAGCGACAGGAACGATGGGAGCGGGGGAGCATCGCTCCTATCGCTCCTCGCGCTCCATCGTTCCCAGTGAAACCTTAACCTTAAATGGTCGAACGGGTCCAGCAAGAGTGCGTTCGATCACGATCGACCAAGCAAATCAGAATAGTATATATAGCTTCACTCATTCCCACTTCCCTATGTTTAGATAGCTCTCCAGCTTTCAATACAATTTGATTACTCAAGAATACTTCTTGACATTATCAGACGTGATACGCAACCCTACGCTCAGTACGCTACGCCCCGTCACAACTGCCAACATAAACCCATCTGGTTACGGTTTACTACGTTGGGAACCTTGACCGTCACATATAACCCCTGACCAACGCGGCGATAGCCTAGCTATGAACACAGACAATACACGACTGATTACGGGCTAAGTCATTTGAAGTGCCACGCTAGCTTTCCGACAACTATAGCCCGCTATATTAAAGAAGGCTGCAGCCAGTGTAGCCCTGTGCAAGAGGCAGGTCTGCGGCTGGTGTAGCCCGTTGCGTGGCCCGTTGCACGAGAGAGGGCTGCGGCTGCTGGAGCTCAGTGCGAAAGTGAGGGCTGCAGCTGCTAGGGCTTGCTATATTATAGCGGGTTAGAGTGGGCGAGGTGCAGTCACTATAGCCCGCTATAAAATATAGGGCTATGACCACTATATCCCGCTATAAAACATGCAGGTTATAGTGGGCTATAGTGGCTGCAGCCCTATATTCAATTTTCTAGAAACCTTGTGGTTTTGGGTTTTCGACCGTTGGCGGACCATGCCTAATGTGCCACCGTAGAGGCGGACTCTCAGAGAATATCAACGCGCGGGCTCGCTGCTAGTCCGCAGTACATTTTCCATGTCGACCCGAAGTACTCGGATGACCAGGGGGCGGGGCGCCTAGACCCAAAAGGGAGTTTTGCAACAGTCCCCCCTATCGCCCACCGTAGACGTGGCACTGTAGCGGCCGAAACTAGTGTCGCCATTGTTCAATCTTAAAGAATTCTCCGAAGCAGAACTACTTTTTGGATGTGGGGCATAACAGAGAGCCGGAGCGGTACTCTTGCATAGATTGACACCTCATTTTCCAGGCCTAATAATTCAACAAAAGCCACAAGAGGCTCGTTGGCTAATTAATAAGGCAAAGGCGGCTAATCGTATAGCCTCCTATACACTCGTCTGCACATCTACTTCCCAGATTGCAAATGCATAATCTTAGTCTCATTTAAATTTGTAGAATCAACAGTAGAAACTGCCGCGTCAGGCCCATAAACAGCCACCTAGGGGAACTTTTTCCCGTCTCGTGCCTCGCATGATAAAGATGAACCTTCTTGACAGAAGGCACTTTTTAAAAGAAGACAAAGTAATCTACAATTCTAGCCCCACCTGTTCTAAGAGCCCGTCTTTACTTTGGTCGACGAAACCCTTGTAACTCCATCGACCACAGTGCGTCCTGTCAATCATGGCCTGCGGACAAGACACCTCATGAAACTCGACGGTTGGGTTCTGGGCGTTTTGGAACCAGTCAAAACGGAAGAAGCAGCCGTCGCGGAATTGGCCCTCGGGAAGATTGTAACAATCGTTCCTGTTCTGGTAGCCGCCATATGTGTCACCCATCCACGCGCCATCGAACTGTGATTGACATCCCTGGGGGAACATGCCCACGCCACCGCCGGGGATGGCGAGATCGAAGTGGTTGTTTTCAAGGTCGCCGCCAGTGTTGGTCACCTGGACGATCATCTGCTTCCCGGCAATCGACGTTGACGTGAAGGTGAGCCTATTAGATTGGGGGAAACTCGTCAGTTGAGTCAAACAAACCATGATGATCTCCACCATTGGTCCTCGGGATTTTTCCATCTTCCACTGCCTGCGCGTTGTTCCTCATCCAACGTCCTGGAAACAGATTGGACTTACTTGTAGCAAGCACAGCACCAATCCTGCTCAGACTTCCCAGCAAGTTTGGCCGCTGCGAATCCATACGCTAGGTTATTGTCGACAACCCACGGTCCATTGTTGCTGCAAGTGTACGCGTCGCCGCCATTGCAAGCCGACTGGGCGCTAGAGTTGAGCGGGTTCGGCCATTTGTCGTTCTTATTACAGGTTCGCACGGGTTCCGATACCTGAATCATGCCGGGCCAAGCGCACGACGGCTTGCAGCAGTCCCAGTACCGGGTGGTGATACCAGTGTCAGCAAGAACAGCAGCCGCCATGAACACCGTCGCGAACAGAGGGAAGAGATGGACTAGATTTGGAGTCATCGTATTTTGTTGCCTGTAGGCAGGGTAGAGAAAGTTGTATCAAGGACAAATGAGGTGCCTTGGGTCGAGAAGATGTTGAGACTCTGGCTCTGGTCTTGGGAGGACTCTGATAACGAGAGCGATACACTTATATCTGGACCCAATGTCCCATGAGGATGCACATCTTGAACAACACAAAGAGGGTCGTTTGATCACTGACCACCACTCGGGCCTTCTTCCAGGGTACCAAGGTTGACTACGTGCCCTGCAGCCTTCTAGTCAGTCCGTTGGGCTCGTCCTGACTCTGCTCAGAACCCCGCCCTTCTTAGGACATGCAGGTGGGACCGGAACCGTCCATAGTCCATATGCAACCCGCTTAGCCTCCCGGCTGAGGGCCAATATGCAGCCGACTGGCCGCAGCCCGAAATGGGCACAACTTTGTGGAGGAGCCGTGCAAATATCAGCCTCAGCTTTATTTCCACGGCATTAGTGGATGGCTTATGCGGTGACGAGCCGCGTGCAGGAATACGTGGCCACCACCACCACCAGTTCCGTGCACGAGGCTGCCGCGTGACTACTTCCATAACCGTCCGACCTGGGAAATCGAGTGACGGTGTGGTGACGCAGCACAATGTTGAAACCGGTGTGCTGTCCAGGAACTACCCGATCACCCACGTAACCCGATGTTGAAGAGGATCAGCAAACCAAATTAGTGTACGAAAACGCCTTCGGCCGAGCCATGAGGCTGTGTAAATTATAACACCCACTACGTACCCCCTACAATAGGTAAGATCTTACTTACCAGATGCAAGCTGAAGGTAAGCAAAGGAGATGAATGGGACGATTCTTGCGTTCCAACCCCACTATAATTCAAAAAGCTGTTCGACGCGCTGACTTGAAAGCCACATTTTCATTTTGACCTCTGAATGCGCAGCAATGGCATCGCTCGTATGCACTCAGCCTTCGGGGACCTCGGAGTACGCCGACGGTATGTATCCCCCTACAATAGGTAAGATCTTACCAGATGCAAGCTGACGCGCTGACTTGAAAGCCACATTTTCATTTTTTGACCTCTGAATGCGCAGCAATGGCATCGCCAAAACTCCAAGCCAAGAAACAATCAAAGGAAATTCATCGTGCGGTCCCACTATCGTCAGGCTGGTGGACTTCAGACTCTGCTGGGGAGGTATCTCGCCGGATAATTGCTCAACTCTCGATGTATATATACCAGGCTTGTTTCCGCAGAGGAAAGCATTTTCAGATCATCTCGCAACTCGCACTTCTTTGAGCACTTCTTGCAACTCATACTTCTACCCACACCAGTACTTCTAGCTCTACGCAAATCACAAAAATGAAGACATTCGCGGCTCTCAGTCTCCTCTTGCTCTCAGGCTCTAGAGCCGCAACCATCAATCCACGGGAGTACCGACCCAACGAGCACCTGATGCTCGTGGACTGCGGCATTGGAGTCCTCCCTAATGGCGCCTCAACTTCGCGAGAAATGGCATACTATGCTGGATCATACAACCCAGGTGGCGGCAACAACAAGTGGGTTCAACCCGATATGATTGCGAATGTGCCTTGGGACGGCTCATACCCATGGAGACGAAGTGGTGTTGCCACTAAGTTTCCCAACGGCGACACTTTCCAAGTTTGGATCAACCCGGATATCAAAGACTGGGCCGAATCCAACAGCTATGCAGGCGACGCAAAACACACCTACGGAAACGAGTTCAAGTGCTGGGCTGAGCATGGCAAGCCGGCATTCCAGCTGGCAGACGGAAAGACTTGTACCAGCGCCTACATTTGCTGGCACATGCCAGATACTCCCTCACCACCCCCTCCGACAAATTGGAAAACGAAAACCGACTATTCCATGTCTAAGAAAGACATCAGCGTGCGCGTGCAGGGTACCAACGCTGAGATCGAAGCTTGGAAACCTCAAAATGCATTCCGCCACATCAACGACGACGATGAGGGCATTCAGTGCAAAGGGGCGTCTTACGGCATTGGCAGCGATTGTAGTATCAGATTCGACGACTGCATCTTCTCGGCGCGCGACAACGTCGATGGCATGAAAAGGACCCTGATCGACGCCGTGGGGCCTGCGGTTGAGAAGACAAGAGTGACGAAGAAGGGTCACTATAACGGGAAGTGCCCACCTGGTGGTGGCCCTTGTGAGCCGGGTTACGACTTCGAGTACGGCCAGTACACGTACCCAGAGACTGGTTCAGTCCTAGTGAGTGTTTATCCTGAGGGCAAAGAGGACAAAGCGACTACCCAGGCGAGGATCCATTGGACTATTTCGTGTTCGAATCAAGGGTTTTGTGGGTCTTTCTGTGACAACAATCTCAATGATATTGTCGATTTTGCAGGTTCGTTTGCAGGCGTGCCTGCTGTTGGGAGTTTTATCTGTGCAGGTTGCGGACAGGGTTGAAAGCCACTCCACTCAATCCACTGTCTGCTCGAGTGGAGTGGGTAGATCATAATCCACTGGATATCTCAGGATAGTGGATCCACTGGAAGCCATCGTGGATTAGGGTGGATTAGGGTGGATTGGGTGGATTGGCAAGTGCCTCCATTCGCAATAGTAGAGCTATTCCCGACGCCCTTGCCCATATAAGTGCCTAGTTCCAACTTCCAGAAACTCCAAGTGAGACTATCTCCAACTGGCTTCCATCTCGTCTTGAGCGCTCGCCACCTGAGTTAGCCACTGTGTTGCCCACCCTTCAAGCTGCTAATCTGACATCTGAGCTAATTCGATATTGACTTTTTCTTTGTCCACTGAGATAATGAAGGGATCTAAATCGTGAATAATACCCGCTCTTAGCTATAAACGCAATACCTGGCACATCCCGATAATATAGGCTTCAAGTTGGTGGCGCAGAGGGTTCACTATCCAACCTACTGCTAAGAAAAGACGCTTACACTCTGCAGATATAGGTTGTATTGTGAGAAAATCAAGCGTCATTCGCGATAAGTTTGGGTACTTAAATTAATTTTCGTGCCAGTAAGCCAGAGGATTATCTATTAAGCTATCGCCACTCTTGCAGTGCGTAACCCAATGGAGGTATTCGTCCTCGCCTGGCGTGAGGCTATTGTGACCTGCTTCTGGCGCTATATAGCGGTTTCATTGAAGGTATTCCTGGAATAGATTGTCTGAAGACTTCTGCCGCTTAGGAACTGGCTTAACGGCTGATAGGCTCTTTCCGGGCAAAGTGGCCTCCCGATACTCAAAACGCCACACGTCATGAACAATTTTTTTCGCCTTATCAATCCACTCGGGGCAGTCATTCCAGTTACGTTCAAACTATTTCTATCGGTATGCGGGATGGAGCGCCAGGCCAGTGTAGTAGATAGGCGTCTCGCTTAATATCTTGTAGTACTCATTCAGCTTCTGCCAGCCCAAATTGATGTTAATCCTGAAGTATTTAGGATTAGGGAAGTCCTTTGCGATATCCTTAAAGTGTTCAAGCTGCTCGAGAAGAAATTTGAAGCCTTAAATAACATCCCAAATATTGCTATATAACTCAGTCCAGCTATACTTCCGCTTGCGGATCTAGCTGTCGCCGTCAAGCATTTTAACTGTAGCTTTATAGTAACTAAGGATCTGCGCATATAGTTCGACTACCTCCCAGTCCTTATCGGATAGCTAGTTCTCTAGCTGGCAAATAAAGAGCAATATAAGTAACTTCTTAGGGCCGCCCCTTTTAGTCTTATTTTGTTACTCAAACTTAATTCAATAGTAGGCAATTAGTTGCTCGATATAGTTACAGAGCAGTAGAGCTCGTTATATTATATACAATTGTAATAGCCATCTGGTATCATTATCCAAAATAACATCTAACAGCTTTCTGGCGTTAAGTTTGAGGTCAGACAACTTAGTAAAAGCTTCTTGTTGGATGCTGCACAGCATATTTGTCAACAAGTCCGATCTGTAGATAGCTACCATAAGATTATGCAGTTTCCCTGCTGGTCCCTTCTTGCGCTAAATTAAGTATTCTGCTTCAGTAAGACGCTCAGCCCCTAATAGCTGCCACTTGAATGCCTCAGCATCATGACCAAATAGAATAGCTTTGGCGGAGAGATTTAGGGTATACCCAAAACAGCGCCCTCGCCTGCAAGCCCCTACGAAGCCGAGCTCTCCACCAATAATCTCTATGGCGGTGTCGTTGTTTTTCGCGTTGTCAAGTGTGAAATAGCCAATCTTGTCTTGGATCTGATACAATTTAATTACGTTAAGGATTTCGGCGGCGATATTAGGCCCTATGTGCCTGGCGCTGACTTCGGGGAGCCCAAGCGTAATCTTATAAGGCTTGCTGTTTTCGTCCGTAAAGAAGCAACAGATACTATATAAGGCGTATCGGTCAGGCTTTCTATCCATACGGGCCGTCCGTATTCCATACGTATGGAATAATGGATTATTCCGGAAAATATTATCCCCGCTATTGCAGTCTGTTTCAGAGTGATCCCTAACCCATCGTTTATGCTGTTTCATACTTCAATCTCAGCTCTGTCTGCAGCCAACAGCAGGCAAACCACTGTACAATTACTGAATTGCAGAGCTCCCAAACCTGATTCTTTACGATAGTGGCAGTGTGAGAGATGACGTCATTTTTTGTATTCCATACGTATGGAATAAGCTTCCATACGAGGTGCATTCCATATTCCATATTCCATACGGGCCTGTATGGAGTATGGAATATGGATAGAAAGCCTGGTATCGGTTTCCAGACCGCCAGCCGTTAAAGGATATATAGATAAGGCCAGGTGCCTTGCACAAGACCTCTATTACCTTCTGTTTGTATTATTTGAACGCAGCAACAATCTTTTCTCGAACTGTTATATAGCTAATATTAGCCTTCCGTGCTGAAACTGACGGGTTTAAGTAATCGAACATAGCTTGGAGTTCTCCCTCTTCAGCAATAGAAAAAGCGTAATTCCTGGCCACAATCCAGTTAATCAGAAGCCTCCGGAAGTGTTCCTTATCGAAGCGCTTAATAAAGCTATTCGCAATCGCTTGTTCTCGGGGGTCGTGTAGATCCAGCTTTATAGATTCCACGAGAGTCTGCTGCCCTATAGGCTTCCTGCTCTTGGAATTCGCCTTCCTCTCAGCAGTTCCTTTAGTCCTGCCACTGAACAGGTGCATGAGCTACTTAATCGGCTCGATTTTTAAAATGGAAGAGAAATTACCAGGTGACCCTACAGGGAGATGATCAAGTTAAACCCGGCCTACACGCATCTTGTTTCTACTCAAAGACAAAAGTTAAAAACGACCTTGGTTTGGAGGTCATTGCCCTCACATTCGTACTATCGCTCGGGTGCCCTTTAGCCGGGTTCTAGGGCTCGGGGACCATGGACCTTGATGGGATGATCTACGTTATCTCCTCACCGGGGAAAGAGAAAACTGCATCGATCTATCGCCGTTTTTGGTTTTGATGGAACCCGTATCGAAGACCCTATAAACAGCTTGGTCTACCAGCTGCAGCCACAAGAGGCCCGTCGTAGGGGCCGAGTCTTACGGGCGGGGCAGATATGGGCACACGCCGGACAGGTCAGAGGTCCCAACAAGCAGTCAGTTATCAATCAGTACTGATTACTGATTGATACTGATACGTTATCAGTATCAGTAAGCCCCTAATCAATCAATCAGTAATCAGTAACACACGTGACCAAGGTATTTGTGGCGTCGATATTTGGTGGCATAGTTGCCTGTCACAATACGTGACCTGACGCGTTCGAGGTGTTTGGAGACTTCTCCAAGGTGCTAAGATATGTTAGCAGGTACATCCAGATCCTGCGATCAGTTATGATAAATCAGGTACCTTAGCAACACAACTCATCGCTCGGTCAGAGTCCAGAATTACTTACTTTCTACATATTCAACAGCAACACATTTTTTCTTTACTTTGCGTCGATATCTAGCAGGGCTCCAAACCAAATATTCGTAACATGAGAGACGGTGAAGCGCTTGTTATCTTTCCAGGGAAACCAGCACAGAGGAGTTAATGGGTACCCGCCCCGCCATAACAAATAGGTGAGATATGCGGTAGCCCCTATCCGCTGTATAGGGTAGATTGGCTCACAATGTTGCGCAATGCACTTGACCTCCGAGCAAACACGCTGGCCTCTACAAAATATCCATCATGCAAGTTGATGGCATAGTCGCTGAAGTTCTCCCGACGAGAGCACCTTACTGGCATTGATTCCACCCTAGTTGGAATTATCTTTCCCAGCTCTCATTTCGCCGTCAAGGTCATCTACGCCCTCCCCCCAATGGCGTCACCCAACCAAAACCCGACTATCGTACACTAAGTCCAGTCGGCCTGGACCTGCTCCCAAACCAAAACAGCGACTTCGCAGATTCCCTTTAACTGCACATGATGGCTCAACCTCGAAGGTCCCACGACGCAACCTTGCGTGAGCTGAGTGACGAGCTCCAAGAATCAATTTTGATCAGACGCCAAAATGGCGCGACAAGGGCTGACGCGACACAGCGTGTGCCTGTCCGCTTCTCGCGTTTGGCGCAGTGCCCTAATTAACTGCCCCTCCCCGGGCATAACAGTAGGTAGATGGTCTCGTCTTGAGCGCACCACTCCAAAGGTTTCAAAAAGACCTGAATGATATGCCACGCGTCAACATGCCTTCCGGGTCGTCTCTATTCGTAGAGGACGTTCAATACGCAGAATTTAGCTCGCCGGCGCCAGAATCAAGCATCGCTGCAATTGAGCGGCCTCATTCACAATGGTCAAATTTCTCCGCCCCCTTTTCCCCCACATCATCCACGTCTACGCGTCGATCGCAGCCGAAGAAACGTAAACTACGCACTCCAGAAACCTGGAAGCACTTCCGTGTGCCTTAAGGAGACGAAGAGACACACCAGAATAACCAGAGACTGTGGTATTGTCAGCATTGCCACAACCCGCCATGGCGAACAGTCTCGACCACAAGCGCCAAACGTCATATGCGAAAGGACCACGGTATTATCATTGATGATGAAGAAAGGCCAGCCAAGAAGGCACTTCAACAGTCTCTTGAAGTAGCATTCACACGCGCAGAAGAGAAGAATCAAGAGATAGTATCCCGTGGCGAGCAATCGATCCTACGGAATACGATACAACTTGACGCATTCTATGAGGCCCAGATCCAGCTGATCACACGCCGCCGTCTCCCGCTCAACTGTGTCTCTTGGCCGGAATACCAAGCACTTCTTTGCGCAATTAACCCTAGGGCTGAAGAGATCCTCATCCAATCAGGCACTACGGTATTGGCTCATATCGGGCAGTCATACGCCGTACACCGCGAGAATATCAAGGCTCAATTACAGGCGGCAAAATCACAAATCCACTTTAGCATTGATCTATGGTCATCGCCGCATCGCAAAGCCTTTCTCGGAATATGTGGGCAATGGGTTGATGCACGGTATGAACTCCGTGAGGCTCTATTAGGTCTGCCAAACGTACAGCACAGTCACTCCGGAGAGACAATGTCACGGCATTTGCTGGACACTATCCGGTATTTCGATATCGCAGACAACATTGGCTACTTTACATCTGACAACGCCACCGCCAATGACACTTGCCTGCGTGCTTTATCAACAGCATTGGCGAACGAGTTTGGCGTCGGAATGGACCCCGTTGAGCGCCGTGTTCGGTGCGGAGGCCATATTATCAATCTCTGCCTCCACGCGTTTCTCTTCGCCTCCAGCAAAGAGGCAATCCGTGCCGCAATTGAAGAGGCAGATGGTAACGCGAACACCACAGTCGTTGAGTCTCTGCAGGCGCAATTGCAGCAAAAGAACAGCAAGGGGAAGCATCGAAAAGTGCCGGAGGATCAAGCCGGATGGCGATCCATAGGCCCCCTTGGTAAACTACACAATATCGCCGTGTTTATACAAGGTTCGACACTGCACAGCGATGCATGGCAGCGCCTGGCAGGTCGTGCACTCGGCATTGACAATGCAACGAGATGGAATTCGTGGTACATGCTACTTCGTACTGCACTCGAGAAGAGAGACAAGCTTATGATGTTTCAACAAGAGCATCATAAGGCCCTGGGTGAAGATAGTCTCACACAGGATGACTGGGATGTCCTCAGGTTAACGGCGGACTTCCTCCAACCCTTCTGGCAGGCGACACTGGCGCAACAGAAGAAGTGGTCGTCGTTAGATCAGCTGCTTTACCATATGGACATCTTGCTCAAGCATTTTGAAGATGCAAAGGTATATACTCACTTCGATCTTGTATATCATGATGCATGATGGTGCTAACTACTTTATAATAGAAGAAGTACAGCGATAATCAACGCCTTATCCACTCCATCCACATGGGCTGGTTTGTGCTTGATAAGTACTACTTCAAGACTGATGAGACGCCTGTATACTCCGCGGCATTGCTTCTCCACCCATCAAAGCGATTAAAATACCTCCGCCAGAACTGGCATGAGGATTGGCATGATGGTGCGATCAACAAAGCCAGGCAGATCTGGGCTCAGTACAAAGATCTTCCTGTTGCCAGTACTCCGGAGGAGCCTCCGGAGATCCAGATGACAGCGTATGATAAGCTGGCGCTATCGCTTGATGTGACGGAGGCGTGTGGCCATGAGGATGAGCTGGAGAGGTTTATTAGCGGTTCTCCATGCAAGATCGCAGTCAGTCCCCTTGCATGGTGGACCAGAGAGGAGCAACGGATGGAATACCCGCGGCTGCATAAGATGGCTATTAACGTACTTTCGATTGCGCCTATGTCGGACAAGGCCGAACGTGTCTTCTCAGGTGCTCGGCGTACTATTTCGTTTGATCGTGCACGTCTCGGGGCTGAGACTATTGAGATGACAGAGTGTCTTGGCAATTGGAACAAGAACGACCTTATTCGCGAGGTGCATGTACTTTGCGATGATGATAATTAGGCTGAGAATCAGGGGGGTGGCGACACATTCAGGCTGAACGGACTACGTCATGTCTTGGCATTTACTGATAAGCTAATCAATCAGTATCAGTAGCATGGTAATCAATCAATCAGTTATCAGTAAGGGCCTTATCAATCAGTACTGCTTGTTGGGATGTCTGGGACAGGTGCCTAATTACAGGCACTTGATCATGTCGTGGCGGGGACACAGGGTATCAGACCGTTGGTGGCGCTTGATAAACAGACAAATGTAGAGGTGAGCAACCCTAAAGCCAAGACAGCGTTTATTCAGCTCGGCGGGTCACTTACCGGTGCGAGAAGGGCAAGACGCGGTTGTCTTGAAAGAAGATGCATGAAATCGTGGTGGGGCAGTGAGGGGAGAAACTGTCGATTCAGCAGCAAGTGCGGATTGGGAATCATTGGCCTTGGTATCTTGCCTCAGTTGTGAGGTGACACGGAAGCTTGCAGCGGTGGGTCGCTGAATTTGTATCGCTTGCCCCGCACACACCCTGTCAGCATCAAATTGTAGTAGGGCAGACCGGTCCGCTCCGCGCAGATCACTTAGAGTTAACTGGATGATCTGTGTTATCTATCGCCCTCAGAGGAAAAAGCTTGCTGTCGCATTGCAGGTGTTGGTTGTAACCGAGCTTCCTGTCTTACCTCACACGATTGCGACTAGACCAGGCATAGTGTCCGTGCCTTATTGTCTCAATTGTGGGGTAGTGTGGACCAATGAGTCATTGAAATTGTTTCCCGTAGCGACCCGAGTCAGACTTGAATCGACTTCTTGGGTTAGTTAGATGGGCGTGGAGCGGGCTGATCCCTTAGAGCTGATTGGATGATCCGCGTTATCTCTTTCCGCGCGGAAAGAGATTTTTTTATTGTTGCTTATAACTATTGCAGGTTATAATCGGAGCTTGCTGTCCTGTCTTAGGCCGTTGCTGCCTGACATGCAGCCTGCACCAAGAGTCAACACCCAATAGATGTCGAGCTGACGTGGCTTCCTCGAAAGAAGACCTATGAGTTGCTTGTCCACTGGCAGCAGCCAATGCGGATAAAACCGGCAGGATGCGGTGTTTTCGCAGCTAACGTTGCCAGAAATGCATTAACTCATTGCTGCCTGATGCTCAAACCTGCAGCATCACCAAAACAGTCATTCACTTTGCCATCCGAACTGCACGTTGCCTCGGTCGACCTGAGGTGGCTTACTGGGGGGTTGCGGGGATGGATCCGGAGGGGAGACCATTCTGTCGTTGTTGCAGCCTGACAGCAATTGGTGTTGTGGATCATTATTGTGGATCGCTCTCTGGGAAACGGAGGGCCCTTTCAAAAGTCTTGTCCAAGCGCTAAATGCGCCACATCTCTCAATCCTTGTCAGTTACCTAAGATACAAGGTGTAGAATCCAGCGATCATGAGCTAGCTGCTACGTCCACTCTAGTTTTAGGGGTGCTAGGGGATTAGAATGTAACACAGTGAGGACGGGCTGCTGTAAAATCAGCAGCCTTTAGCGGATAAGGCACCACAGGAAGTACTTAATGTACTTAACCCAGCCACAGCCGTCAGATTTCCTTTTTCGAAGTAGCGCTTGGACAAGACTTTTGAAAGGGCCCTCCGTACGGGGAATAAGGTTAGATTGCAAGTGGGGCTCAGACCACAACAGCGTGTCCGCGATTACTCTGATAAAAAGGGTGACTCAGATTAAACGGGCTGACACAGGTTTTAATGACCAACCTCGGGACGAGGCTGGCATGCTTGCTTGCCCCACAATGCAAACGGGTAGAGATTCTAGCTCAGCACGTCCTGTGCCCCAATAGGGGACTTTATGGGCCTCGCGGCCCTCGGACGAAAAATATACATACATACATAATCTGTACATACAATCGAATCTCAAAACAACTCTCTCCTGTAAAAAATATTCCTTGGCACGCACTGTTAGTGCTGTGCTAGTGGCGGGGTTTTCATAGGCCAACGACCACACAAAGCCGCTAGGGCGCCATCGGCCTCCTAACAGCGGCAATCAGAGCAGGAATCTTGGAGAGTTCACCTTCTCTGGCACCCCTTTGTCGGATCTAATGGCGAAACCTCAGAACCGGGACGCCTTAGATATCGGAAGACGATGCCTTCGGCATCAGTAACGACATCCTTCCGATCAACGGCGCCGATTGCGATGGGATTTTCCCCTTTGAAGGCAAGCCGCACCGTCGGCCTCTGATTCCTTCCCAAGGGTTTTCCCTGCCGCCACGACACTCGACTACGAGCTATAACTTGGTTACTGGAGATTATGGACTGCGTCAGCAGAAGTAGTGATGCGTGAGAGAATTCTGATCGGTGGAAAAAGTCGACACACGGTCCCTGAGCCCGCTGGCGGGTGACGGGCTTGACCGATAGCGCCTTTGAGCCTCTGAAATGCTGGATAGCGGAGGATACGGGGTTTCCTGTACCTAGTTAACTCAGCACGTCTTTTGCTCCAGTAGGAGATTTGGCTTCGTTACAGCCTCCCAGACGAAAAATACACACACACACACACACACAAGGGTTGGTCGATACGATATCGATCGAGTAGGATTTCTAATCGATCGATTTCCAACCCTGGGTATTGAGGATGTTCCTAATTACTACGAACGATTCAGCCGTGGAGAAGAAATTAAGGTCTTTATTCGCTTTCCATAAAGGATACTTTTAGTTAACTATAGTCAAGTTCTATAATTCCAATCGAGATTAGATGTAGAATCGAGATCGCAGCTGGCCTTGGTGGCTCGCTAGTAATGTCTAGGGATACCGGTAGCACCAGTAATACCATCCACAAGCACAGCCGCGATCTTGTAATACGCGAGACAGGTCTAGGCGTGAGGGCCAGATTAAGGTGCAAAGATACTACCCTACTTTCGATATTAGGACATCAACCCACTTGTGGTGTCCTGCTTCCCTGTGAAGCCTGTGGTTCCATTAACCAGCGTTGAGCTCCGCGTGCGGTCCTATTTCTAGGCCCTTGAGCTCCCAAACTTGGTCTTCTGCCCAAGCTACTCTAAGAAAGCTAATATGAAGCTGCAATCGCTTTTTATTCCCAAAGTTGCGAAGTATTTCATGCCGTTAAGGCCTTTAAGCATCCTCAACTTATACCTTGATCTAGGTAAAATCTAGTCTACTCTATTTGCATCCCTTGTCTTCTATCTTCAGTCACCCCTATCGTCCTCCAGAGTAACGAGGCCCGGCCCTCCGCTTTTGGATTAAGCTTCTCCTCATCCCATGGGAATACCTGATTCAAACCCTTTGTCATGATCTCCTGAAAAGTCCTTCCGGCCCGGCGCATGTTTTCAGTGTAATCATCATCGAGGAGGCCATGGAACGCCTCTAGTTGTTCATCTCGAACCCCTTTCCACTCCTTTTTGGAGATGTAGAAAGACTTATTTGGATCGAGAAGAACAAATGGTAACAGCCCATCGTAAGGACTACAGACTGAATTCCATATCCTTCCATCCTCCAAATGACATTTCAGTTCTTCGCTGTCCATCTCTAGCCGCTGAGCGAGCGCCTCGGTGGACGCTTTGCTGCGTCGTAATTGACAACGGTCCTTCTTGTCCTGATCGACTTCTCGAGCAACGCACGCTTGAGCATACCGGAGTTCAAACTTGCTGGGTGATGACTTCCCAACGGCAGCTTTTAAGCGTTTGACTTGCTGCTGTAAAAGACCTCTGTCGGCCGGCGATCTCGCCGCGATGGGCGGATTCTCAGGCCACAACGCAGTCAATAGCCATGGGCGGTTGATAGCCGATGGAGCTGGTAATTGATGCATCGCCCGCCCATGCAGTCCAGCACAATTCCTGTGCCAGCACATATCTGTTAGCACACTTGCTGTACCAGCACCGCGTGTGCTCGCAGCAGCGAACTGGCATAATTGTGCTGGCAGACGTGTACTGGCATCGGTGTGCGGGGACTTGTGTCCTGGCTCAGATGGTCCTTCACAGACTGGCTAGTGCTGGTCTTTGATCACTTGTTTCAAACCAGGACAGGAAAGCTCGCCTGGGGCAGGCTGCAGGTGGACATCCTCTACCTTGGAATAAGGTTCGCCGCATACTGATGCGTTATGTTCCATCGACTGGATGTAGCGCTGGGCGTCATTTCTGATATAATCCTGTATTAGAGTGCAGTTGCAGTCACTGTGTTGCAAAAGCTGCATCTTGAGTTGGTGAATCTCGGTGATAAGTTTGTCAACACTGTTAGACAGCGTAATGTTGTGTTTCTCCATGTTCTGTTCTTCGGATTGGAGTCTCTCAATATTCTCTCGCTTCCGAACTCGGAATTTGTTGGCAGCGATGCGATTCCTCTCCTGTATTCGCTTGTGGGTGACATCTTCTTTGGGATGGCCACTATTTTCGCCATTAGTTGAGTTCGGTTTGCTGCCCCTCCTTTTTGCATTGTCTTTGCCGTCTCGTGTAGAGCGGCGTCTGGCAGATTTAGAAGCTGAAGGAGAGCTGGATTGCGCCTTGCGTTTCGGGCCAGGTTTCCTGGGTGGCGGTTGGGGAGAATGGAGCGAATGGTTAGGGATCGAGAGCGATTCATTGTTGAGCCCTGGCTCGCCCGAGGGCGAGCCAGCAAAGTCCTCGGCGGTACAGGATGCGTCCACCTGATGGTCCCCGGAATGGCGGCCCCAATTGGAGACGAACTGGTCGCGAGGAAGACAGTCTTTACTACAGGAGGTATTTAAGATGCTTCCATCCTCGGAGGCGCCTGGGAAGAATGATGGGTCTATGGCCTGAAAGGTCGCCCATTGTGGGTAGCAGAGAATGCTCCGATCGTCTAGAGTAGGTTCATCTCTAATAGTCCCATCTTGGGAGTGGCCGTCAAATGCTGTAACTGCGTCTACGTGTGGAAGGAGGTTCCGCTGGATGTCTGCTAGGGGATGTTATTTCGTGCTGCTCAAGGCACGATGGCAGGAGGACTTGCCCATCTTTCAGGACTGCTAACACAGAGGGTGGAGAGAGAGACACTTTCGGGTGTTGTCAAGGCTAGTTCGAGGAGTCAAAACCCTGAATAAAACTGGTCTGCGGAAATATGCAGCGCGGAGTGGGATGTCCGCTCTTTTTTATTTCATGTTCCCCAACATAACCAGTGGACACACGACAAGTCGCGGTTGTGTGGTGGCAATGCGATGACGCCTGGGCGCATATGGTAGCACCAGATACCCTGTAGGATGCAGCTTGAATGACGAGCCGAGGAGAAGGGGTGGAGAAGGCTGGGAGAGGAGACCAATGAGCAACGGCGGGCCTTGCGGGCTCAAGAAGTTTTGTTTCAACTAGCTTCAGAGATGGGCGGGAAGCCTGTTTTACTGCCCTGTTAGACCACCGGGTAATTAGGTCATCCAGATTCAGCCGAGCAGACCTGATATTTGAGCAGCGCTACGATAAATGCAACAAGGCTAGGGAGGCTGTCGTGTGATGCAGTTACTGGTCACAGGTCAAGGAGAGTGTTGTGTTCACGACGAAGAAAAGGGGCTGGCCGTTTGATTCTGTTCCTCTCCCACAGCTGACTCATTATTTCGCGGACCGGGCTACGGCAGGCTACAGGGGTGACTGTTGCAAAACTCCAAAATCTACCACGCTAGTGTCGGAATGGGCTAGCGGCATGGACATCCCGCCCCGCAGTACATTGCCCCATGTACCTCAGCGTTGCTGCTTCCAGGGTAGGAGGCTGAGTGACCTTCGCTCTGCTCGTCTCGGTACAGCTGCTGTCCGGATTTCATGACCATGGTAAACGAGAACTGTTTGGTGGAAAGGGAAAAAAAAGGGTCTCTCAATCGAATCCGCCTGGAAAATATCAATCACTTTGTCAAGACTGGGCTTGGAGTATTGCGTTGTGCGTATCAGTGTGCTAGCCAGCTGTATGTAGACTGCTGGCCTCTTTTAAAACATTGCTGCTGCAGGCGGAGGCGTACGGTGGCACATTAGGCACGGTCCGCCAACGGTCGAAAACCCAAAATCGCAAATTTTATCGCCTTTGAATATAGGGCTGCAGCCCCTATAGCCCGCTATAAGATACAGGGCTCTAGCCACTATAGCTCACTATAACCTGCAATTTTTCCAGCAGGCTACAGTGGCTCCAGCTCCTAAGCTTTGTAACGGTCTCAAGGTAGTGTATTGCAACTAGCTAGGCCACTCTACAGAGTATACCAAACTTAAGGAAAGAAGAAGAAGAGAAAGAGAGTAGAGGAGGTCCATCCATAAATATACTCGTCATAGTGGCTTAAAGGTAAAAGTGGGCCACGAAAGGCCGAGGGTTCCCGAGGCCACCTACGGGCACAGCCCGTTACAGGTTTGTACAGGCCACTTTTACTTGCAACAGCCTTTAGGGCCCATCTGGGCACTAACAGGCACACAATCTGAGGAATTAAGAGAGTTGGCCTCACCTTGTGTTGCTCGTGCCAGGCCCAAGGTGGCTTCAGAACCAAGCTATCAAGGGCATCAGGACTCGCGAGATGTAACCTGATCAATGGCAGCTAGCTATAGCAGTTTTTCTCCCCTCGTGGTTTTTCCCGCTGTTGGGATCTATATATATGACTCCTTAGTTACTGGGGGATCGGAAGGCTAGACGACCAACCCTTCGGGATATAAGAAGGTTCTTCTTGGTCTCTGGCTGGTATGCGGATGCAGGAGATTTCCGGCTGGTTTTATCTGAATTGCGTTACTGTTGCGAGCATGTGGTATAGCTAGCACAGGGGGATTCCGCCGCCCCTAGCCCCCGCTGACGGGGCTGGGCTCCAACTCTCATAGGCCTTGAGCCGCTGAATTGCTAGATGGCAAAATGCCCGGTCGGTTGATTAAGCCCGGCCAAGGCCCCCACCTCTCCTGCCGGAGAGGTGGTATCACAACCAAGGCTCGGACCCACTACACTGCAAATCCACGTGGACCACATATAAGTGGCCCATCTCTATTACATCCACTTGTCGGCGCTCAGATTACGTAATAATCCACTACACTTGGACCTGAAAGTGGATGTAATGGAGTGGATTTAGGTGGATTTAGGTACAGTGGGATATTCCCTGACCCTGTACGGTTCAGAGTACTTATTTTTGTATATATTTGCCTATTAAATCGAGGTACCTGGACCCAAGTTAGCCGAGGTCGATCACTCCTACAGCTAATCTTATAACATTATACGAGAAACTACCCCTATTGAGCTCGTTTTCTCCAGATTTCCTGCTTTTTTGCAAAAAAAAAAAAAAAAAGGTGACGATGTCAGCCAACCGGCCAGGCCAACAGCAGCACCTCGAAGACCGTCTTTTTCGCCATTTCAGGGGCTGGACTTGGTCAGAACGCGCTCGTGATACTAGCTCTTGGCTGTGGGACTTTGGCTATGATATTCAACGTCATGGCTTACGCAAATGGGCTTGCAAGGACTGTACCCTCGGAAATCGTCCCATTATCGCGAGTTTTACCTCTTCAGGTCTTCAGAACGCGGCAAATCATCTATGGCGTGAGCACAAAACACCAGCACCAGAGGGAGAGGAAAAGAGCACAGCACAACTGAAATCCGAAGGCGCACTGAAATCGAACCAGCCGACTATTGCCTCTGTTTTGAAACTGGACGTCAACAAGCCTACGGAACAGAATATCGCGAATAGCTACATCTCACGCTTTGATAAGCAACACTTTCAGCGTATGCTAGTCGAGTTAATCGTCAGTAGCAACCAGTCATTTTCCTTCGCCGAGAACCCCATCCTCCGAGAAATCTTCGACTATTTGAGTCCCTCCGTTTCGATCCAACACGCCAACTTGACTGCCACGGCTGTCCGATATAAGATCATTCAAGAGTATAACCGCCACAAGCAGACGGTTATCGAGGTGCTGAGGAACTCCCCTGGAGCCCTTCATATTTCATTTGATGGCTGGACGTCTCGAAATAAGCTTGCCCTCTACGGTATTGCTTGTTTTTTCAGAGATGAGAAGAATCGGCCATGCAAAATCATGATTGGGGTTCCAGAGGCTCATCGTCACTTCGGCTCAACGATCGGTGGGGAGGTTCTCGACGTCCTACACACTCTTGGCGTGGGTCCAGAGAAGATTGGCTATTTCACGCTCGACAATGCTGAAAACAACGATACTGCCATGGAGGTCATTGGTGCTGAACTTGGGTTCGATGGCCGACTACGCCGAGGACGCTGTATTGGCCACACAATTAACTTGTCAGCCAAGGCGCTCTTATTTGGCAAAAACGTCGACGCGTTCGAGCAGCAATTATCAGGCGCAGAAGCGTTATCTGATACTGAATACGCTCGATGGCGCAAAAGAGGACCAGTTGGCAAGTTACACAATATCGTAGTTGATGTGCGTATTAGCCATCGGCTGATTTACTTATTCAAGGACGTCCAAAGGGTAAGCGATTTTACTAAATCCTATTCGTCTCATACTAATTTGGTATATCTAACAGGACGAAATTAATCGCGCCACCGGTTGAAAACCTCTATCGAACTCCTACTGATCAAGTATAAGGCGCAATGGGAGGACGAAAATCGGTCTAAAAAGACTGGCCAAGTAACACAAGCTAAGTTGGCAAAAAAACCACGCATCCTCCGAGACGAGAATCAGCTAACGGACAAAGACTGGGAGGTTCTTTACCATTTGGAGGCTATTCTGACTGTTTTTGAGACCGTGGTAAAGACGCTTGAGGGTGATGGACACATCCGAAGGCGTAAGCAAGGCTGGACTGGCTCCTATGGTAATATCTGGGATGTGGTGCTTGGCTATGAGTTGCTGCTTAACACACTGGAAGGATATAAGCAGCTTGCTGCTGACTTTCCTGATCCAGAGCACTTCCGCATCGGAATCAACCTTGCTTGGGATAAGCTGGATGAATATTATCAGCGGCTGGACGAGACGCCCATCTACTATACGGCTATGGCGCTCCATCCAGCTTATCGTTGGGACTGGTTTGATGAAACGTGGGCTCATAATCCTAGTTGGGTTGAAACGGCAAAAGAGATGGTTGCCGACGTCTGGCTGTCCGATTACGCTCATCTAGAGGTTAGAACCAGCAGCAGCAGAGGCGACGACGAGCCACCGGCAAAAAGACCTCGGTTTTTCAACCCCTTCGAGAAGAACAGTCGTCTGCCGAACTCAAAACCAGCATACGCAGCAATTATTGTTGGTGACGAGTACCAAGCGTGGCAGACGGATCGTGAGGCCAGCGACGGCAACGTTCGTGATCCAATTGGTTACTGGATCACTAAGCAAGGCAGATATCCTCGGTTATCCAGGATGGCATTGGACTTCCTGACGATCCAGCCGATGTCAGCCGAGTGTGAGAGGTTATTTTCAGCTGCTGGCAAGATGGTCTCGGGGTTGCGTACGAACCTAGATGCTGAGATTATCGCCATTTGTCAGGTTTTACGCTCTTGGTACCTTGCTGGCCTTATCAAGGACCTGGATCCATTGCTTAAGTCACACCTTGAAAGTAAGCTGGATGGCGGTTGTGGGACTCTAAGCGAGGACGAGCTGGCGATTGCTGAGTCAAATGGCTATTGGAGGGCGAGGACAGCGCCAGCGAGGTTGACGATTCATCACAGCAGCAACAAGCTGAAGAATTAGTGTCAACCTCTGAAAGTGAGGCTGAATAGGCGCCGACGAGGTTGTGAATAGCCTCAAAAATCCACTTATAAATCCACTTATAAATCCACGTGTGTACATCCATTCCACTCCGGTCGAATATGTGCTACATCCACTACGTAATTGCTAAAAAAACCGTACATCCACTCTACTTGGTCCCAAAGTGGAGTGGATGTAGTGGTTCCGACCCTTGAGCACAGGGCCCATTCCTGAGGTACTGGTGATAAAGCGAATAGGTTACCAGTAATATTGAAAGGTGTAAGTTACATCTCTGGGTGAGGAGCACAGCTCACTACATAGTATCCACATCCCAGCCACCAGCAGATCGGACCACCTTAGTCATACGGTCTCAACACATCGGGTCGAAGTTGTAACCGCGATCCGGAACCGGATCATGTATCGGCCGGCAGGTATTATCAGTTGGGTGCTCGCGGCGGCTGTCTTCAGTGCCAATGAAGCTATTGTCATCATACGCATTGACTGCCTGGCTGAAGGGCTGTTGGGAATCCATTGGAATGCACAGAATGAATTGTATGGGGAATTGGGCGGGGTTGATTCCGGCGATACTTTAGGTCACTCTAGGTACCTCAGCTGTTGCAGGGGTCCGGTGGGTCCCGTGACCAAGGTGGAGGCTTACGACAGTCAAAGGGTTATTAAGAGAGTGCTCTTCTTCTTATACTTGAACTTGAACTGAAATCACTCTTCCTCCTATTCTTATCTACAGGTAAACCTTCTGTCTCTTTTACACAAGCCCATCATGCCTTCTACTTTGACTCCATTCTGTTCTATTGGGGGAGGCAGGCATGCCAGCTTCCAAGCTAAGAACCCCCGTGCAGTTTGCTGCCCCCATTGTGGACAACAGTTCAAACCGATCACTGATTGTGTTGATCTTATGGAGGACGACGATGAAGATGCCCCTACTCCTACTGCCGTCCCTACTTCTCGCCCCAACGAGCGCCGCAAACTATCATCAACGATTATTCCTACCAATCGCTCGACTTCACTCCCCGCTGGTATCGAAAATGCCACGCTTGACGCAATGGCTAGGCGTCAAGAAAGCATTGCCAATACGGGCCGCAAAGACCCAATTGCTATTGGGGTTCAAGCTACATTCTGGGTTGGTGCTGAAGCCTATGAATATATTGGCGACATTAAGACCATTGAGTACAGCAGCGCGCCGAAAGCCGTACGGAAGTGCATGGGCAATGTTTCAGTTGTCCTCCATCGCGACCACGGGACTCATGAGGCGATGGTGCGTTATCTAGTCAAGCAACTAGATCTAGAGCAGAGCAAGCATGCGTGGGAAGTTGTCTTCTCCGTCGAGAAAGGTGGCAGCGCGCCTGGACCAGCACGACTGCCCGAAAGGGCTTACACAACTACTAGACTCTACGACCTCTTGCGCCAGACTTCTACCAACTTTGACAAGGACATGAGGAGCTCTAAGGCTTCTCTGAGCTTCTGGCGTTTCTTTGAACTTGACCCTTTGGAGATGCCACCAAAGCCTAGGACTAAGAGGGGTTATGAGATCATGTCGGATGCTGACTCAGAGACATACTCGCCAAGTCCCAAGAAGAAAAAGGCCACTCGCCCAAAGGCACGCCTTCCAGCTGTCAAAGAAGAGCGGACTGTGACTGTGAAGTCAGAAGCTATTAAGCAGGAACCAACCACGCCTCTATCGGCAATAAAGGCGGCAATCAAACAAGAGCGCATCGTCGAAGACGAGCATATCGAGGATAACGACCCCTTCCTCTCTGACGTTGAGAATAAGACTATGAATAAGTTGTTGGCCGAGATTGTTGTCGCTGGGGATGAGGAGATCAGGGTTGAAACAACCCCTTTAAAGAGACAATCATCTCGTGTATCCAAGAAGTCATAGAAGGTGCAGCAGGATACATAGGAAGGTGTACTGTTGTGGCGTTAGGATCTCTTTATTCTTGTAATTTTAGATACGGGTGTGTGATCAATACTCTTAGTCTATTTGCGTAACAAAGAGAATACTTGTAGTCCCTTACAGACGCTTTATGTATATGCACAGCACGGTCCTGATATGACAAAGGGTTACAATTAGTGTGTGATATCTTTGGCCATTAAAGGCCTTATGATACCTTAACACTTATCGCAAGTGAAGCCTCCAAAGTATCAGGGGTGAGAGTGGGTCTTAGTGTGTGTACTTACGATAAGTTCAAGACCTGTGTTTCAATTGACAAGTAACCTTTTTGCGCTATTTGAGAAAGCCTTGGGTTTGAATTCTGTTTTTGCCTTTTTTTTGGGGGGGGGGGGGGGCTGGTTGGCGTGCAGGTTGTGTAATTGCGATGAGGCTGCGCAACCAAGAGAAGGGAAGGTATGCAACGAAGAGGAGGTGCGCAATGAAGAGAACTCGAAAGAACATACATATATATGAGGCTCAATTAAAAAGCATCATCCTCTGCAGCTGCCGCAGCAACGCTTTGGCTGAGTTCTTCCACATTGATGCCATTGTCTCCTAAATGGCCTCTAAGTCGATCAAGGCCACCAACAGGCGTCTCTAAAAGGCCAATACTCGGGGCTGTATTCTGCTCGAGATGACGCTGTAGATAATCACGCAAGGCGAGGTATGCAGACAGACGTGGTGTTTCTCCAGAATCCCTCTCGTTATCCTCCTCTTCTTCCTTAGGATCATCTTTATATCCATATTCTTCTGCAAAGACTTCGCACACATCGATCGTATCGTCCGGCAAATATGCATCAAGGTCATAGGGGTCGTCGGCAAAGGCATTCTGCAACTCCTCGAGGCGGTCTTGAGGAATGACTTCAGCAAAGTTCGTAGCTTGATGAGCCTCGGGTTGATGATATAGTATAAAAGGCTAGCCCGGCACAACATGTGGTCTGTTGCTTTGCTTGCGAATGTAGTGGGAGTTCCACATCAACACAAAGTCGGCAAACTCCCTGCGCAGGATTGGCATGTAGATATAGAGTAAGGCAATGCGGTCGGGGAGGGAGTCATTAGAGAAATGACTGGCCTGTGTGAGGGTTATGAAGTACTTCTGTAGATAAAGACTTTATGTTGGTTACAGTAATAAGTCAAGAGAGAGAACATACCCGCCAAGCCCCTCCTCTTCCTCGAGAGAAGCGAAGCCACCAACTCTCAATCTTCTCATTACTAGTGCTTTTTCCATATATCCAGCACTGTCGGAATGTAATGGGATCCCTTTATCCATCATCACGCACACGTAGTCGGTTTTGGGAGAGATACCAATGTGCACCCGCCATGAGAACAGTTTCTCCTCCGCGGTCAGAGCGGACGAGATTCGGCATCTTCCCTCGCTCAGAGAGAACACGTAGATACTGGCCTGCTACACTACGCGATGTACCAGCAGAGATTCCAATATAGAACCAGGTTATGTAGCGCGAGTAGGCATCAATTGAGGCGTAGATCTCAAATCCCCAGGCCTTGAGCTTGTCATATGCATCAATTGACCAGATGAAGTCAGGCCCTGGGGCAGTCCATCCAACGCGCT
The DNA here is from genome assembly GCA_020740775.1 of Ilyonectria destructans. Lineage (NCBI taxonomy): Eukaryota > Fungi > Ascomycota > Sordariomycetes > Hypocreales > Nectriaceae > Ilyonectria > Ilyonectria destructans. The sequence continues at coordinate 782,647 of JAHEWK010000023.1, forward strand.
GGTATCTCATCGTCTTCCATCGATCTGTAACACTCGCAGGATGGAACTCTCGAAATGCATCATAGAGTACCTTCCGACTGAGTACGTGACCTTGTTGGCGCACGTAGGTATAGAGATATGTTCGGCCGTATGTATTGAGGATTGTATTGCGTCGGGACTGGGATTCGAAAAATTCTCGTAACTTTTCGAGTTCGGGGGCGATTTTGTCTTCATCTTGGCGGCGCTAAAGGCCGAGTTCTCGACGTATATGGCTCAGACCTGTCTTAGTGATAATGAAACCGTCTGAATGGAGCTGGAGGAGGAGGAAGTGATCATTGAGAATCTGTTGAAAGAAGAGGTATTTGATACGATTATGTAGTTCCTCTGTATCCTGCGTCAACATTCGAAAGGAAGTGCCCCATTTACGGAAGTTCCGGTAAAGTGTTGATTGACTTATCTCTAGGGAGTAGTCAGATGCAAGTCGCTGCAGAATCTCTTGGTTAGTGAGCTTATCGTGAGACCTCCATTCCTCAAGCTGGAATTAATAGAGAGATAGATCGTGAGTTGGCCGAACCATGTTCTCTCATCCCCGAGGATAAGTCAACAAGAGTAATACAGGACAGAAAAGTGGGGAAGAGAGAAAGGGGGAGGAAATGTCTTATACACAAGAGTGGAGAATAGAATCTTTTTATACCGCCTCGTATGCTACTAGTGCTGACGCGGACTGGTCTACCCCTGACGAGAACTGGTCTACCCCTGATGATCAATACTCTTCATACCCTATACCTATGTCAATTCAAGAAAATAATTCAAGAAAATTTATCAAGAGATCAAGATAAAGAAGGCATATATAATATCAAGGTGAAGTCATTACTTATTTCTGAGTTATACTTAAAGAGAAGGAGGGGTATCAATCTATTAGTTCCTCCTACGCCATATCCTAAGATTACATGAAACAAAGGGAGACCTGCATCGCGATTTATTTATTTCTTGATGACCTTGACTGGCGAGCTCTTTTTGACCTCCGCTTTAAGGCTCTAGTAAAGATCTTCATGACCTCCCGAAATGCATCTTTTTCGTCAGGCTCGAGCTCATTAAAGAGACCTCGGCTATCCTCACTATCATCAGATTCAACCGCTTTGCGTTTCGTAGATGGTTTGGCTAGAGATAGTCAGCAATGAAATGAGACCAAGATATAGATATATACGTAATTCAGAATGAGAAGCAAGAGAACATCCAAGCCCTGATCGATTCCAGTCACAATTACCACAGATTGTAGAGCCCTCAGCTACAATACAGCCAATAAGGGCGCCTTTCTTCTGAGCACACCTAGTACAACAGTCCTGCGCCTCCCGCTCGTCTCCCATGAGATGGCGGATCATCGCATCACAGTTCTGACGGCGACTGAAGTTCAAGACGTAGGGGTTCTGCTTCAGACTCCGCATATCATACCGGGATCGGAGCTCTAACTCTCGGACCGGCTGTATAGGTTATTACAGAGCAGACCGGGGCAAGGACAAAGAGACTAACCTTATTGAGCTCGAGGATCGGAAGCACTCGAGTCGAACAGTGTTTGAGTGCATTCATTAGGGCCCAGACGGTGAGGTCTGGGTTTGCATCAGGCTGAGCAGCTTCATGGTCAAAGACACGTGTCTCTATACCAAAGATCTCTTTGGGCAGGAAGCAGAGTCTACTGGAAGGGAAACCGATAAGAGGTTCAGGTTCAGTACTCGCCGAGGCAGAGCGTCTTGTCTGTTGAGCCATTGGAGTGAAATTGAATTGATGAGGGTTATGTGAACACACATAAACACACGTCAGCAGTAGCATGAAGAGAGTAAGGCTCGTGGGTGCCACAGCAACACCAGGATGACAAGGGGGTCGAATGAGGATACGGATATTACGATCACTAGAGGTGGAGTCGATGTAAGTGGAAGAGTTATTTCAGTACTGAAGGGGGTGAGGTCCTCTAACTTGATGTGCCCTGATTGAAATTGGGCCAGCAGGTGGGTTATGACCAGTTGATCCCTCCGGCCTTCCGTAATCAGCCGGTGGGCGCCACGCCTCGCCGCTGTGCCGCCGTGGGATCAGCGACGGCTCAGCGGCGCCGTGGATACCATACAATACCTCATCACAATCACAGCTGTTGCGATGTAAATGAATCACTTTGATGCGTGCAATATATAAAGAAGGGCTTCCTCTTGGAAGCAGCTCTCTATTCCTACATCAAACATTAGTGCGAAGATGTATAACCGCAACCAAAGCCAGCGTCAGAACCCCCAAGACTTCCCCATTGCTGTGGATAACACAGAAACACCAGCAGGGCCTTTCCCAATAAACACCAACAACCAGTTTATTCTACAGCCCATTGCTAATAATCAACAAGCGCAGTTACCAGCCCGCCTTCCTCATATATCAACAGCTCCATTTCCTGTTGAGTATTGGAGGTCTGCTACTACCTTGCCAACAGATCCAACCTCTCCTACTATGCTCTATGCAGACCCCCAAGCATTTGCAAGAGCTCAAGCTACTCAATATCCTCCTCAGGGGCAGCCTGTTATTACAGAGGTACTGCCATTTGGATATCAGGTCAGGGGATAGTGGCATATTGGGTATCTTAATGATGTTCTGTATCAACGGGAACATCGCATTCATCCGGACGTGACTCCTATATGGACTCATAATCGATTTCAAACTCTTGATAATTCATATCGCAATATGAACATCACGGTCCCAGGCACAGTGTGGCCAACTGCTGCTGTAGGGATGACCTCTAACTTATCAAATCTCCGCGCAATAGAGGGATCAGGGATTCATATTTGGAATGTTGATCCAAATGGGTATGTTACGTGGATATGGCAGGGAACACAGTGATATCATAGAATAGCTTAATATCAGATTGTTATTACTATATCTCTAGTTATTTTGTAAGTGACAGCAAAGCATACTTAACCCTGTATGTAAACTCAACCACAACTTTATTAAATCAAGCCATTGGATTACCATACCTATACTCGGAGATTAACCTTCTTCTTCTCTTTCTAATGATATCTAACAATCATATTTCCCATTACTATTACAAATGTTACTAGGGGTGGTTCCCATCTTGATACCATCTCCCTTGCAATTCAACATCTCTCTCAGCAGCATCCCATATATCTTGCATACCTCGCCGCCCTGGGAAAGGATTCTCTGCCATCTCTATCCCTACATTCTGTTCAACCCGTTCATTCTCAGCCTTATCCCAATCAAGATAACTCATCATTTCCTCCTTAGTCCATTCTCTATTACTATTTCCTGCCTTGCAATGACTCCCCATTTGCTTGTAATTAAGACACCAGTCATAGTCTGCTTTACTATAACGTACCGGCAACCCCATAGCCTTCCGGTATTGCTGATTGGTCTTGTAGGCTCCCCGGGGCAACGTATTAAACCAGACCTCTCGTGCTTCTTTGTATCGTTGGAAGATAGCACGGGGGTCATCAACTCGTAATACAGGCGCTGTTGCTGTATTTGCTGCCGTGACAGTTGCTAGTCCGGCTGATACAGGAGACAGCATATGAGTTGTTGTATGTGTCGTTGTGTGTGTTGTTGTGTAGGCTACAGTCTCAGATATTGTAGAGGATCCTGCTGGAGATGATGGGGATAGTGAGCGGGTTACAGAGCGAGCAGATGTGTGTGTTGTTGTATGTGTTATTGTAGTGGTTTGCGCGGGAGCTTGCAATAGATGTTCGTAACGTAAAGGGCATGCTTTGGACCTCATTGTATGGCCTTGCTCGTGACATTTCGAACACGTCGGCAGTGCCTTTGGTTGTGCTGCCTTCTCAATGCGTTCAAAGACACAGGTCTCATGCCGTGTGCTTGTTGATGGCAGCATTGAACTAGCTGCTAGACGATCAAATTGCTTGTGAGGCTCAATGATAAGCCGGGGGATTCCTGAGCGTTGGAGATGCCAATGTGAATGGAAATGCTGTAGTTGAAGGGGCTGGTTTTGCTCTAGCAAAGGCTGAAGGGCATGAGCACAGGGCAGACCAAGAGTCTTAGTGAAGGCCCCTGTGCACATAGGATGTTCCTTCAGTAGTCGTTCCCGTTGAGCCTCAACCTTGTGTAGGGCTTCATGTGAGATCCAACCACGCATATTACTGTACAATACCCCGGATAGCCGAAGAGGTGCAGCAATATGCTGCCTGGCCTGGTTTGCCTCAAGTTCAATAAGCTGATTCTGTAGAACAAGCTTGATAATCCTCCAGGCTTCAAAGAGGTCAACTTGCGAGGTTTTCAAGTGACTCTTGATAAGCTGATGAATGCCCTCACATCGTGATGTGACATATTGCTCAAAGTGAAGGTATTGGCCGACCCACGCCTTCACGAACTTCTGCTTGTGGAGATCTAGCCAGGTCTCCATGATGTAGCCCACTTCGTTGATATGGTCAGAGATATAACGCTCCTTGAACTTCTCAAGTCTCTCATTGTAGATATCCTCAGTCGTTGAGGCTACAATCTCATGCCAATATCCATAGAATACCTTCCACTCTTCATACCCTTGAGGATTGCCTTTATCTTGAGTGAATGCAGGTATACAGTAGCTCAGGACTGCCTTATTGATATGCCATAAGCATAACATCAAGATTGACTCAGGGAAACAAGAGGACGAAGAAGCAGCATTCATACAAGCAAGACAGCGATCTGTAAGTATTACAGATGGAAGGGCTGCTCCATGAAGCTCATACATATACCGCAACTGTCCAAGAGCCCAGATGAAGTCATCCTCTTCCTCACCACTAAGGAATGCAAGTGCAATACAGAAGGATCGTTGACAAGCATCAACACCAACTATATCAAGAAGCGGCATCTTGTACTTATTGGTCTTATATGTACAGTCCAATATAAGCACTTCAGGATATGATTTGAGGTATCCCAGTGACTTCGGATGTGCAAATAACACTGCCACAACTCTGCCACTCTCGTCAAGGCGAATTCGGCTCCAGAAGCCCTCGCTCTTAAGCTGATCAGCAATAGGGATGCGTTTTTGACGTCATAAACCCCAAGTTACCAATTGACGTCATAAACCCCAACTGACGGGTAATTTACCGTCATAAACCTCCTTCCTAATTGGGTTTAGTGACTATCCCAAAAGGGGTTGGGGTGGGGGACGACCATGAGTTGTTGCGATCCACACAGAGGCAGAATCCGGGGCAGCCTACCCTGCACCTCACCGATTCATTTGTAGTCCACCCGATCGACGATCAAATCGATCGATTGAAGGTTAAATCGATACGATATCGATCGAGCAGTGGTTCTAATCGATCGATATCGATCGATTGACAGGTCCGATCGATACGATCGAAATCGAAATCGAATCGATTAATCGAATCGATCAAATCGATTGATCGATCGATTTCCAACCCTGATTTTAAGGCTAATTTAAAAAAGATATAAATATTTGAAAAACTGGCATTTACTATACGATAAGGAGTGAGTCGCTCGCTTGTCTGAGTCGTTCGCTTATCATATACGTTAGCCTGTTATTGCACAATTCGTTCATATAGGGTATTTAGCCTTAACAGCTCGCCCCCATTCTCCCTGGCCTAGATTTGTAATTTTACGACCATTCCCGGCACGCTTTGGTCGCAGGGATCGACTGTTCCATATGCATTCCTTGGACCATTCCACCCGATTCTAAGATTTGGGTCGTAAGGAAGATGCACTAACCCGGATAAAAGGTAATAAATTTAACCAACTATTGGGGCCCTCCCTCAAGGATGGCAGAAAAGGGCGACGGAGCGGAAGGTCCGACTCCATGTAGATAAAAATCTCATTCCGAAATGTATAATGGATTCCTTCGTGAACCATTGTATTTCCACCAATAAACTCTCCTTTAGTCTCGTATTGTTGATCGCAAACCATATTCAATAAATCAGTGTGTACTAGCGGCTTAGAAGAGTCAAGATGAGAAACCAGCAACCTTTCTTCATTATTCAGTTTTCAACATGTTTCCGCTCATCGTGCAGCTTGCACTCACCGTCGGCACTTTTGCTGCACGCAGCCTTGCACCGAGCCACCAAACCGAGGAACTCTCCTCCAACGTTGTCAGCCGGGCAGCTAGTCTCCCCAGCAGCTTCAAATGCAGTTCAGCCGATGCTCTGGTTAGGCCTAAGAGTGACGGTCACAACTTTGCGGGCATCAAAGATCCCACCATTGTTCAGGTCGACGGTGCTTATCATATCTTTGCCAGTACAGCTAAGGAATCAGGTTATAACTTGGTTTACCTTAGCTTTAGCGCTCTGCTAAAGCTGTTATCACAGGTGATCTATGTTTTGTCGGCGGGCGTAAAGAACAGGGAGCAGGGCTCCACTGGTCAGCAGGGGGACTAACTTACTTTTCTCTTTCATCAGTTCATACTAGTTTATCCTATCAACTCACTTCTTGATCCTCACTTTCCCCCACCTAATCGGTGCAATAAATTGCATCGTGAACATGTGTTTATTCTTAGGTTGATCTAGTGAAGTAGAAAACAAGTTACATGTTTGGGAAATACTGAGCGGCAAATTGGCTGACTCGGTGAAGCCAAGCATCACCTGCCACATGATCACCACTGGAAAACCCGCCATGTGCTTTGAGGTAGTAGTAAAAAAGTTGGAGATCCGCCCATGCCGGATTCTCTTGGTTCGGGGCGGTCTGGAGCCACGCGAGCATGATGTCCGTCTTGCGCCCTGCTTCTTCAAAGTCACGACTGACTATCAACCTGTCAGCAAATCTGCCTAGATAGGAAACGCTGGCTGAATCCATAGAAGCCACGTCCATCTCCGGGAACGAGTCTCTTGCAATTTCCTTCCTGGTGCCCATATGGCCCAATAACACGATATAGTGACAGCTGAGCCTTTCAATCATGCGGTCGCCAACACGAAGACGTTTGAAACAGTCTACAGCTGCCTCTAGGATTATGGCGATGAACTCATTTCGGTCTTTGTGTGACAGACGAACAAGCCGACGGAGTAGCCAAACTAGGGGATGGCCTTCCCCAAAGACAACCAACATTGTGTCATGTGTGTGCCGGAGTAATTCAAATGTCAGGGCTTCGTGTCGCTGGTCAAAAGCGGTCACGAAGTCGAATAAATAGAAGATAAGAGTGGGATGTCGTTCCTTCACTAAAGACCCAAGGTCATCAAGCGATTTGTTGAGAGCTTGAAAGCCGGGTTTCATCATGTTAACCATGATCATGGCGCGGGCTTGATCCAGTCTCCTGTAGCATCGAACAGTGACGGAACAGTTGACAACTTGATCAACGTGAGATCTTCTTACAGATCCGTGGTAGCATGAGCGATAGTAGCCGTTGAGCAGTCGAAGTAGCTCGTCCGTGTATTGAAGAACACTGGAAACATGCAAAACAGGCTCTGGCGATGGTGAGCGACAGACGATATCAAAGTTGGAGCTACTCATCTTGAGCATGCCCGCTTTGATCTTTGTCTCGAGGTCTGGTCTGCGGCGTAGATACTTTTCGACCTGTTCCCAGTTGACTTGTCTACCTCGCACAAAGAAGATGGACTGTTTTCCGGCAACACTGCGTTGTTGTTTAAGTAGAGACATCTGAATGACTTCTTTCTCTTTGTATTTCTTATCCAAGCCCCATTTTTTAAAGCGATGCTTATACATCCTTGTTCTATTCATTGTTTAGCATCCGTGTGCCTCGCATGTTGAGACCATGTCTGAGTGACTACTCACGTTGCATGGAAATCATGTCTCAGTCGCATTGTTTCTACCACCTCTTTAAGCGGCCTCGCGTCATCTGAGTAGAGTCTCGTGATATGGGGACGCATACGAGCCCACTCTTGATCTGTGTACACACTGGTAGACATGGTCTGATATTGGCTGCGGTGTTGAACTTGGGTGGGGAACGAATGAGCCACAGTCTATGCTGGCAAACTAGGGATCTGGCCCCCAGGAGATCAGGGCCAATTAACGGGCTCGTTGTAAGGAAGAAGAAAGTGTCTTAAGACGTTGACCCAGGAAATGTTCCTTTTAGAAGATCTCGAGTCGAGGATTGGTGAAGAACAAAAGAACAGCCCCCCATATGGACCCTAGTTCTCAGTGGCCCTTGCCGATACACTTAGCGGCTTACTATAACCATTGTGATTGGTTGAGAACAAAAGAACAAGACTGTGGATTCGTTTTAGGGGCTGCTAGGCGAGTTACTAGGATTCAATAAGCGATGACATGGATTATTTGTGGGACAAAACACACCTCGGAATGTGACACTGGAAATTGGGGTCTTGGCGGCCGCGTGGAAAAAAGATGAGACACGGGGCAACGAAGCTCTTCTATTCGTGGGAAAAAGAAACGCGATAAACCCCAAAAAAAGCACAGGAATAAGAATAATAACTTTAATCGTTCAGTAATGCTCTATTTCCACGCGATGTTTCAGTTTGACATTGAGGAGTCTGTGGGGATGCACGTTTGAAACTGGAAAACAGTGAACCCGCTAATCATGATCTGACAATTTGGTTCTTGAACGTACTTGACCAGTGCCAAGATATACCAAGGTGTCAGGTTTCGCACACATTGTAATGTCTTGACCTCCGTTCAGGTAATTAGGGAAGTAGGCGATGTTGCCAAGATCTTACCCACTCGTATAATTACATGGCTAAACCAATCTGGTTGGGTGGACCTTGATATATAAACCGATGTGATGGCATCTTCCTGGACAGTTCAATCCAAAGCCATTCATTCATCCCTTCACTTCGTAGAGCTAGCCTCTTCAAATCGTTCTTTCTTCATAATTTTACTTCCTGTCAGTCGTTTGCCTCTTCTCGCGTTCGCTCCATCCATCACTCGCAACCATGAAGGCTTCTCAGGTTCTCCCCGCTGTTGTCGGCCTAATTACCTCAGTCCACGGCCACTACACCTTCGATAAGCTCATCGTCAATGACGTCCTCGAAGGCTCTGCCAACACCTACATCCGACCCCACCAGAATGGGTACATGCCCACCAAGTTCATCAACGTCCCTGAGGGATCCATCACTCCTCTTGATGAGGATTTCACCTGCAACAAAGACTCTACCGCTGTTTCCAACGTCTACAGCGTCAAGGCCGGTGATAAGATCGGTATGCAGCAGGCTTATGGCGCCACTGGCATACAGCATCCTGGCCCATCGCAATTCTACATCAGCCCGGCTGATGGTGTTACTTCCTATGACGGCACTGGTAGCTGGTACAAAGTCCACCAGTCTCTTCTATGCACTAGTGGAGATGCCGAGTCGCTCCGCTCTACCGCTTGGTGCACTTGGAACGAGGACCACGTCTGGTTCACGGTCCCTTCAACCATCCCCGACGGCCAGTATCTTGTCCGAGGCGAGCATATCGCTCTTCACGGCGCCCACGGGGGCGAGGCTGAGTTCTACTACGCCTGCGCCCAGATCGAGGTCACCGGAAACAGTGCCACCAGCATCCCCGGCACTGCTGTCCAGATCCCGGGTGTTTACCAGTCCACTGACGACGCTGTCAACTTCAGTCTCTGGGGTACCTCGACTTCTTACGACTACATTCCTGGACCTGATGTCATCCCCGGCGGTACTATTCGTGGCAGCGCTGATGGATCTTCTGGTGATGTTTCCGAGACTGTGTTGGATAACTCCAGCTCCGGCTCGGATGACTCTTCTGATAACGACTCCGATGGCACCAGTGTGGTCTCTACTCCTTCTACGACTCTCGTAGTCGTTCCCCAGAAGACCCCCTCGGCCGAGGCTACTTCTGCTCCTGTTGGCAAGTGTGGAAGCTTCCAGTCGCGACAAGCCAAAGCTTTCAAGGCCTAAAGGATCTTGTCCAGACTCGTTCGAATTAAGAGACGGCAGTCTTCTAATTCAGGCACGCGTCTGAAGGATTGGGTCATGTCTAAATATAGTGGGTCCAATCCGCTCATATCTGACTTGGGTCTAAGAAAATGACTTGGCCGGAGTAAATTATTTCTCTTCATGCTACTGGTATAGCCCTATTATATAAACGAGTTGGGAACGAATTACTCTCAGAATGAATTACCTGTGAATATCTCAGTGTTGGTAAAGTGAAATGCTGTTACACTGAATGGATAGGATCACGATGATGATGATGATGAAAGCTCTTGATTTCTAGCTAAGGGACGGGCCTAGAGCCCGTCTTTTATACATGATGAAGACGGCTGCTGCAGGAGGCGGCAGTCCGTCGCCGCCGCACGGGGGCCGGGATCGTGGTCATAGGGCCGGCGATGTGGTCCGAGAGAGAAAGAAAAGTCGCGTTGTCTAGGAAAGCCGGAAATGAGGTTATCATACGTCTCAGGATGACCCCGAAATGTGACATGAGTTCTGGCAAAACTTAATTCCGGAAGTCATTTCAGCCGAAAAAGTTTAACATGTGAATAATTTATATTAACAAGAGAGTGTAAGTCAAGCAGAAGCTACTTATGCTCGCTCATAAGTGTAAAGTTAGAAGGAAATACTTCCTAATATTAACAACCACCTCTTTACGCAGCCTCTATAAATTCCGATTTGTACTCCTTCCACGCCTTGACGCGCAACGCTTGCATTTTGAAGCTGAGCTCTTCAAATTCATCGACATCTTGCAGCTCGCAATAATCGGCCATAAACTCGACCTTCAATTCATCAATGGCACCCTTTTTCTTAGGAGCGAGGTTCTTGTGTGACCTGGCGGAAGTTGTGGCCGGGGACGACCGAGATACCGATGACCTGCCGATACCAAGCGACTTTTCAACGACTCGGAGGTGTCTCATATAACATAGGCCGTTGTTACACTCCGCATTAGCGGAGTGTTCATTCCACTTTTGCCGTAGCCGTCAATGGGATAGGAGTTCACGTTAATTGACGGTCTAGATACTAGCTGCTTTGTCCTCGCTCGTAAGACCCCGAGGACGTGGACACGTAAGTATATAGTATCAGGCAGTTTCAGCTCGACCAACTGACAAACTCAACCACCTTCACAGAACTGCCCAAGGCTTTCTTGGCGAAGTTGAATATACCATAACGGTATCCCATGAAGTAGCTCCAGTCAGTACTCAAGGTGAAGCCACCGCCAAGTTGAGAAAACGACTTCCCATCCGTACTGTAGGAGAATGTCGCCTGCCTAGAACCCCCAGGCCGCACATCCATACTGACCTGCAGCCAGACTTCGTCCTGTGAAATAGGGGCAGTTCCGACTACAGTTCCCTTGCTGGTGGTTGCCCAGCCAGCATTAGGGTCTTGAGTGAGGCCGTGGACGGCGGTAACTGTATACGTATGTCCGTCTCGAACAACACCGATCCATGCAGACAGCTCTTTGAATGCAGCCAACCCAAATTGATCGCCGTCTGTCATGTTCCTGAAGTTAATTTTGACGGTCCCTGTTGGGAATTTTCCGTGAAGCCGATGAGTCAGGGTATTCTTCGCCCGGTACAAGTCGTCCGTCACCGTGGCGGTTTGGAGTGTTAGTCCAGGGGAGTTTAGGGAGAACTTTGTCGTGTCTGGATTGTGGTTCCACTCCCACCTTGGACCCAGCGAGTTGCCCCAAAACTGATCTCCACCAATCCACGGACATTGTCATTCTTCGGGAGAGGGTATGGGTAGGATTCAGCCTATCCACCGTTGACTGTTTGAAGAATCGGAAAGCCGTCCGAGCCCCATGTTACCGGAGCAAGAACGGGCATCCGGCCTAGGGGATAAGCCTAAGTAAAAGACATGAAGTGCTAGTGCCCATTAGGAGTCTCGACGAGACTGCCCTGAACGGGTGTGCCTCCGTCGGGAACCGGCGATGGAATTTGTTTGCTCAGAACTTTTCTTTCGTAGGAACCAAAAGGACTGGAAGCCTTGAATATCTCGGTGATACCGTCAGCAGGGCAATCATCGAGGATGTAATACAGGCCGTTGATTTTATACATGCGGTTGCCCTCGATTCCTGTGCACTCGGAGGGATAGGTGAATACTTCCTGTGTCCGGACGACGCTGAGCCCATCCGAGGAGAGTTGAGCAACGGAGACATGGTTGCTTCCGTAGGCGACATACATAGTGTCGTCGTCGTCTATCAAGAGTCCGCAGTCGTAGAAGCAGGGTTGGAAGCTCGCGGATTTCTGCCAGGGTCCCGTGACATCTGAGGCGGTATAGACGTACGTAGTCCAGAAGTCGACGCAGCCGATCCAATACCACTTGTCGTTGCTCTGGCGGTGTCGCAACGTGGAAGCCCAGATTCCGCGGTTGTAGCTGGTCTCGTTGTTTTGCATGGAGTAACCGGACCCAAAATCGAGGGTTGGCACGGAACGACCGATCACCTCCCAGTTTACCAGGTCGGTGGATTTTAGAATTGGTGCGCCGGGAGAATAGTGGAAGGTGGAGCTTGAAAAGTAGAACGTTGTCCCGTCAGGGCCAAGAAAAACGTCATTGTCTGGGTAATCTTCATAGATGACGGGATTGGTGAAAGTTTGGGCTTGGGCCATCAAGCCAATCCCAGGACAAGACTGGCGACGGAGAGCCACATGGCTATGATACTAGGTGTGGAGCAACGAGGAGCAAAGTAATGAATGACTGTGTGGTTGGCAGAGAGTCGAGTGGTGGCTGGGGCTCGTAGTACCGTAAAAACTCTGTCAACTCGCGCAGCCTAGCGTCTCCGTTTTCCACTGTTAACCGCGAAAACGTCAACAAATAGCCTATTTTATTGGTTGCTTTTTCTTTTATGGAGACGCTAGGCTGCGCGAGTTGACAGAGTTTTTACGGTATATATGTCGTTCGTGAACAACTCCAGCCAGAGTAACCATGGTTACCAAAACTATATTCGGCTAATGAGCTCATACCATAATCTTGGCAATTTGGTTTAGCCTATCAAACTTAATGAATAATCTGGCTAGCAATCCCAGTGGCTTCGCAGTAGCTGCGCATGTCAGTCAGTGAACGTGTGGCACAGACTAATTACCTGTTAGTTGGGTTCCTGCAGGGTCACGAGGCATCTCTCCCCGCCTTCGCTTCGGTGGAGTTGTGAGGTTGTGTTGTGGGGGACAACTTTTGTACAGTGTCCCAATGCTACGGCCTCTCACTTCATCAAACCTGCTGTCCGGGATAATTATCCACCGGGTAAATGATTCAGGTAGTGCAAGGGTGAATGGCGCGGAAGAATCCATTGGCTGTTGGGGTGCCGGTTGGCCCGGGTTCAGGCTATGTCGGCATCGTGACGATCTGGAAGATCTGCATCCGATAGATACGTATCGTCATGATGAAAATGGCGGGTTCGATGCGTGACGAACCCCCGTCGTGTTGGAGCCAGCCCCACGGGTCTGGGTGCAATTAAGCGGGCCGCTGGTTAGCCCACAAATCGACTCTAGCTCAAGGGCCGTGGGCTAGCCGGCATTCTCCGTTTCCTCATTAACTCCTCCACAATCCCTTTTAGTGTCGCTTACCATAGTACGACACTTGGGTCACGAGCAGGGGGTCCAGCCAACCAGAGTAAAGCAAAACAAGGGTACATTCAGCCCCACCTATTTTGTATGGTGATAGAAGTCCCAACAATTCCCGGCTCTACATAGAGCTACATTACACTGCTGACAGCGGTATCGTGACTGCTTTAGTCCCCGGCCCCTATTGCTGCTGACTGCTTGCAACGGCTGCTGCGGCCGCCCCTCTCTAAGCTGTATTTCTTTACAAGCTTGACAAGCTGAGCAATTCTTATTTCGGACCCATTGGTGCTGTGAAATAGGCGTAAATTCGTCTCCGGTCCGAAATCTCTGTCTTGCATGACTGTCAGATGCATACTTGGCAATAAGATCATTGACAAGGCGTTGCCGCCAATTGGCCTGTGATATGTGGACATTAGAATGGATTTGCCCCTGCTTACTTAACTGCCTGTGGTTAGCTGCACAACCCATTTATAACGCCTTGCCGTATCTGGAAATTAGTGGTTTGTGTAGCTAGCCACCTGAGTTCTCGGTTATTGTTGCCGACGTCTCGTACAACATTGGAAAGGAACGACGACCAATTTCGGGCCGCGGACTATGCATTGTTGCGTTGTCCGTTCGTCATCTGACATTCGCGCTCGGGAAGAGGATGGAAGAAGACACCGGAGGATTGGCCAGACATTGGTCCGACAAACAAGCTGTGACTTTGTTGCCCCATGTTCGATTTAATGGGAATGTCTATTGCGCCAATAATATGATCATGACTGTAGTAAACTGTGGCTTTTAAGTTTAGCCTAAATACGCTAGCAGTGCTCGAGAAACGCTTGTCGGGCTCTCTTCTAGGTATTGCCGTAGCAAGTTGTAAAACTTTAAAATCTCTCCCGGCGTCTCTCACCGCGTTTGTGTGGAGATGAGGCGTTTCTAGAGGCTGGGTTGTAAAATGGACCAATTACAGCCGCTTCAATTTACCCGGCCTCTCATTACTTTACCCGGCACGAGTCAAACGCACCTCTTAAAAAGATAACGTACTCCACAAGTGAGTGTAACAAACAAGCAAGTGCAACAAAAATCTCAACCTTCAATATAGAACATTAAATAAAAACACAATAAAGCGTCTAATCAATTAAAACTAATCGCTATAATTTTCCCCAGACATCGCAATAATAACCTGACATATTCTTGCGTTATGACTGGTCTTTCTGCAAGTTCCACAACGCCTTTCTTTCGGTCACGCTAACCTTCCTTAACCACGATTTCTCGACGATTCGGCTACTATCTGTGTATCAACATCCTTCTGATCAATTGAATCCCTCCCTTCATCTAGAGTCCTCTTTCCTCCATTACGGAGGCGTGTCTTTTTTGCTCTTCGCCGCCTGCTAAGGGTCTCATTCGTCTGTTGAAGGATCTGGATCTCAGACTTCATTAATGCCATCTCATGCATTATTGCCTTCGTTCCCTTAGAAAACGACTCAATTGCATCAAGAATCGATGTTGGAGAGCTGCTTTGATGCCTTTCAACTCGTCTTTTAAGGAATTCAGACTGAGAGCTAGCCTCAAGAACGTTCTTTGGGGTCTTTGAGACCCAAGGTTCAGGAAGGCTAGCCTCTTCCTCGACAGATGTTGGAGTCTGTAGCTGGATATCAAGCTTTGATAACACATTTTCTGGGTCTAGAGGAACAAGCCCTACTCCTCTAAACCCCCCCCGGATGTTGCTTTCTGTCATTGCGGCTTGAAAGGCGGCGTAAAACGCTTCAAAGAACTCGGTCTTCGAAATGTGGGTTATAGAGGATCTGATCAGATACTCTATTTGCCGACCGTAGGCTGTTTTGAGCGGCCCAAAGCACCCGACATCTAGAGGCTGGAGTAGATGAGATGAATGAGCTGGCATACAGAGCGTGATGATGTTATTATCCTCGCAATATAGCTCAAAGTCGGCCGAGTGGTGGCTTTTATGGCCATCAAGGATCAGAAGGCGATGGCGACCATTTGATCGGGTCTTTGTGTGCCGGTCAAAATGCTTGATCCACTCAAGACCTGTCTCATTGTCAGTCCAGCCATTTTTGGTCGTAGCGATAGCCCAATCGCCCGGGAGGTTGCTGAGTGGTGGGCGGGGACAAGAGACACTAGAAACACACAACCCACCCAGAAGGCGGCTTTGGTGATGACTGAAGGGGTGATGTGTCTGCTATAGCAGAAAGGGGTCGGGACCAAAGGCAGGAAAAATAGATCAAATGAATAGGACCAATGGACACTGTATTCAGTACCATTTGATCAAACGGTTCACATCAAAAGAGACTAAAAGAATGGGCTAGAAAGACTGTAAATTGAGCTAAAGACTGGTCATGACTGAGGTGTAGCCAGATAGCTATCCTCGTGATGATCTTGAAAGAGGGATGCTTCTTGCTTGTGCTTGTCGTCGTGCTTGTGCTTGTCCTATCTACTAACATCCAAAGCTTTCTCTTGTATGGTCCCAATGAGTCAGGCCACTAGTCCCTATACAGTGCAGCCTTTCCTGTTGAAGGAGGCTGCAGCAGTCTTAGCCCTGGTCGCGGCAAGGATCTGATCAAATGACCAACATCCCTAAAGACAGCAAATCCCTGACTCAACAGTGTGAATAAGATTTTTTTAAATAAATTTATAAAAACTTTTTTAAAAGTCTAGGAAAATTTATCATTATTATTATTAAATTAATAGATTTAGGGTTTAAATTATAGCCACTTTAAGCCTAGTTTAGATTTTTAAGAAACTTTTTAAAAATCGGGTTTTAAGGTGTAAAACTGCTTGGTGCACTCACTTGTCTGATGCACTCGCTTATCACATATGTTATATCTTTACTGTAACGGGTCAGACCCTGCTGGACAAAGCAGTGCCTTGTCCTCTTGCTGGTCTGAGCACTGTTGCTCTGGTGACGACTTACTCTATTTTGTCGCAGGATTTTCTGTCCCTTTCTCTTTCTTTCTTTCTTCTTTCCTCAGCTCGAATGTAAAACGCATGAGGACTATATAGCTGTAATTTACACTATTAGAACCCTTCACATTTATATTCTTAAGTAAAGAGAGATGAAAATTAAGATATAAATTTTTATCCTAAATATAAAAAGTCTAACCTTCTTAAAATCTAATTTACTATTTAGTTGTTTTATTTTAATATTTAACTATACGAATAAGGCTAACGTGTATGATAAGCGAGTGGCTCAGACAAGCGAGTGGCTCAGACAAGCGAGTGGCTCACTTCAAAATCCTATACAAAACGCCGTTTTTAACTCCCTTGCAAATACCATCAATTTTTAATAAATCTTAACTAAACATCACTTATATATTTTCTATAGCATAGTGATAGAAGATATTTTTTCTCAGATTTTACAAAACTTTGTTTGAGAAGTTATTCTAAAACTTCAGTATAAGGTAACGTATATGATAAGCGAGTGTCGCAGACAAGTGAGTGTCGCACTTATACTGTACAGCTAAAAGGCTAAACTTTAAATTTTCTAAAATGCCCTATAAAGGTAATAGAAAAATAATAAAAGTATTTCTAGGTAAATAACTTAAAATCGTCTATAATAGTATTTTTTAAAGATTTTTATAAAAATTATTTAGCTTTAAAATTGTAAAAAACTAGAAATATACAGTGTAAATAAGCTTTTTTAAAATATCTAACTAAGAAAAATTATATAAAACCTATAAAAGTTCATCTATATAAAACTTAAATTAATGAATTTAATTCTAGAATATGAGTTATTTTAGGCTTAATTCGAATTTCTAAGGATTTATTTTCATTTTGGTGTAAACACTAAGAAATTTTAAGTGCGACACTCACTTGTCTGCGACACTCGCTTATCATGTACGTTATCTTGTATTTTATCTTACTTTAATATAATTCTATAGAATTTAGAACTAGCTTTCTAATAACCCTTAATTTCTTAGTAATTAGGTGGCGGCACTGTGGGGTGTACGGAGACTTTTGTCCTGGAACTGTAGCATTCCAGTCGGTATAAGTTCGGTTGTTGTTAGATGAACTTGCTTTTTATGCGGTGGTGCACAGACGAAAATGTGGTTTCCTGTCCAGAAAGCCGAATGTCGACCGAAAACGACAGGTCCTTTGTACAGTAGTAGTACGTTACACTAAATCTGTGAATCGAAGTTTTGCTGATCATCGAGGAATGAAATGTCACCAAGTGTTCCCACCCACCTAGCATGCATGAGTGGCGCTATGATCCGTTCTGGCCGATTGGTGCTAATAATGTCAACGCCACTCCCAATCTTCAGGCATAGAACTAGCGTTACAGTGACCGACAATTAGTCCCAAGCTGCATATGTAGTGTTCAAGAGGGCGGAATGGACCGGTCTAGAACGACAGCCCCTCTTAAAGCCAGGTAGCTATCAAAAAAACGAGGTTATTAATCGATGATGCGATGATTTGTTAGTATTCTCTTGGCCTAGAATGTTCTTTTACTGCGACATCCCATGGCTCATTGGTGCATGGGAAGGCGAGGCGCGGAAGCGTAGCATCGAGCCCAGATGATGATGTGGTGGCGAGGGACTGACGAAGTATGACGCCATATTAAATGGTTAGCTACCACTCCCAAAGGGGCTATCCAATCTTTGAAGACGGGTGTGGTATGTTACCTCCTAGCAAATCTCAGCCAGATGCATTACAACACTGGTGTGAGGAACTTTATGGCTAGCGTAAGATTATAGCATAACCTAGTCCCAGAGGGCCGGATGTAGACTACAAAGATCACCGATTCTTTGCCCTTTATATAAACAGTGACTTGGAATAAATCATGAGCTATGAAAGCGCTCCTTCCAGCAGACCTCACCGTTGATAGACTCGACCTAGCGCAATGCTTCACTATCACACGAAGCCCCTGTTTCAAATACATCCCCCATTAGATGCAGCGGAGTACCGAGATAATCTTATGGGCAGTGTCGTCAAATATCCAGATATGCCCACAGAGACATACGTGTCCTACAAAATCGAAAAATTGCCAAAGAACATCATATTAAAACTGAACCCTCCCACTCAGGTCCGGAACATCGAGTTTTGGACGCATAGAATCAAAGAGACTAAGGGTCTATCCTCGGTCAACGAAGTCCTTGAGAGGTTCCACGAGAGTTCGAATGCAACAATGGCAACTATAGCGCTGCTATGGCATATGGATTTACCAGGCGAGAAGTTCAAGGAGCTGCTAAAAAACACAGCCTATTTAGAGCAGCTGTTTGACCTTCTGAGGAATAGTAAGAATCATGAAGGGTATTTCATTACGGATATCGTCACGCTGGTAAACTATGAGGTTGCCGTAGAGTCTCGAAACTCGCAAACCAATAGTCTAACGGAGCAGGTGGGGGTAGAGGTTGGTGCTAGCATTCAGCATCGAGTTTCCAGTCAGTACTGGTACTCTGGATGCTATGAGGGGGAACTAATTGTATTTCTGGGATATCATCGTGTAAAGCTCAAGAAGATGGACGGCGCCATGGCAACTCTTGGGAGGTTGTTTCTAGGTCAAAATCATGGTCTCAAAGTGCGGTATGGGTTCGACTTCTGGCCACAAAAAATTGAGGGTCCTGTCGAGAGAGGTATGGAAATATCCTTGGGCGATACAAGCGGGAGAAACAAAATTGTCAAGGAACAACGGGTGCGACTACCAGATGGTCACGTCGAAATTGTCAGGGAGCTGGGGTTTGATGTTGAGATTGTCGGATGAGTTAGCGGGAAGAATTAGAATCTGTCACATTACTAGATCCTGCCAGCTACAAGAGCATAGAAAATTGCCTTCGGCTGGGGAATGTAATAGCTACGGATCCGCAACTTCAAGGAAAGTCAACTGCTGCGGAACCGAGCTAAAGCTATCCATATCTCCACATCCCTATTACATTTCTTTTTTAAGGTAAAAAAACGCCTTGCCGCCTCCTCATTCTCTACTAATCCTTGTTACATGTCCTTTCACCGAAAAGGCCTCCTTAGTAGAAGCCCTAATTGCATTGTCAAGTCAAAAGGTTAAAATCTTACACTTGCCCCTCTCATTGGCTGCTTTCCGTGTCCAACGTTTCATTTGCCTCAATTTAAAGTCTGCACCTGTAACACCACTCGATGCATTCCGCATGTCGAGTAGTCAATTTGCCTCCCAAGATAATGAGCGCGCTAAAACGCGTAAAAGGCGCGTTTGCAGAATTGATTGTCTGCACATCTGTAACTCATAGCTTTATCACTCTATCATTTCTATCATTGTTGTTTGCTCAGTGCTACATACGATGGCTCTATATCATGACTCTTCGCTGCAAAAGATATTGCAGCAGGTGTATCATTTCAGACGCAACCTCCGGATAAAATGCAGATGAAAGAGCACCCGTAACTCGAACAAACCGAAACAGCTTCCTGGTTGGGCATGGAAAAAAGACTATACGTTGGGTCGCTGGCAAGGTACACTCCTTTATAGTTCTGCCGCCAAGGAGGCCCAGTTGCGCCTCCTTATGTTTGATTGAGCAAGGGTCACGATGGCACATACATCCTACAGCTCTCGTTGTTGGCTGAATACTTCCGTCAAGGATGCGTTTTGGCCACATGCATTTCAGATACCTGCATCGCCAGAAAGGACGAAAAGACAAGCTTCTCTTGGAAGCAGTGCTGTCAGCAAGCCAAGCTGGGCTTACAGAATCATGTGTGGGTCTCTCTTACGGAATGGTTCGACAGGAACAAGGCACTTTGTTACAAGAAGGTCGGCTAAAAGCATTTCTCAGAAGCACCCGGCGAAATATAAATACATTCCCTCCTCAAACGTCAATGCACTTGACTCTGGTCCTTCAGGGCAGATGGAGGTTGCTAGCTAGCAAGGCGCGATCTGTATTGTTTCTAGTTATCGTTTCCCACCGTTTTTTACATCCTATCTCATGTGCTCTCCACTTCGTTGAGCCCACCCCGTGTTGCAAGTTAGCGACGTGAACATCTCTCATCGGGCCCCTAGCACTGACAGGCAGCTATCTTTCAACACAGAACCTCCTGACAATATCCACCAACCTCCCTCTCCTACTACTCGTATCAAAAACTTGTCCGTGATCTAAATCTTGAAACCATAACACGTCCAGCCCATCACCCTTCCATATTCCATCTTCCCAGTGACTAGTTTCTAATATCCAATTATCTGCGCCTGTCAAGTACGCCCCAATTGCTTTCGTGTCAATTACTATGTCGCTGCTAGCTAGCACAACAGTCACGCGATGCCCCTGGATGTCTTCCTTCCACAAGACGTTATCAGCCCAGAAGAAGCGGCGAAATAATGTATGCGAGACACCCATGTCCTTGGAGCCGAAGTAAGAGAGCAGATGTTCATTAGCCTGGGCTGGCTTCCGACAGATCTTAGTGTCGAGGAGGTTAGCTGGGATTGCGAACAAGGATGCAACGAAAACTTTACAAAGTTGTATGCTACATCAGGGAGATGTAGCAGGAAAGACACTGGATCAACAAACACAATCGGTCCAATCTTCTGCGCAATCTGTGGAGTGTGAAGGAGATGCGCAGCAACCACGCTTCCGTACCTTCATAGGGCAGAAATTAGTACAGGGCAATGACTAGACATAAATCGAGAGAAAGGGAGAGGGGTACCCACGAGTGTGATACGAGGACAATCCTACTCCACCCATGTGCCTTTAATATATGATTAATCTCCTCGCACATCTCATCTTTCAACAGTGCCTCGGCTGTAATCCTGGAGCTTATAGGCATGATCTCTATGGCAATGATCCCCACCTGTCCGTCCGACGGATCCTTGGCATCCGCGGCACTAAGATCGCCCAAGAAATTGATATATGGGTAGAGTCCAATGCCGATGCCGTGGATGAACAGAATGGGGAGTTTCGTTGTAGACATATGCGGCCGGTACCAGTACGTGAGGGTTTTCGCAGGGGAGCGATACGCGGATAAGAGAGTGAGAGGACGCAAAGGAAAAATAGCGAGAAACGATGTGCGGTAGAAGTCGAAGGAGTGATAGTGCATATAGGCGGATGTTATAGTATCAACGACAAACACACACTATAGCATGAAGTTAGGAACCTGACTCTTACTACTGAGGGATAAGCCCATGCGTATCTTGCTCTGGAAACTCACCAGATACCAAGTCAAACTGCGGTGTAACATCTCGACCTTATCAAGCGTCAATCTAAGGCACTTAGCGTTGCCGTGCCCGGGTTCCAGCTTCCTCCCTAGCAGCTTCTCCATCTCTCCAGCGTACTCCTCCAGCTCCTCGTCGTGTGCCTCAGAATCTCCAGTGTTCAAGAACGCCCATCGGAAGAAGTCCTTGACGTTTTCCCGCTTGATCTCCGCAGGTGGCGCATTTCGGAACCATTTCTGCAAGTACTGGTCCGGATCTGGGATATTTCTGTGGCAGCGCCAGAACAGCTTCCGGCGATCTTCGCGAGACGCAGTTGTGGGATGAGTCGCGACCCTCTGGAGGTAGGCGTTGCGCGGGAGATAGACAGCACAGTAGAATACCGTCTCGAGAACGAGCCATACTTCGAGTATGCGGGGGATACGGATCGGAAGGTCGACTAGCGAGCTGACCAGCGAATAGAATATGCTGAAGGGTGCCACCAGGTGCAGGAAGAATATGGATGTCCGTATGAAGGCGTACTTCCAGACAGACGATTGTGCCATTGGCGATGCGCAGATAGTAGCCTCAGCCGAGGAGCCTATCCTCAGCTATTGGTAATGATGCTTGAAAGAGGAAGATTTCATATCAGTCATGTCTTGAGGGTATTTCCATTAAATAGGCCAACCCAATTTGTTGGGAACCATTGACGGCCGACTTACCCCACATCGTGCCGAAAAATGCGGGTTCTATCAAGACTTGACATGTGAAGAGATAATACCAGCAGGGACGACAGTCAGATGGAAGGTTATCAACCAATGTACGTATGTCAATTACAATTGGCCCTATAGTGTTGGGGTGTGGTACCGCCACCCATGTTTCCAACTCCTATGAATTGCAGGACGACGTCATGTTCACATGCTTGAATCCATTGATTCACTTAACAGAGCCGATTAGGTGAGCTTGAGATGCAGATAGGAATCTTTATTAAGCTGTCAAGCGAACGGTTCCCTGTACCCAGAGTTGGAAATCGATCGATCGACGTCGATCGGCGATCAAATCGATCAATGCTGGTCTTCGTTGTTACTATCAGGCGGATATCGCAGGGGCTTTTGGGTGCGTGATCGGCGGATGACCCCGCAGATGACGGCGCAGCCCGTAATATCCCGGATTTCCTGGTGATATCAGCAACGCGACGCCGGCGCTCGACGGCTGCGCGTCGCGGCACGATAAAAGTTGTACCTAAGTGAAGACCTGCTTCTGGCGATTCATTTGATCTACCTTGCGTATCGGTAGCCTGCGTGATTGTGAAGTTGTGTCCGGAAACGTGAATTGGGTCGGATTTTTGGGCGGTCTCCAGCGTATCGTTCAGCGCACTGCCGCCACATCTCCACTAAAACTCCACTAAAACAGGAGAGGCAAACCGGTCACGGTTTGCGCAAAGGAGCCTTGAGGAACGAAGTTGGCTATAGGCTGCCGTATGCCAGTTCGGACGACGCTAGTATCAGGTCGATCGTGCTCTCCGCACCACCCCCCTCCCACGTCTTTGTCCCTCTGCGGAGGAGACTGAGGAGGCCATGCTCGTCCATGAGGTCGATAATTGGATCTGCCTCCCCTTGGCATCTGCCTGTCACCTCGTCACCTCCCAATAGTTAGTCGTGGCGGTTGAAGTCGCCTGCCAAGATCACATCCGTTCTTTTTCCTATACTGTTGCGGAAGCCCGTCATCACCCTGTGCAGTTGCTCTATTGCTGTGCGTAGAGCATTCCCATTCCTCCCTTCCACATACACCGATACCACCAGGACGCCCCGGTCGGGCAGTTGTATTATTGCTCCCGTCAGGTCGGCTGAGGGTATCGGCACCTGCTCCGCCTCTAGATCCCTGCGGATCCAGAGTATGCTGCGGATTGGCTATCGCATCTTATATTTCTTCGTCGGTATAAATCTCGTCTAGTTTCTGTGGTTGTTCGGTGCTGTTACTACCGCACCGTTAATATTCAATATGTATGGTTCGGCTACTGCCAGCACCGCGTAGTCCCGCAAGTCTCCGTCGTTCATCATGCTCAGTTTCACTGCATCCCTCTTCCCCACGTTAAGCTGGAGGATCTGGAGGTTAGTATATATTGTTGCTATGTATTTGTCGTACTCGGCAGTTGCGACTGAGCGATTCGTGTGGCCCTCCGCAGAGAGCGCACTTCGGCTCGATCGCCTGGTACTGTGTGTGCTGGTGTTCCGTCTCTGCACATTTGCCACATCGCTGGGGCCTGTTACAGGTGAAGTCCTTGTGACCAAGCTCCCAACAGTTGTAGTATTGGACCGGGCCTTGGCGTTGCTTGAAAATGTTGGTGCTGGCCGACTCCCCAGCGAGGTGAAAGTATCTCTCTTCCAGCAAGTGTTGCGTATCGCTTACCTTCGAAACGTAGATTACTATCGAGCCGTAGGATTTCCTATTCTTCTTGTTGCTGAGCCAGTATATCTTGGCAATCGTCACTCCGTTCTCCTTTCCCAGCGCCTCCGCCGCGCCTGGCAGCACGTTGCCAGCTGAGGCCAGTACTGCTGCCCTGTTTGTACCGTTAATTTTGACCGGATATAGTTGGTCCCTGAGGATTCTTGCGCCTGTGACTGCTGTCTTCTCCGCTGCTTTCTTGACGAGCTTCATCTCCGACTCGTCTCGGCAGATCACCTTAATACGGTCTGCGTTCTTTGCGTTCCTTATTACGGCTGCATACCTCCAGTCCTGTCGGCCCTCCTTCTTTTGTATCTCCTCCTTAATAGCCTGTCGAATTCCTCCTACTTGCGCTTTGCCCTTCTCCTCCTCGTTGACACGCGATATGTCGATAGTGCAGAAGAGAGTATCGGTAAGCGTGGACGGTGTTGTTTGTATCGACGAGAGCGTTTGAACGTTGCTTGGCTGGCTTGACGGCGGGGTACGGGCTACGTCTGTATATAATGGGTGCGGGCTCGTCTGGGCGCTGTTGGCCTGAATACTTTTAGCTATCGCGTCTAGTTGCTCTCGCAACTGCTTTGTTTCTTCTACCGCTTGTTCTCTCACCTGCCTGAGCTGTTCACTCAGCTGCTTGCGCATCTGTTTCATCTCACGTGCTGTCTGTTCCTGCATGCTTCTGGTTTCCTCGGCCTTTTTCCGGTCGTCAGCCGCCTCGGCCCTGACAGTCCGTATCTCCTGCTGCAGTTGTCGGATTATCTCCAGCTGATCGCTCGTCCCCTTTGCCGCTTTTCGCTGGTTCTCCATCAAAGCATCCCAGAGCCTCTCCGGCATCTGTTTCTGCTTGTCCATAAGATGGCTCGACGTTTCCTGGAGCATCGTCTGGAGCGTCGTCTGGAACATCATCTGCACTAGCGATGAATCGCTGCGGGCCGCGCCATCCACGGCCTGCAGTCTCTCGTCCGCATTGTCCCAGCCGTTGTCGCCTGATGCCACTTGCTTTGTGCCGGCATTCTTCGATGTTCCGGCCTGGCTTGAGGCTACTTGCCAAAATTTTTGGGCTTTC
This sequence comes from Ilyonectria destructans, assembly GCA_020740775.1. Classification (NCBI taxonomy): domain Eukaryota; kingdom Fungi; phylum Ascomycota; class Sordariomycetes; order Hypocreales; family Nectriaceae; genus Ilyonectria; species Ilyonectria destructans. The sequence continues at coordinate 807,610 of JAHEWK010000023.1, forward strand.
GCGGTTGGTTTCACAGATCTCGACGAGCGACGCGTCGCGGTCACCGAATCCCCACCCCCGACAAAGATCTCCTCGGCAGTCGCGTCCATCTCCCAGTGCCACGTTCACGGCAGAGCCAACCTATCCTTTCGCCTAAAAGAGTGTCTCTGATGCAATATTATAATTAAAGACCGGCCTGGTCCCCTCTCCTCTGTGATAGAGTAGCAGTCAGCGGCGAGGCGGGAAAATTACAGTGGACGTTCTTCTACTAACTCATACCGGACCATTCCGATCACTGGAAATGGGCTGACGGCCTGGATCAACCTTGATTCGGAGCCAAAAGATAATTACTTGAAGGATTGTTGGGACATTGTGGTGCGCTCTAAATGCGATCATGTCGCCCGGATAGCAGCTCTGCCCTGGGACTGCAAGATCGGCGATGATTACTTGGTATCCGAAGGGGATCGGAAAAGCCCAGTGATTAAGATTCCCCTCCACCCAGGATTGGCCGCCTTATTCACCAGATTTGAACCCTATCGAGAACGTTTGGCACCTTCTTAAGCGTGCCATTAGAAAGAAGTTCCCCCATCTAGCGAAATTGACAGATGACGAAGAAAACCGGGCAGAGTTGCTCAAATGCGCCGAGGTGGCGTGGGCTGCTATTAACCAGTGCTAAATTCGGGGTATACTTGAGTCACTCCCCAACCGGCTGCGTGCAGTCATTCAGGCTAGGGGTTGGTGTACTAAATATTGAAGGACGTCACTGGGGCATCATTTTGATATACATCAATCTTATTTTAGCCTTCATTTGGCTGATTTATTGACTCATGAAGTTATGCGTGATGAACAGCGCGGTGGGCTCATGTGCGGGGTGGACTCAGACTTTTGGCCGCTGACTGTAACGAATGGATTCCAGCAGCTTGATGACCGCCGCATGCCCCTCCCGTGCTGCCCACGACAGCGGCGTCCGGCCAGAGTTATCTTTTGACTCGAAATCGGCACTCTTCTCAAGTAGCAACTTAACAACTGTATCGTGCCCCTTCTGTGATGCACAGGACAGCGGGGTCTGGCCAGAGTTATCTTTTGATTCGAGGTCGGCGCCCTTCTCGAGCAGCAATCTGACGACTGCCTCGTGCCCCTTCTGTGCTGCCCATAAGAGTGGCGTCCGGGCCCAGTCCTTGTCTTTTGACTCGAGGTCGGCACCCTTCTCAACGAGCAATTTGACGACTGCCTCGTGCTCCTCCTGTGCTGCCAACGACAGCGGCGTCCAGCCAGAGTTATCTTTTGACTCGAGGTCAGCGCCCTTCTTGAGTAGCAATTTTATGACCGCCTCATGCCCCGTCCATGCTGCCCACGACAGCGGCGTCCGGCCAGAGTTATCTTTCGACTCGAGGTAGGCGCCGTTCTCGAGCAGCAATTTAATGACTGCCTCGTGCCCCTCCTGTGCTGCCCAAGATAGCGGCGTCCGACCATCTATGCCTCTGGAGTTAACGTTGACGCCCTGGATGGTAAGAAAAAGTTTGACGATACCCTCGTGGCCGTTCTCAGCGGCATAGGATATTGGCGTTCGTTGTTCCTCATCTTTATTGTCCAAGTCACCTGTTGTAAGTGAAAGTAGATCAAGGGTTGCCTCGTCGCCAGTCCAAGCCGCCCAGTGCAGCACGGTTAATGATCCCCCCAATAGGAGAGACTGGGTCATCTGCTGCTGGATACCGTGCAGGTACTTTTCTGTCTTTTCAGAGACTTCTTTGACGCTGAGAAAGTCGTTTGGTCCAACGTCCTTCACGGGCTCAATTTGAAGTCTTCGGTACGGGCCCAGAGGAATGCTTCTGATACTCTTTTGGTGTTGATTACGAATAGTATCGTAAATTTTCTAGGATAAAGTCAGTCAATCCCGATAAATGGAAGATGTTCATACCTTCGGGTCCCTCAGCCCTTCCTTCGCTCTTGACATTTCATCTTCCGGGGCCCGACGATGTTGAAACATGGAGAGGATGGGAAGAAATGGAGGAGGATAAGCCAAGAGAAGAAGGTCATGAATATCGTCCACCTCAATGTCTCCTGCTCCAATACTGATTATTGCATGGATTGGTTCGTCGGGGAATAACTTCTCAACCTCCCTGACAGCCAGCTCAGTTGGGTCTATGAGACCAAGAGGGTAACCCTTATCCAAAAACGAGATGTTGGATCCGTCGGCTGCTGGAAGAGTCACTTCTGCAAACAGCCCTCGTGCTGCAGAGATTGCTGCCGCCGCCTGAGGGATAGTAGTGATGTCAGAGACCTCCTCATCGGGAGATGGGTAGGTTCTGATGCAGACAACTCCTTCACCCTTTCGTACACCATAGACGAACCTAAGATAGTTAGGAACATACCCACCGGTTGGTCTAAATCCGTTCATGAAGTCTTACACTTTGGTTGCTCTGGTTGGATCTTTCAGCGGCAATCCTTTAGGGTAGTATTTTCGGACAATTTGATCCATCACCATCTCCAACTTCCTTATGTCAAAGAGAGGCGGCGCAGCACCGTACCATTCTCTCTGAAGCATAAGAGACGACAGCTTCCAGTACTCACTCATGGACTGTGACACGGTGAGCTTGAGACAGCCGAGAAGAAGGGCGAGAACTCTGTTGGGGTAAGCTGATAGTAAGCCCGCGTAATTGAAGCCAGCGAAGGAGGCGGAGCATACCCTCCCATGCCCGCGCCAGTGATGCACCTAAAGTGATCGCAGGGCTTGGCCTCTTCACCTCCTTGTCCGGTTGGGACATCCTCCATGACTTTCGCGAGGATCATTAGGCTACTGAGCCCTCTGATACCGCCACCATCTAGTGCTTGAGTCAGCCCCGCGCCTCACGCGGTATGGACATTTGCTAGACTTCTCTTACCCAGCGAGAGAACCCGCAAAGGTTGCTCAGGGCCGCCCGACATTTGCTTCTCGGTTGAATTTATGCGTTAAAGATCTGAGAGAAGGTGTGCCGCGGGTTAGAAGTTTGCAAAGCAGACGCGGCTCAGCTTTGTCGTGGCTGGGGGCCGATTGTTTTTACCTTTGGGGTTGGGCAAAGAGTCAGCTGCTAATTAGTAATTACGTCACACTCCGCCGTTCTCCACATCCGACTCCGGTCGGTAGGTACCTGGTTCCTTGCGAATGTTACCTCGATAGTATGTGTCCAGTACTTCCCAATACTAGGAATGAACGTACCACAGAGAGCCAATCACTTCGCGGGCCACCACACCACTCTACGACTCTGGACACACAGAAATGACGAGGACACTTGCCATGCATATCTGCATAGGGTGATGCATAACTTACTCCAACACGGCATGCACGCAATATGCAGGTGGCTGCTTAGCAAATCGCAGGCGGTGGGTTGGCTCCAATTTTAAACGCATTGGATGTCTACATCATATTGACGTGATCTGTTTCAGACACTGGTAGATAGTCCCTGGTTTTCTGAGAGGGAGAGCTCCAGGAAGTCGGACACTTCTCGAAATCTCATTATTTATCTTCTTTATAACTTTTGAAATACCCGGTAGCCGCTTGGCGGAGATTCAGGCCTTTGGCGGATGTCTGGTGTTGCGAACCCCGCTTCAGACGTCATTGTCGTCATGGAAGGCGAACCGGATGTTCCGGGCGGGGGATATCATCGTCCCCTGCGTAAAAGGACCAGAACGACGAGGGCATTGGAATCCGAACAGCAAAATGGTGATATGGAATGGCAGGAGGAGGAGAGCAGTGAGGAAGCTCTGAGTCACACCAGAACTAAGAAAAGGACCACGCCTAAGGCAGCTGGCAGCATGACGGAGGCAATCCAGGGTCTGGAACGACTCCTAGAACAAGACTTCAATAAGAGAATGGCAACGATGAAGGCAGAGTTTCAGCTCGAGTTTACAAAACTTAGCGACCGCATGGCTGAAGAAGTCACTAGGACCACGGCCCAGATGGCACAAGAATTATCTCAAGTCCGAGAGCAGCTTACCCAGGTTTGCAGCGAGTTGGAGCAGACCCGGCTACAACTGGACGCCTTAAACAATGCTCATGCAGCAAGGTCGCCTGGTCAGACATATGCAGATGCTGCTAGAATGACGCCTGCTAGTATCACCACTCAAAGCCCATCCACGGTCCGATCAGCAACCCCGGAACCGATGTTCTGCACAGTAGACACATCTAGGGTGCCCGAGGATCATATTGGAGATACTGCACCAGCAGTCATTCGCAGGACCATTGAACAGGAAATGCGAGCATCCAGCGACCAACCTAGCTGGCGATGTGTTGCGGTAACCAGAGATGGACGAAATACCAAGCGCCTGAGGATCATCGGTAGGAATGAGGAAGAATTGAAGAGGATCAAGATGATCATCGAGGCCAAGAAGGCCCCAGGCACGAGGGTGCTCCGAGACCAACTGTACCCCGTCAAAGTTGACAATGTGAACCGTACCGCCGTCCTTGACCAGGAAGGCAAGGTCCTCCCTGGAGCAATGGAAGCCTTGGGCCAAGAGAACGAAATCCAAATTGCAAAGATCGCCTGGTTGAGCCGAAAGGACAGCGCAAAGGCGTATGGATCCATGGTGGCATACCTTACCAAAAACAGCGATGCTAGGAGACTCCTACAGGAACGCTACTTCCTTGCAGCCGGTGAATCGGCATACACCAACGCGTTCGAGCGGAGAACCGGACCGATACAATGCTACAACTGCCAGGAGCTTGGCCATAAGGCCTTCTCGTGCAGCAAGAATCGGGTATGTGCGAGATGCGCCGCCGAAGGCCATCATCATAGTGAGTGCCAGACGCAGGTACCCAAGTGTGTGCCCTGTGGTGGACCGCACGAGTCGTTCAGCAGAAGCTGCCCGAAACTCTATCCTACCCGGCATGAGTAGGATGTTTCAGGTAATCCAACTGAATGTGAGAAAACAGGATATGGTACATGAAAGCCTAATGAACGATAAGCGACTCCAAGATTTTGCAGTTATAGCGATCCAAGAACCACAGGCACGGAAAATTGACGGCAAACTTCTCACAGTCCCCATGGGACACCCCAAATGGATCAAAATGGTTCCCACAATTTGGAGAGATGGCAGATGGCCAATCCGGAGCATGTTGTGGGTGAATAGGGATTTGGAGGCCGAGCAAGTACCAATACAGTCCCCGGACTTGACAGCAGCAACCATACGACTTCCGGACCGAATAGTGTTGGTCGTGTCAGTGTACGTGCCGGGGGGCAAGCCTCAGACTCTTCGACACACATGCCATACCCTGCACCAGGTGATCCTCGACCTCAGGAGCAGGACAGGGATGGTGGTGGACGTCTTACTGGCAGGAGATTTTAACCAGCACGACCGGCTGTGGGGAGGAGACGACGTGCCATTGGTAAGGCAAAGCGAGGCCGAACCGATCATCGACCTCATGAACGAACACGGTCTTTGCAGCCTTCTCCCGAGAGGCACAAAGACATGGCAAGGCCCCGACAAGGAAAGCACAATCGACCTGGTGCTGGCGACGGCGGAAGTGGCAGACGAAATGGTGACGTGCTCCATACACCCGACAGAACACGGATCGGACCACCGGGCGATCCAAACGACGTTCGATCTCGCGAGGCCTGATCGGATTGCCGCGGAAAGACTGTTGTTCAAGAATGCACCATGGACAACAATCAGAACCAGGGTGGAGGACAATCTCCGAGAGCTTCCCTGGACTGTCGGCGTGCAGGAACAGACAGACCAGTTAATGAGGGTCATCCTCGAGGCGATCCACGAGCTGACGCCCCGAGCACAACCAGTACCGTACGCGAAGCGCTGGTGGACGAAGGATTTGACAAGACTTCGGCAGGTGTATACGTTCTGGCGGAATCAGGCCAGGGTACAGCGGCGAGCAGGTCAGATGAGGCACGACCTGGAAAGACGGGCCAAGGAAGCATCCAAGGAGTACCATGATGCCATCCGGAAACGGAAGAAACTGCACTGGGACGATTTCCTGGCAGAAGATGTCAACATATGGAAGGCGGCCAAATACTTGAAACCTGGAAAAGACATCATGGACAACAGGGTACCCCCTTTGAAGAGACAAGACGGCTCCACCACGAAAGATAGGGTGGAGCAGGCAGAGGAGCTGTTCAGCACGTTCTTCCCGCCGTTGCCGGCCAGGATTGAAGATGAAGGTGACCGACCGCAACGGAGGGAAGTGCACATGCCAGACCTCACCATGGAGGAAGTTGAAGGAAAAGTGCTATCAGCGAAACCTTGGAAAGCGCCTGGAGAGGATGGTCTGCCAGCAATGGTGTGGAAACAGCTTTGGCTAGTGGTTAGATACCGTGTCTTGCACCTCTTCGACTCATCCCTCAGGGATGGTGTGGTACCCCACCAATGGAGGAGTGCGAAGATCATCCCGCTAAAGAAAGCAGATAAGGGAGACTACACAGTGGCCAAGGCATGGAGACCGATATCGCTGCTGTCAACACTGGGCAAGATACTCGAGGCAGTCGTTGCAGAGCGGATATCCTATGTTGTGGAGAGCTATGGACTGCTGCCCGCAAACCACTTCGGGGCAAGGAAGCGAAGGTCAGCCGAACAAGCACTGATACTGCTGCAGGAGCAGATCTATAAGGCATGGAGGGCCGGCAGGGTGCTCAGTCTAATCAGTTTCGACGTCAAAGGCGCTTACAATGGAGTGTTCAAAGAACGACTACTGGAGAGGCTGAAGGCGAGAGGCATACCTGGTGGACTGGTGAGATGGATTGACGCCTTCTGCTCTGGACGAATGGCCACCGTGGTGGTAAATGGGCACACGTCACAGCTACGGGAGTTGCCACAGGCAGGTCTCCCGCAAGGATCACCGCTGTCGTCGGTGTTGTTCTTGTTCTTCAATGCAGATTTAGTGCAGAGAAGAATCAACGCAAGAGGTGGTTCGATGGCATTCGTGGACGACTACTCAGCCTGGGTAGTGGGACCAACAGCGGAGGAGAATCGAGCCGGCATCCAATCAATTATAGACGAAGCACTGGGCTGGGAAAGACGGAGCGGTGCGACGTTCAACGGAGACAAAACGGCCATCGTGCATTTCACGCGAAACGCCGCGCGTACCAGCGACAAACCGTTCATGATCAAAGGAAAAGTAGTCAAACCCAAAGCGAGCGCCAAGATCCTGGGAGTGGTCATGGACGCGAAACTGCGGTACAAGGAACACATAGCTAGAGCCGCCGCAAAGGGGCTCTCGGCTGCTATGTGTTTGAGAAGACTGAAAATGCTGTCACCGCGGACGGCAAGACAACTGTTCGTAGCAACAGTAGCTCCCACCATGGACTATGCGTCCAGCGTGTGGGCGCACTCATGTGGCATTAGAGAAGCTGCTTGGCTGGACAAGGCACAGATGGTTGGAGCACAGGCGATCACGGGAGCTTTCCGGACCGTCGCAACGGCGGTGGCAGAGGCCGAAGCTAGCATCCAATCGGTGCAAGAACGGCATGCGCAAGCGGCAACAAGGTTTTGGATCAACCTCCGGACCCTTCCCAGGACACACCCGTTGGCGACACTGAAAGTGAAAGTGTGTCGCCGATTCGTATCGCCGATGCAGAGGATTGCTCAAGTACAAGGGGAAACAGCCACTGAACGAATGGAGATCATTCGGGAGTACGCGTTACCACCATGGCGAGACCGTATCCCGGTGTCGTGCGACCCTGACCGGGAGAGAGCGGCGGAAGAAGCAAAGAGGGTGGATGGCATAGTCATTGCCACCTGCTCCTCGCAGAGAAGGGGCATGGTAGGCATGGGAGGTGTCGTACGAGACACGGCGATCAATAACGATGACGAGGTAGTGGCCAGCTACTCCATCACTCTCGGATTGACGGAGGAGCTGAACCTATACATCGCCGAGCTAGGAGCTATAGAGATGGTATTGAGATGTATGCCGTCTGGACTCTGCCGGCGGGATATGACTGTCATGACGAGCAGCCGCTCCGCACTAGAAGTCATACGGCGGCCACGACAACAATCCGGCCAACAGATCATACGGCAAATATACGACCATATCAAGCGTCTCGAAGACGAGGGCCACTCTCTCCGGATGTTGTGGGTTCCAGCAGGAGAAGAGGATTTCGCGCTGGGAACAAAAGCCAAAGCAGCAGCGCGGAAGGCCACAGAAGGAGAATGCAGACCAGACGTGCCACCACATCTAGCAAGATCCACAAGGATAAGACTAGCGATAACCAAGCAGCGGCAAACAAGAACACTACCAGAAAGAGTCGGGAAATACTCGAAGCAGATAGACACGGCACTGCCAAGCAAGCATACCCGTACTCTATATGACCCGCTGAAGAGGAAGGAAGCAGACGTACTGTCGCAGCTCCGCACCGGAATGGCGAGACTTAACAGCTTTCTGTGCAAGATAGGAGCAATGGAATCGGACACTTGCGAATGCGGGCAAGCATCAGAGACAGTGGAACACTTCCTATTCCGCTGCACAAAATGGACCGCGCAACGAGAAGGCATGCTGCGATGCTCACAGACAAAGATGGGAAACCTATCATACTTCCTGGGAGGAAAGGCGGCGTCTGACGGTGACAAATGGGCGCCAGACATGCGGGCAGTACGGGCGACGATCAAATTTGCCATTGCAACGGGGAGGCTTGACATGGACCAGAAGCCTCAGGCACACTAACTATTCAGATTGAATCCTACTAACATCATACAGTCTCATTTTGGCAGACCGTGCTTCAGCTGCTGAGGATAGGATGCTGAACACTTGGAGAAATTGGCCTTCAAGCAGGCCTGTCACTGCATATACATCAGATTGGAACAGTCAGTAAAGTGAAATTGTGGGGCTTCGGGTGATTATGGAAGAACCGTACGAAACGAAAATAGCTTAGCGCAAAGGCCCTCTGGGGTGTGTCCCCCCGGGCGAAATAAAATCCATCCATCCATATTGACGTAGGGTTGTCACTTTCTGAAAACGCGGTAAGTTCTTGTGGGGCTGTTCGCTATCTTATATTCCCCCGTCGCTCTCTCTATACTCGGTGCCTGTCAGAGGATCTCCGCTGATCCACATCAAACCACTTCGCATCAGACCTTCGTTAGGACCGCCATCCGACTTTAATAATTCGTATGCATTTTCACGTGGATCGACTTCCATCGTACTAGTATCCATCCAAAATGGCGGTACAAGACCACCACTTTTGGGTCCTGTCTCTCGGTTTGTTGAACCAGGGATCCGATTGAACTGAAAGTTGACCTCTAATATCTTCCTAGACGGCGGCGGTGTTCGCGCGTTATCGTCTCTGATCATATTGAAACGATTAATGCGCGAGGTTGGGAAAGAACCTGCAGCAGTATTTACGGCTGCCGTTGGCACAAGCGGAGGAGGGTATGTATGGCTCGGAGACAATAATCCACCGTGCTTTGGTTTTGTGCGCGTAACTGACTGCTAGGTATCGCTCAACTCGAAGGCTCAACGCTCTCATGATAGGAAGACTTGGCTTGGAGCTGACAGCCTACCAGCAACAGTTTCTCATTTTGTCCCGCGAGGTATTCCAGCGCCGTGAACCATGGCACATGCTTCGGGGCATTCTTAGACCTCGATATTCACATCTCCGCATGGAGGAGGAGATAAAAAAGGTGATGGAGGTCGCAATGTTGGACCGAAATGCGCTCATGCAGGCAGCTGCAGCTGGTCACCTGCTGCGGCAAATGTAAGGCAACCCCGAGTCAATGCTCGCATCCAAGCTAAGGTCCCTAACCTGCAAAGGCATACTTACGTTGTCTGCCGCAAAGTCAACCAGAATGGAGAATTGGACCCGTTGCATACCGCCCTGAGTACGAGAGCACACACCAGCATGGCACCCACCGGCATCAACTGCGAAGTTTGGAAAGCCAGTCGAGCAACAAGTGCTACCCCAACTTACTTCCCTCCTCAAGACATCGGAACCGCGAGCTACGTGGATGGAGGCCTAGGGTTCAACAATCCCATTCAGACCATCAGTGATGAATACAGGCACCTCGGCTTCCAAGACGTAGACGAGAAACGCATCACCTACGTCAGCATTGGTACCGGGAAGCCAAGCAACAACGAGCTTGATCGCGCAAGACAGTTCTGGCGACAACGACCCAAATCCTTCCGTTGGTCAGCGCTCCAACGGTTTCTTGCATTCCTGCCCCCACATACTCGAGGGGCCCAACTAGCTGGGTATTTGAAGGATCAGAAAGTCTGGAACGTTTTGCTTGATCTAGCCGAGGAAGAAAATGCACACCTATCATTCCAAATAGCTATGGGTCAGCACTCTCCAGGCACAAAGAGGTACTTCCGGTTTAATTGTGACAAAGAATCTGACGTGCTTGATGATGGTCGTGGTCTCTCCGACATTGCACTGGATGGATACGGGGATTTGCAGAGCATCGAAGATGTCACCAACATGTATCTTCAACGTGAGCCAGCGGAGATTGACCAATGTGTGGAACAACTACGAGCGCATGCAAGGACTATCGCGTTTGTTACCTAACGATCCAGTTTTGGTTAGCTAATTACATGTGCTACACACAGTAAGGAGTGATTCTTCGGCCCCAAAGGTTCCAAAACTTTTAAAATCCAAAGGATGCGGGCAAAGACCCACCTCAAAAGAGGTAATGTAGATTCTCTATGTCTGTCCTCGCGTAATTATCGAATAAATGAGGCCGCTGCGCATTATGTCTTCTCGATTCTATCATTTGCAGGCTAAGGTTCATTCATCAGGACCCATTTTCTCAATCCTCCTCAGTAGCTGCTCTCTCTCTCGCTGAAGCACTTCTTCCTTTCGCTTTAACGTCTGAATGTATTGTCTCGCCGCGTCTAGGATCTCGCCCCTGCTAACCCCGCGGCTGTCATTGCGTGCTTTGCCTCGCAGGCCCACGGACTCATCAGTGTTAGCAGAGCCACTTTCCTCACTGTCAGTCTGTGAGATTGCGGGGATCATATTTAGCAGGATTGTGTATTGTGAGTTGAGTCTGTCGCGGTACTGCTTCTCGGCTCTGTTGTCAAGGCTCGGAACCACTACATCCACTCCACTTTGGGCCAAGTAGAGTGGATGTACGATTTTTTAGGCAATTACATAGTGGATGTAACACATATTCGACCGGAGTGGAATGGATGTACACACGTGGATTTATGAGTGGATTTATAAGTGGATTTTTGAGGCTATTTACAGCCTCGTCTGTGCCTATTTAGCCTCACTTTCAGCGGTTGACACTAACTCTTCAGCCTGGTGCTGCTGTGATGAATCGTCAACCTCGCTGGCGCTTTCCTCGCCCTCCAATGGCCATTTTGACTTAGCAAGTGCCAGTACGTCGTCGCTTAGAGTCCCACAACCAGCATCTAGCTTACTTTCAAGGTGTGACTTAAACAATGGATCCAGGTCCTTGATAAGGCCAGCACGGTACCAAGAGCGTAAAACCTGACAAATGGCGATAATCTCGGCATCTAGGTCCGTACGCAACCCCGAGACCATCTTGCCAGCAGCTGAAAATAACCTCTCACACTCGGCTGACATCGGCTGGATCGTCAGGAAGTCCAAGGCCATCCTGGATAACCGAGGATATCTGCGTTGCTTAGTGATCCAGTAACCAATTGGATCACGAACGTTGCCGTCGCTGGCCTCACGATCCGTCTGCCACGCTTGGTACTCGTCACCAACAATAGCTGCTGCGGAGGCTGGTGTTGAGCTTGGCAGACGGCTGTTCTTCTCGAAGGGGTTGAAAAACCGAGGTCTTCTTGCTGGTGGCTCGTCGTCGCCTCTGCTGCTGCTGGTTCTAACCTCGAGACGAGCGTAATCGGACAGCCAGACGTCGGCAACCGTCTCCTTTACCTTTTCAACCCAACTAGGCTTATGAGCCCACGTTTCATCAAACCAGTCCCAACGATAAGCTGGATGGAGCGCCATAGCCGTATAGTAGATGGGCGTCTCATCCAGCCGCCGATAATATTCATCCAGCTTATCCCAAGCAAGGTTGATTCCGATGCGGAAGTGCTCTGGATCAGGAAAGTCAGCAGCGAGCTGCTTATATTCTTCCAGTGTGCTAAGCAGCAACTCACAGCCAAGCACCACGTCCCAGATATTGCCATAAGAGCCAGTCCAGCCTTGCTTACGCCTGCGGATGTGTCCATCACCCTCAAGCGTCTTTACCACGGTCTCAAAAACAGTCAGAATAGCCTCCAAATGGTAAAGAACCTCCCAGTCTTTGTCCGTTAGCTGATTCTCGTCTCGGAGGATGCGTGGTTTTTTCGCCAACTTGGCTTGTGTCACTTGGCCAGTATTTTTAGACCGATTTTCGTCCTCCCATTGCGCCTTATACTTGATCAGTAGGAGTTCGATAGAGGTTTTCAACCGTAGAGCCCTGCGGATCATGTAGAGTTGTGACAGCCAACGCGTGTCGTTATCGATAATTAGCTTGAGTGGTTTCTTCGATCGGAGTTTAAGGGTGGTGGCGCGATTAATTTCGTCCTGTTAGATATACCAAATTAGTATGAGACGAATAGGAATTAGTAAAACCGCGTACCCTCTGGACCTCCTTGAATAAGTAAATTAGCCGATGGCTAATACGCACATTAACTACGATATTGTGTAACTTGCCAACTGGTCCTTTTTTGCGCCATTGAGCGTATTCAGTATCAGATAACGCTTCTGCGCCTGATAATTGCTGCTCGAACGCGCCGGCGTTTTTGCCAAATAAGAGCGCCTTGGCTGACAAGTTAATTGTGTGGCCAATACAGCGTCCTCGGCGTAGTCGGCCATCGAACCCAAGTTCAGCACCAATGACCTCCATTGCAGTATCATTGTTTTCAGCATTGTCGAGCGTGAAGTAGCCAATCTTCTCTGGACTCACGCCAAGAGTGTGTAGGACGTCGAGAACCTCCCCACCGATCGTTGAGCCGAAGTGACGATGAGCCTCTGGAACCCCAATCATGATTTTGCATGGCCGATTCTTCTCATCTCTGAAAAAACAAGCAATGCCGTAGAGGGCAAGCTTATTTCGAGACGTCCAGCCATCAAATGAGATGTGAATCGCTCCAGGGGAGTTCCTCAGCACTTCGATAACCGTCTGCTTGTGGCGGTTATACTCTTGAATGATCTTATATCGGACAGCCCTGGCACTCAAGTTGGCGTGTTGGATCGAAACGGAGGGACTCAAATAGTCGAAGATTTCTCGGAGGATGGGGTTCTCAGCGAAGGAAAATGACTGGTTGCTACTGACGATTAACTCGACTAGCATACGCTGAAAGTGTTGCTTATCAAAGCGTGAGATGAAGCTATTCGCGATATTCTATTCCGTAGGCTTGTTGACGTCCAGTTTCAAAACAGAGGCAATAGTCGGCTGGTTCGATTTCAGTGCGCCTTCGGATTTCAGCTGTGCTGTGCTCTTTTTCTCTCCCTCTGGTGCTGGTGTTTTGTGTTCACGCCATAGATGATTTGCCGCGTTCTGGAGACCTGAAGAGGTAAAACTCGCGATAATGGGACGATTTCCGAGGATACAGTCCTTGCAAGCCCATTTGCGTAAGCCATGACGTTGAATATCGTAGCCAAAGTCCCACAGCCAAGAGCTAGTATCACGAGCGCGTTCTGACCAAGTCCAGCCTCTGAAATGGCGAAAAAGGCGGTCTTGGAGCTGCTGCTGTTGGCCTGGCTGGTTGGCTGACATCGTCAATTTTTTTTAATTTTTTTTTTTACAAAAACAAAGCAGGAAATCTGTAGAAAACGCGCTCAATAGGGGTAGTTTCTCGTATAATGTTATAAGATTAGCTGTAGGGGTGATCGACCTCGGCTAACTTGGGTCCAGATACCTCGATTTAATAGGCAATTATATACAAAAATAAGTACTGTGAACCGTACAGGGTCAGGGAATATCCCACTGTACCTAAATCCACCTAAATCCACTCCATTACATCCACTTTCAGGTCCAAGTGTAGTGGATTATTACGTAATCTGAGCGCCGACAAGTGGATGTAATAGAGATGGGCCACTTATAAGTGGTCCACGTGGATTTGCCGTGTAGTGGGTCCGAGCCTTGCCCTCATCCCTGTACAACTCTGGCCATCTATTCAAATGATAGGAGTCGGTAGAGAGCATTTTCCCTACTCGCCCAACAGCGTCTTGAGAACTTGAGCAGGGGTGCGTTTCGGCGCGGCTATCTCAAGGACCTCCTTGCTCGTCGTGTCAATTCCGCACTTGCCCTCCCAGGCGGTTTCCGCAGCGTGCCTGATGGACAGGATGACATTCGGGGCCTCCTTACTTTGGGCTGCCATATACTCCACAAACGAGGTATCCTTGAAGCTGACATCCTCGACCTTGGTGCCAATGTACTCCTCAGTTAGGGCGACGATCTGGCGGCCAGAGATATTCTCCGGTCCGTTCATGACGTACTTGGCCTTGTTGTGCGGGGTGACGTCCTCGGCGACCAAGAGGTGAGCTGCGAAAATGCCCACGTCGTTGGAGTCGATGATGCCGACAGCCGCATCCTCGGAAGACATCATCCTCAGGGTCTCCTGCTTGCCGGTCTCGCGGAACTTCTTGATTAAGGCGGCGGCAGACATAAGGACGAACTGCGTAAAGACGTTGGGCTGCAGTGAGGTCCAGCGCAGACGCTCGAATTCCGGCGAGCTCAGCAGGGCCTCGATTGCCCAGTGCGTACGGGGGTAGTAGGCCGGGCAGTCCGGACGCACGTTGGCGGCCGTGGTGGAGATGCGCACGACGTACTCGACGCCGGCGTGGAGCGCGGCGAGGTGGAACGTCGACTCCTCGGCGAAGTGGTTGGGCTCGTTGTGCGAGGCAATAAAGGCCCGGACGACGTTGTTTTCGCGGAGCCAGTCGGCCGTAATCTCAACCCACGTCTTCTCGGCGACCTCGACGCCGGGCAGTTGGGCCAGCTTCTGGGCTGCCGCGCCGCTCGAGGAACGCGTGAGGGCAAGGATGCGGTAGCCAGCAAAGGCAGTGCTGGTCTTGAGAAGCTCCGACAGGGTCTCGACCACGGCGCGGCCGGTGTTGCCAGTGGCGCCGGCGATGAGGAATGTAGGAGCCATGGCTGCAGGTGGTTGGATATGGATGGTAGAATGGTGGTTTGATGGTGCTGGATGAAGTAGTTTGTGTCCAAGGGTGCGACAGGGCTGCTCTACTTATACCAGCGCAACCGCAGCACCACTTGCAGATGAGCACCGCTTGCAGTATGAGATGAGATTCCGGCGCTGGGATTGATGACCAATTGTCCTCCCACTTATCTCGACGAGTTTTTGGTGGCGTGAAAAGTCGGTCGGAGTTTATTCACGAGGGCCAATACACAGACGCCTCGGTGCCTGAATAAAGTTGAAGCATTCACTCAGACGCTTATAAATAATTTGTCGTGCTCCGCAAATGCTACGCTCCAGGGGCTATCAGGTCCCCGCTTTGAGTCTCCGAGTACCGCCTGCCCCCCAGCCTTTTTCCTTTTTCCGCTTTCGTTGTCATTCACCTTGGCTTTCACTACCAGATGTTTCTTTTCCTCCACCTTTCAGTCACATCATCTCCTTGAGTGTGCTAAAGTACATGCCATGGTGAGTACTTTAGGTTATATGCACAGCTGGTTAATCACTCTAGCTATATAATTCTCCCCTCAATTGACTTGCTATTAGACATCTCTGAGGTCTGGGTTAATGAGAAGCTAGGTACGCCACTGGCTGTTTACGTATGAAAACACTTACTAGATGAGAATTGGTACTCTTGCCAGACTATGAACGGATGGAACCCTCCAAACGGAGTTTGTTGGGATTTCCGGGAACAAGGAAGGTCGATAGCTGCACAAAACCACAACACCTGCGCTGTTGGTCTCCGATGTTACTCGGATTGATTTGTCATGAAGCACACGGTCTTTTTATTCAGCCCAGAGCGCCCGCATCCCCTGCCTGCTCCTGCATAGCTGTTATGTTCGTCGGGAACTTAAACTGAGAAAGTATCATACCTGACAAGTTTTTGCCATAGCGTCAGAGTTGGACCTAGTTGCGGACTTTGTAAGCTGGCTGACCGTTTTTGCCCTTTCCGTCATAACGTAGTTAGCGTTGGAGTTGCCCTGGCTACAGGCTTTGTAAGCTGGCTGACAGTTTTCGCCTTTTTAAGCTTAGTCTTCACATGGGGCCTAGCGGCGACGACGGAAATCCCCGGTCGCGAGGGGAGCGATGGCTCTTATGCCCGTTGAGTACTAACAACCGATAGGCACCTCTTGCGCGCGACGCAGTGTGCTTGTCGAAGTGCTTGAGCCATTCTAAGCCTGTCTCGTTATCTCTCTACCCATTTCAGGTGGGTTTTATGGCCCCGTCTGCGGTAGGTCGGTCGCTGTGTACCAGCTGGCCAGGTGGTACTGACCTTCAACGACGAGAAACGGAGGTATACTCCAACCCTCCCCATTGGTGCATGTGATGACCGTCGCCCATTCCAGATTGTCATCAGACCGCGTGCCCACCATGCCGTGGCAGATAACACCCATCATAAAGCCGGTCTCGTCGAAATCGTATAGGTCGGCGTCCTGGATACCGTACTTTGTCCTCATATTTGCCACGTGCCGTAACCAATCCTCGATAAGCTTTGTATCCTCGCAGAGGGCCCTCTAGAAGTCGTATACGCAAGAAAAGCGCGTCTTGAGCTCTTGTCGCCGTTGGACGAACCGGTATGCCCACTGCTTGACGGCGCGACGTGTCCGACGCTTCGTGAGGATGTAGTTCGCTATATCTTCCACGTCAGCAATCCGGGGCGGGAATCCTCGCCCGTCTTGGTCCAAAATGTATTTGACAATAACATCCTCCTCTATTGCTGTTAAAATCTGAGCCGCGGGCCGGCGATTGAGAAGTGCAGTTACGCCGTTCGTTATGCTACGCAAGGTCGATTCGGAGGCGTGATATAGTCTTACAGCGATGCGACGGCTGAGTTTTCTTTAGATGTTCGGATAGCGTCAATGGCTGAAATGGTTCTTGCTTCTTGTGTTTGAGCAGACATTGTCGTTTGGGGAGCAAACGCGTGTTGAAGTTGAAGAGGTGGTGGGTCCGGGGGGAAGTGCGCAGAACTCCAGTAAAAACCATGGCATGATATAACCATATCAATTATATTAACTTTATGCTCTAACATGTGTAGCATGTCGGCCTTCTTGTCTCTCTAGGGGCAACTCCTCCCGTCGTCTTCGTCGCGAGGTATTCTGTATCAGCCGAAACTAGCTGTTTGGAAAAGTCTTACTAAACCGAAGCTTGTCCCACGATTTTCTCAACCGAAGCTTGTCCCTCCATTTGCACCATATCCTCTATATCCTTGATCCAATCGACTCTGTGCTTTACATACTGCTCGATCGTTGGCCTCAACGCAGTCTCCCCAAGCTTGAAATCATCTACTGTGCCGATCCTAAGTATACTCGCCCCTAGCAAACCTGCACCTCTCCGGTACATCAATGATCCACAAGTACTGCAAAAGAAGTTGGTCATGAGGTTCCCCTTTTGCTCGATTGTTTGTGATTGGCTGAATTGCTTGAGATTTTCTTCCCCACGAACATGTTTTAAGTAAGTATCGAGGATGACGAAACCGGAGGTAAACATCGAAGCCGTGATTTTGCGGCAGTCACTGCAGTGGCAGACAAAGGCGACAACGAAGCCTGGTTTAGATAGAGGCTGGCAACGATGAGATACGTGCGTCTTTGAGGAATTTTGACGAACTCACAAAAGAAAGTTGCACAGTACCGCAATAGCATGTCGCTGTTGCTTCTTCCTTTGTTGACCAGCCATCTTGCGCAAGGCCGGCCTGGGGGAAGAATGACCCTGTCTTATCGATTACTTCATCAGCCATGTTTATAGGATGATCGGGGTGATAGGTTGAAGAGAGAGGCAATCTCCTTTGCACCTCCGTTAACAAAGTGTGAAACCTTTACTCCGATAGGTCGTGGTTTCCTGAAGGCTATGGGAATGTAATTTCACTATTTTCTCAGCTATGAGGCCATTCTATATATTTATATACCTACTGACGGCAATGGGCAATTCGTTTCGTTCCTACTTAGGCCCTTACGGCCGCAACTCCGCAACTCCGCAACTCCACAGCTCCACAACTCCACAACTCCACAACTCCCACCCATTACCTGGTCTAAACCCAAATCTTTCTCGTGTTACATAGGCAAGATAATTTATCGGGTTGTCATTCAACCGGAATAATTAATTTGCCTTAAGTGTCACTTGTGGTATGCCACGAGGGCACTATTACATAAGTGACTCGAGATCGTACGAGAAGCTCTTGTCATCTTAGCATTGCATTGTTCCTACGGAGTAGATCCGTAATGGCAGCTCATTCCGTATTTCCGTAGAGTAACATTCACTCTGACCGAAATCAGCTAATACTAAGGTCTGGTCTCCCAGTCCTGTCTGGGCTTCGGGTCCTGGACCTCAGCTGTGGCTTTAGGTGGTTTTCTCGCTAGGCACGAAGTGCGGGCGCTTCGTCTGTTTACGCAATTGATCTGTCGCCAACATGTTCGACCAAGCGCAAGCCATGACGGAAGATCCCAACATTACATACGAGCGGGCAGACTTGGACAGTCTGAGACTCCCAGATTCTGACGAGGGGACATACGACGTGGTGTTCAGCTCGCTTGCACTTCACTACCTCGTCCACTTCCCAGAACTAGTTAAAGTGAACCGAATGCTCAAACCCTGAGGTCCTTTCGTATTCTCTACCGAGCACCCGATTTTCACTGCACCATCTCGCCCTGAGTTCATAACAGACCCAAACTCTGGGCACGAATGATAGCCGTTGGACGATTACCAGAAGGAGGGCTTGCGACTGACAGAGTGGCAAGTCGAGGGAGTACAGAAGCAGCATCGCACTGTTGTCACGTACATCAACACGTATGTGGATGAAGGATTCGAGATAAGGGGGTTCGCTGAGCGGTACCCAACTCCAAAGGAACTAGAGAAGAGTTCCTGGCATCGGGTGTTGCATCGGCCTATATTTCTGCTGATTTCAGTCGTGAAGAAATAAGCGGGAGGATACGAACTTGGTGGTACTTGGCATGATAATCTGCACTCGCAATGAAAGACTAGGCAATAAAAATGCCTCAATGGACGACTTGGATGCTGACTGATGAGTTCCAAAACACTGACTATGTGTGATACCATACGCCAAAGATATCCAACTTACCCAGGAATTCACTACTATAGAGCCACTTGCTGCAGAATTATCATGGTAGTTATGAAGATCTGTATTGAGTCGTGGTCTCCATTTGTGCTCTCTCTAAAACCTGAGATAGAAACGTGATTCGGAGGCACGGTATGGAAAGGGTGTACTTAAGATGGCCTAGGCACAAGTCACTAATGCTAGTTCAGCTACGTACCCTGCAAGATATAATATAAAGCCTGTTATTGCCCGCTTTGAGGACGTATCTGGAGAGAATGTTCGCCCCTCGTGGTTCTCCATTTGTTTGCGATGTCGACAAGTTCACGGCATCCCTCGACAGCCCATGACCACTTTATCAAAAAATGAGCAGTAGCTTCCCAATTCTCTTTCAAATGCGGCTCTCCCCATAGGATAAGTCCCTTCCCATCTTGTGCAGATTGGCTGTCATCTTGCTGCCGATATTGCTGTGAATTTGGTGTTGATACCGGGCCTCTCTGACTCTGTGCAGGCAGTGGATGTAAGTATACCCGATCGCCAACAAGATCCTCTAAAAAGTGCCTGTGATTGAACAGATACTGCCGCCTGATGAGATTGTCCCTGATTTCAGGGAACGGAAGCGCGTCCATCCAGGTAGGATGTGGGCTGTTCATTTGAACCTGTGTTGGTAAAAGGTCGATTGGCATTGTTCGGTGAGTAGGTCGAAGCACCACGGTTTCGCATCCTATTGCGAAGTCGGGGAGTAGGGGCGGATCGTGAACGGCGCTGATGTAACTTGCCACGGCTCTCACTACACTTCTGTTATGCATGAGCCCTCGGCATGCGTTGTGGGTGATGAGATGGATCAGAATGTGGTCAGCAGGTAGAGAAGGCCCGGGATCATGGACTACTTCGGGCTCTAGAGAAAGCAGTGCTCTGCTTGGTATTCTGCGGACTCTGGTTGTCTGAGGCTGGAGTGGTTGGGTGGTTCCATGGTCAAGAGCCTGTCGGTCGTTGGCAGCGGTGTCCGAAGTGAGAACAAGGGGCCGAGAAGTCTGCATTGAGAGGTCAAGACCATTATCCAATCGCCAGCGTTCAATCCGAAAAGGGTTCTTTTGAGTCTTGGTATCCGTGTCCTCTTGGTCCTTGATCCGCTGCCCTGATCATTCCATCAGCTAGGAAGACAGCTTACAGTTACAGGCATCTCGTAATCTTACTGCGCGCTCTCTGGTTCAGTCGGTTCTGCAATTTCTTGCGCTCTCTCCGCTCCTCCACAGTGGGCTTTTGGTGAGTGGGCACCATCTTCGCAACGAGCCGATATGAGAGGAACATCAGTCCGAGTAACATCAGGACCGGGACTCGACATTTGGGAATTTCCATCATCGCCGCTAGGCGTCATGCGAAGGACTAAGCCTAAAAAGGCGAAAACTGTCAGCCAGCTTAACCATGTCAACTCCGACGCTATGACGACAAGGGCAAAAACGGTCAGCCAGCTTACAACGCCTGTAACCATGGTTAACTCCAGCGCTATAACGGAGAGGGCAATTACGGTCAGCCAGCTTGCAAAGCCAAAACCATGTCAACCCCAGCGCTATAACGGAAAGGGCAAATACGGTCAGCTAGCTTGCAAAGCCTGTAACTAAGTCAACTCCAGCGCTATGACGGAAAGGGCAAATACGGTCAGCTAAGTTCCGACGGAGACAGCACCTGTGCAGGAGCGGGCAGAGAACGCGGGGCGCTGGGGGACTAAGAGACACCCAGATAGGAGATAGGGATATAACACTACATAGACAGAATAGTGTTTATAGGCGGAGGATGTATCTCCAAACCAAGTATAAAAGACCTGGGGAACATCAGCTTCTGAGGTCCATCTCCATACTGATCTACTTGTTCCTTGCCTACATCACCTCTCAGCCCCAATTCTCAATCGACAGAATCACCAAATATGTCTCGCTACGCAGCAGCCCACGCCAATCCTCAGGGTCCCGGCGACGCCAGACCAACCGCGCTGCAGATCATCAAAGATGAAGGTGTGGAGGGCAAACTGCAAGACAAGGTCATGGTCATCACTGGCACCTCGTCAGGGATTGGAATCGAGACAGTTCGTGCTCTCTCGGCTACTGGAGCCAAGCTTTTCTTGACGGCCCGAAATCTCGCCAAAGCCAAGGAAGCCCTAGCTGGCATTTTCGACCCCAGCCGCATGGAGCTTGTCGAGATGGACCAAGAGTCTCTGGAAAGTGTCCGTCTCGCAGCCAACAACATTCTAGCTAAGACGGACAAGATCAACATCCTGGTCAACAATGCCGGAATCATGGCCATCCAGACCCTTCAGTTCACCAAAGACGGTCACGAGCTGCAGTTCGGCACCAATCACTTGTCCCACTTCTTGTTCTTCGAGCTGCTAAAGCCGGCACTGCTGGCAGCTACTACGCCAGACTTTCACAGCCGTGTTGTCGTTGTGGCTTCTACCGCACACCTGAGGAATGGCATCAATGCCTCGGACAACTATAACTTCGAAAAGAGCGAATATACTCCTTGGGGAGCCTACGGACAGTCCAAAACTGCCAACATTTACATGGCCAACGAACTGGAGCGGCGACATGGCTCTCAGGGCCTTCACGGGATAAGCCTACACCCTGGTGGGATCATGACCCCTCTCGCAAAGCATCTTTCACAAGCTGAGTTGGAGAGCGCCGGCAGCGACGGGGAGCTCTTTAAGCAGTTCAAGAGCCCTGAGCAAGGAGCTGCAACCACTGTTTGGGCGGCAATTGGGAAGCAGTGGGAGGGAAGGGGAGGGAAATATCTTGCCGAGTGCGCTGAGGCGGGTCCCTCAGAGGACGAGAGCAACCCTTTTGGCTCGGGGTACGCCAAGCATGCGTTCGATCCGGAGGCCGAGGGTCGACTATGGAGGGACTCGCTCAGGCTCGTTGGGTTGTCTTGAAATCATTGCGACTAGATAATTGTGACCCGACACTCAGTTCTAGGTATCTTCACACATACATGGAGGAAGACCATCAATTTGTCATTGACACCAAACGATCGTACGACAGCTGTTCGGCAGTAAACTCGCCGACCCAACAGTGATCCAAGTGAGGAACAGGAACGTGACGGCGACGTTAAGCACTTGCGGACCTTTATTTCCATCCTGCCAGCCGAACTCGTGTGCTAGCTGGGTTACTGATGGACCCATCCAGCAGTGAAACGAGGACGCCGCTGTCTCGCGCTCTCCTCTGGAGTGCTTAGTGGGATGCGCAGCGGCTTAAGCCTCTTAGCTGCTGCTTAACTGAACGCGAACGTAGAGAGGATTCGTCGGCGGGCGAAAGTCGATGAATCTAAACTGTGCTTTTTTTAATATTTTATTGGCGGGGCGGAGCGTTGTTATGTTGTGGGCAGCTTGCAGACTGCAAATCTGGCCGGGACAGCGGACGGTGGCGAGCACGTGCATCCAACAATATGTTTCAAGAGCAACACCCGATTACGGCAGGCTATAGGGGTGACTTGTTGCAAAACCCCAAAATCCACCACGCAAGTGTCGAAATGGGCTAGCGGCATGGACATCCCGCCCCGCAGTACATTGCTCCATGTACCTCAGCGTCGATTACCTGGGTTTTTTTTTCGCGTTTCAACAGATGCAAGTAAAGCAGCGGGGCCGCAGCGGACCAGCAAAGCGCATTTTCATTATCGATTAAGAGGCGTACCGTCAAAGTCTGAGGTCACCCATCCTTCCCAGCTGTTATCCAAGTCTCAGGAGTCCAGATTAGTCACATGGATACTTCGACAAGAGGCCTTGGGCTATGCTCCTTCTCACAGTCAAGTTCGCGCCACCGTCGCTGCCCTCTTGAGACAACAAGGCCGGGAAAGGGTAATCGGTGCACACTGGATAGCCAGGTTCATGAAACGTCATCCAGCTATCAAGACGAAGATAGGGAAACGCCAGGAGGCCTCGAGATTCAATTCTTTTACTCCAATGGCCGTCAATTGGTACTTTGATATCCGGGAGAGAGAGTATGGTTGGATCAAGGCTGAGAACACAGTTAATGTTGACGAGGGCGGTATTATGGCTGGATTTGGTGAGTATTTATCGTTTTTGCCACAAAACTCACTAATCCATTGCGAATCTAGGCTTGGATTCCTTGGTTATCGGCAGTAGTGATCCTAAGAGGAAGGCCTTCCTCAAAGGCTCTCAGTCCCGCGTTTGGACTAGCTTTATCGAAGCCGTGACTGCAGATGGCCGTCTTCTGAAACCTGGGATTATTTTCAAAGGCAAAGAGCTTCAGCAGCAATGGTTTATCAATGAGTTCAAGAAGATAGCCGACTGGTATTTTATCACTTCTGAGAACGGCTGGACAGACAACCATATCGCAGTTGAGTGGCTTAGAGAGGTCTATCTGCCTCAAACCCGGCCAGAAGATGAGTCCGATGCCAGACTTATTATATTAGATGGCCATGGAAGCCATGTATCTGCAAGTACCTAACTGGTCTGGGTTATAAATGTCGCTGACTCAAAATCCAGGATGAGTGGATGGCTACGTGCTTTTTGAATAACGTATATTGTTGTTACCTGCCGGCACATTGCTCTCATGGTCTCCAGCCGCTGGACAATGGTGTTTTTAATGCCTCCAAAGCTGCATATCGCAAAGAACTCCAAAAACTGGCAAGCCTGACTGATTCTGCACCGGTGGATAAGGCCAACTTCATCAAGGCTTATGCCAAAGCCAGGGAAGTGGGTATGACCCAGAAAAATATCCTCTCAGGCTGGAGAGTGACTGGAAATTGGCCAATTTCACGACGGAAAGCCCTCATACATCCAGAGATTCAACCAGACAAGAAGGAAACTACGCCTGAATTAGAGGGTCTCAAGAACGGGCAACTCAACTCTGATAATACGCCAAAAACCAGCCGTCATATCAGAGATCTGGGGAAAAACAAGAGCCCTTCAACCAGAAGACGGTATTCTGTGATATCGAAAGGGTTTGAAGCCCAAGAATCAAAGATTGCCTCCCTAAGCTCAAGAATCGCCAGTCTGGAGGAGGAAGTCGGCCGGTTGAGTAGAGGCAAGAGGAGAAAAGCCATACCCAATCCCAACAAGAAGTTCATGACATTAGCCGAGGCTCTAGTGGCTGGTGAGACTATTCCCGAGCCAATCCAAGCAAATGAGGAGACGGGGGCTGTTGAGGATGTGATCGAGGTGGGAGGGATGCAGAAGGATGAAAGTTCAAACTCGGAGGCGGAAGAGTTACTCATTGTACGCACTCGCTCAGGCCGCGAGGTTAAAAGGCCAAGAAAATATTAAAATATATTGAATTCTAACCTGAGCACTGGAAATGAGTTTATTTTTGCTAATTTTGTTAAGTTTTTCTCATGAGGTTGAAAAAATGCATTTTGTATGGGGAAACTTTTTTTTTGCTTATCGGTAGAGGGGTCTTATCGGTGGAGGGGTATCGCATGGTAATGGAGTATCTAGGTGCCATAGCTTATGTGATCCCTGCTTCATTGAGAGTACAGCCGCCGCTTGCGCCCTTCCTGCCAAAGCGTCGCAATGGAGTCATCCTCGTCACATCACGCAGCTCGGATCAGTGATCGGAATGGTCTGGTCTGTCTTGGTCTCGGTCTGGTCTAGACTGCGGAGGCCCATAGGGCACACTGTTGCAAAACTCCCTGTCAGCTGTCTTTAGTGCCCATCCCCCACTATTAGGCCAGAAATGACCCCACACCTTACTAATCCAGATACTTCAGCATAAGTAGTAAGCAGGTACTGCGGACCAGCTGCGGGCCCGCGCGATTCGTATCCGTCCAACCTGCTGTTTGAATGCTACGAAGTGGCAACGTGCTCCAGTGATGTTGTAGAACCTCAATCTACACAATACGGTCCAAGCTATTTAGTTCTTTCCAAGCAATCACTAGCGAACTATAAGGCATTGTAATCAACCTGATTTTCATTTGCTATGGTTGTAAGTCGAAATGCCGCTGTGCCGGATGTAAACTCCCGGTACTTATCCAGCCTTCAAAGTGGCCTCAACCTCCAAATTTGACGGCGCTGAGGACGTGTATATGCCAGCGTCCCTTTCACAATAGCCTCAAATTTTCATTCAGAGACTCAAATTGCGATCCCCATTTGAGCTGGTATTTTTTTTGCTCAAGGATTCTTCACACCAGGTGTCAACCGCCTATGTATGAGCACACAGCTTGGTAAGCCAGCAGCGGCTCAGCGCAGTGTTCCCGAGTCGGGTCAGCAGAGGACTAGCGTGGCGATCTCACGCTCAAGAGAGTCTAGTGATCACCATTCATCGTAGCAAAGGGTAACATTGTTATGTTTTGTAAACAATAAAATCTCGTTCCCAATGTCAACTTGTTTCATTCTTTGCTTCTCTTGGCCCAAGGTCTCTCCTTAAACAGAATGGAACCCCTAGACATTCCCCCTGAGTATGTCTACTGCGTCAAAGCCGGGAAGAAACATCATGATCTCTTTACCACGATATACGCTGGCGAAAACTATTGTGGCCGTTGCGGTTTAGCCAACCCCTTTCAATCCCAAGGTCGGGCCAGGTCCAGAACTCCAGCCCTTCCGGGCCCCTATGATGAGGTGGTTGAGGTCGAAGACTCTCCGCCACAGCCAGCCAGTCCAGCAAGTCAGCTTATGCGTGACAGACCAAAACTAGTATCGTCTTCCGGTATTGGGTACGCGCAACTACTGCCCAACACGGTGCCTGTCTCCAATGGAGTGACTGCGAATACACGGGCACGCCTATATCCCTCTAAGCCGGCAAGCGATACTCCCTATCCGCAATTCATGGCGGTCGCATCGGCGGCCAGTCAGGCCATTCAAAACACCAAAGGCAGCACCAGAAAGCCTAAGCGGCAGCGCACTAGCTACCAATGGGTCCACATCAGTCTCCTGCTCGTGAGCTTGGAGACCAGGTACTTCAATGGCCTTGCGATAGAGGTCCCAGAGACGGTGCTGCCTCTAAAGGATACAGTGATCAAGTTTAGCGCGGCCGACCTCCTTACCTGGCCTTCATTCACTCGGGTCTTATTTGAGCACCTGCGTCCACTCCCAAGCACCATCGATCCAACCAACAAAGAGCTTTGGAACCTTTCTTACGCTTCGTCCTTTTCTGGCAAGAAAATCGTTACCGTTCCCAACACCGATAAGTACACGACGCCGTCAAGCATGCTCGCTTCTGGACACTTTTCGAACAACCAATCTGGGCAGGTAAAGGTGCTCGTTGTCCTGACATCGACCGATGTCGTTGACAAGCAGGAGCCAATCACCCCGCTGAGGCCAGACGAGTACTTAACGCCTGTCAGGAAAGACAAAAAAAGGAAGGTCAAACAGGAGGACTCAAGCCCAGAGCTGAAGAAGCGTATCAAGCAAGAGAGGCAGATCAAGAAAGAGAAGGGTGTAAAGAATGGGAGACAAGTCAAGCAGGAAAACGCAGTTCCGGCTTCCTCCTACTCGAACCCGGCGGTTGATGAGGGCAGCACAATCGTCGACAACATTGTTGTGCAGGTGGATGCAGCAGATCTGAGCGATCTGGAGGATCCCGTTGACGATCTAGTTTTCGACAGCGTCTCCGACGTGGAAGGGGATGAGCGTGAGGCAGACCAAGGCCCCGAGATCGAACGTGGGAATGACGCAGGTTTTTTTAACAGAGTTCGTAAGAATCCCGGCCAAATTTTCACCCAGAGAAATACTGACCTCAGAAGATAAACCTGCAGTCGGCAGTCACACCAGAATCTACCGAACAAGCTCCAACACAACAATTTGAGGATAATGCCGTCGAAGGAATCCCCCCGGCCCACTCAACACGTTTTAGGGGCACGAAGATCCCCATGACCTTTGCCTCTCGACCTAGAAAGAGGAGAGATTGACTATTCAAGCTACCCATCAGAGGTGCCAGCGTCCTCCTCGTCATCACTTATTCCCTCAATGTCATTTCCATTTTCGTCTTCAACGCCAAGTTCAACAAGCGGCTGTTCTGCTGGTTCCATATCTGCAAGCTCCTCTTGATGGGCTTGATTTGCTCGTGCAAGTAGTGCTTCCTATACATAGTTAACTGGATACTTTAATGCGCAGATAGACATAGCATCTTACATATTCGGCAACTCCCCCGGTCGGTGCTCTACGGTAGGCTAGCGTAGGCCGTTGTCCACTCTCTATGTGCCGAATGATCCTGTCGCGAAGGGCAAGGTAGAAGCGCTTCAATGGGCGCAACTTGTCAGGCTCCTGGTGATCGCCGAGGACTACATTATGGTAATCCATTTCGTTAAGAACGTCGCGGCACCATTCCTTTGTCTCTGGCTCAAGACATGTGCTGATGTCGATGCCAGCCAGTGGCTGTGCCAGCTCGCCTAGAACTGTACGGTCGATGGGGATTCCCCAATTGCAAGCCTTGCTTGGGTCAGGGTAATGGTAATTCATCCAAGGTTGGCCGTGCACAACATGAGGCCGGTTCTTCTGAAGGCGAATTTTGTGTAGATTCCACGCCTCTACGAAATCGAAGAGCTCTTTACGCAGCACATATTCGAAGACAGCGTAGATAGCAATCTGGTCCTCGAGCATATCGCCGTCAAAGTCCCCATCTCTGGCAAGCTCCCCAAAGTAGTCCACCCACTGCCGTGAAGAGACGTGAAGCATGCTCTCCCACCACTTCTCGATCTTGACGTTCTTCGTACTCGGTGCCGCCTTGTAGGAATCCTTCATCCGCTTGCCCTGCTGGAAGACTTGGCCATTCCATTCCACGCGCCCACCAGCAGCTAAGGCAAAGTTCCAATGGGCTGCTGCGACCAGTGGCGTTTCGCTACCCCGGTCTGCCTGCAAGTACCATGGGCGCAAGCCATAAGCGTCGCATGCAGCCAAATACTGCTTCAACACACTCAAGGCGGTGCTGGCTGAGTGGCCAAGGTAGAACCAGACAATATTGCGGGAGTATGCATCAATCGCGGCGTATATCTCGAAACCGTATGCCTTCAGCTTGTCATGGCCGTCAATGCACCACTGGTAGTTCGGCCCCGGGACGAGGAACTGCCCTTTCTTCCTTCGCATCATCCTTCGGCGCATCTCGACATCGTTTGGGAACATGACTTTGTACATTTCAAACAGGGGATCCCTGGGTACCCAAAGCTGCTGTTGTTGGCGTAGATATGACTGGAGAAACCTTCGACCGTATCCTGCAATGGCATTAGATCGTTGAGCCATCTCGACAATAACTTGCTCTGTCTTCTCCAACAAAGCAAGGCGTTCCTCGTCGCTGTTTATGCGACGTAGCCAGCGACGGTCCCGGTGGAGTCTGATGCGTTTCAAACCTCTTTTAGTGATAGGCCAGCCTTGCCTCTGAAGAACACTCAAGGTCTGCTTCTCGGTAAGGCCAACACGGAAGATAAGGTCGTGAATAGCTTCCATGAGCTCTGGAGTCTCAATAGTGCGTGATTGTTGACGCGGAAGTCCCCAGCTGGCCACCCGCCGCGAGATTGTGCTAAGGTTGACAGCGACATTGTAATGTTTCCGCAGCTTATATCTGATCTGGCTTCGCGAGACGCCATTGAGGTACAGCAAGCTGACATAGTCGCGATATTGATCGATTGGGTTGGGTGGCCGAGCCATGACAATAGGTAGGGATGAGAACCAAAGGCAAGGACGAGGTCGTGGTGTTTAATGCAAGGGGATTTGTGGCTGGAACCCCTATTTGAGCAACGCGATCGGCGCGGACCGTCGCGCTTTTGCTGCTGCCTCGCTGCGGACTAGATCAACTAGTGGGATGGCGGATACCACTCATTAGGAATAGCTTGGACGCGGATCAATTCAAGAACGCCTCAAGTGGCCTATTGATAAATGAGTTTTCCGCTCTGTTCTCATTATCGTCACCAAGGAAACGAATTGGGCTCTTCTAACTGTCACCAAGGTGCTTTTAATCAGAAGCGTAGTGCAACATAACTGTGCGCCGTCGACTTACATTAGTCATGGCAAACGTAGACGCTGTACGCGCGTCTGGTGGACTGCAGTCCAACAGCGACAAAATTGTCAACAATAAGGGAAGAGTCCAGTCCAGCACCCGCAAATCCGCGAGCAAGATCACCGTACGGTCCACCCGGCTGCTCTGCACATGGTATCGTTACTGATTACATTTGTTTGGGTAGAAGAAGAGGGCACAAAAGAAGAAGGCACCTCCGATCGGCTCGGCGCGTGACTTCCCCTGCCGCCCCTGTGTTACCCGCGCTACCAAGAACCCTGGGCATGAGTGTGCCTCTCAGGATAGTAAGTGGCTATTCTGTCGTAGAAGCTTTTCCAGGGTAACTTATACGGACAGATACTGGTGCTGCCTGCTGGGACTGCGCAAAGAACGGTCACACGTGTCGGCCAGTGAGTAAACAATACCGACTCTCTACAAATCAGATGCTAATCAGTTGCTATCAAAGGTCCCCGCTGGTGCCGTCTCTGCTGTGCGTGCCTTCTGGGAATTGAACCGGCTGATCGACGATGTAAATAAGGATCCCGACGATGCCTGGCACTCTGCAGCACAGCGCGCAGCACAGCAACTACGCGCTTGCGGTGCTGCTGACCGGTGTCCTGCTGCCGCTCTAGCTCATTCTCCCGCCTTGGCTCGCCTTGGTGAATCAGCCGAGCCGACACTCGAGGAGCGGAAGGTTGCGGCGCTGGAGGCCATCGCTGAGGCTGCTCGTCTCTGGACTGTAAGTAGGTCAAGACTTAGTTACGAATCCGTTAGTTACTGAGTCGGTATTTAGCAGCTCAATAAGCCGAATGAGGAAGGTACAGAAGTGGGAGAGGAATCGGATAAGGAATACTAGGCGTTGATATCATCCAACAAAATAGAGCTGTTAAGGGGTTTATTTGAAGTGGAATGTTTTGGTCGAACATTAGTGAGACTTCTAAGCGCTGATCCGCAGCGGCCCCGCTGTAGTTCGTTCTGTTGACCGTTTGGGCATGAATTCAACAGAATTGAGTACGGAGGTACATGGCTCAATGTACTGTGGGGCAAAAGCCTTGATCATGTGGACCCCATTTTGCGTGTTCAGGCGTGCTTTTGGGGTTTTGCAACAGTGACCTCTATAGGCTGCCATACTACTAGGGGGGTCTCGTCATTTCACTTCAGCTCAACCCCCCGTTCGTCCCTCACGGGGGGGTCGTTGACTAGCGAAAAAGTCGGCGACTCGCGAAGCTAAGAAAGGTACCTAGAAATTAGGTGTGCGCACTAGTAAAGTTATGTACCAATGTTTAATCGAATAACTCTTTTACGTACAAGGCGTATGCAGCTTCTCGCGCTGTGACATATCTGCAACATCAACCCCGCATCATCACATCGTCAAATTGGTAGCATCTACTAAAACACTACAACTTCAAACCACCACAACATTATGAGTTCTTTGTCAATTGGTGATCAGAATAGCGCATCTTGCAGCCTAGAGCCAGAATTATCTGCAGTAGAAAAATGGATTAACCCTCACACCGGGAAGCCTGACTTCTCGCGATATAATGAGGGGAATCTTGAGCAACGCACTCTTGCTGCAGCTGAGCTCCTCCGAGAGGGTTTTTATCGATCTGCTGCCGCGGCATCGCGAGACCTGAAGGTCCCGTATCATAGACTCCTAGGCCGTATTAAAGGAGCGAAGCCTGCCACCCAAAATGGCGGTAACAACACTCTTTTGACCGACATACAGGAGGCGGCAATACTGTGTTGGGCACATCGCCGGGTCACACAGGGCCACCACATTCAACTTCGATCTCTTCAACACAACGCAAATGCTATTCTGAAGGCCTCTGGCCAGCCTCACAGGGCATCACAGAGCTGGGCCAAGCGCTTCATGAAGCGTTGGAGAGCTACCTTTTATGTGAAGAAGTCAATGACCCGAGATGTGAGGCGTAAGGCGATGCAAGACCGCGCCCACATCGAGGCCTTCTTCCGCGAATTTGAGCTCTTTGTACGTGAGAATGGCATCAAAGTTGAGCATATCTGGAACTTCGATGAGACGGGCTTTATGATCGGATATCTCCAGAAAGGCACCTTCGTGTGGACTTTTCGAGAAGTTGAACAGCCCATTCTAACTGATGCACACACTACTATCTCTGTGACTACAGTTGAGTCAATATCGGCTGCTGGTGACTCTATTCCTCCATTTATTATCGTACCCGGTGTCAACATTCCCGTCAAATGGGTCCAAAATCGGCTTAGTGACGATACTACGATTACGACTAGCAGCAAGGGGTATATCAATGACATCCTAGCTCTCGAGTGGGCTGTGCACTTCGAGCGACTTACACGGCCTACTAACCCGGAAGAGAAGCGGCTGCTTCTTATGGATGGGTGTGAGAGCCACTTTACGAATGAAATCTTCTATTTTTGCAGTCAACACAACATCGAGCTGTTCCCTATGCCTCCACATCTTACACATTATCTTCAGCCTCTTGATGTTGGTGTTTTCAACGCATATAAGCAGTGGCATCAGCATATCCTCTATAGGGAAATTGCTGATGGCGCCAATGACTTCAATAAGACCGACTTCCTATACCACCTCCAAGAGATACGAGAACGGACCTTCCAGAAGAACACGATTATCTCTGCTTGGGAGAAATGCGGCCTCTTTCCTCACAACCCAGCTAAGGTCCTAGATAACCTCGCTGATCCGCTGTCATCATTGACAGCAGATATCTCTGCTGAGAGTCTCCCAGGTCATATGGAAGTTGGCTCTTCATCAATAATCACAACACCACATCAGCATAGCGGTGATAGCTTCACAACCCCTGTGACGCCTCAGAGGGTGCCGTTAGCAGCGTATAACTGGGGAGAGGCAACCACACCACCACTACGAATGAAGGTTATTGAGAGATATCAGGATTACGTGATGCTTCGAATGCACACATCAATTACATCAGGGGTGCCGTTGACCCTGTCAGTCATGCGTGTATTTGAACATGCAGTCAGTGCTAGTAACACACTGGCCCTGAATGGTATTACCGCCACTCAGGAGCTGCACCGTCTGAAAGATAAGGCTACAAGACGGTCAGCCCTCCAAGCACAGACGGGGCTTGTAGCAAAATACGGCCCAATTAGTGTCGGTGATGCTAGGCTTCGAGTCTCAAAGGATGAATACAATCAACAAGCTGCACAGGCTGATGAGAAGAAGCGAATTTTACATAAAGACAGTCAAGATGAAGGTCTCTTTTTACGCCGTTGGATACGTGATGTCAGGTCACATGTGAGGCCTAGCATCATGGCTCTGAAGCTAGAAGATATCTATTCTAACCCCAGAAGAGCCTGGAAGCCACTGTGTAAGCTGCAGCTACAGCGCAGCAACTGGTGGTCCAAAACAGACCGGCGTTCTCACCTTGCTTCAAGTGAGTGGCTTGCGCAGAAATATGCTCTTCATCGCCAGCTTCAACAGCTAGGAATAGGTGACAACAGATGGCAAGGAACAGGATCTTGGCCGAGAGACTACGACCCCGAAGTGGTCCAAGAAGCGGTCAACTTTGCGATCTTCAACGTACAGGAACGGGCTCTTGGAAGAAAGAAGTTGACTTTTGAGGTTGATGGAGTTGAGGTTATTGCAGATGATGTAAATCATACTAGTCAGGGTGAATTCCTGGTCCCAAAAGACGAAATAGATGACTAGAAATAATGAAAATGGCACTTTGGTCAGTCACTTACATCACACCGACTTTTCGTTTGGAACATACCGATGCAACTTACCCCATGTAATCGCTATAATGAAGGTACCTCGTCTACACCAAGAATTTGGTGTGGATTGATGTACCTAAATTTCGCCGGTCGCCGACTTTTTCGCTAGTCAACGACCCCCCCGTGAGGGACGAACGGGGGGTTGAGCTGAAGTGAAATGACGAGACCCCCCTAGTAGTGCTAACAGCCGCTAGTCAGGAAGAATTTTACAGGAGAGAGTTGTAGAATACGGCCAATACGCCACGGCTGACCAACAGGAAGTGGAGTGCCTGCAAGCACCAACACTTACCCCAACCATCTACCCGCTCGTATCGTACTCGCGATTGGAAATGGACGAGTTTGACTGCTATTGTGCCATCTGCGGCGCCTCGATTACTGGGGGCGAGATTGGCTCTAAGGAGCCGGACGCCTTAGCATACCGCCACAGGCTAGTTGAGCGACGGCGCCGGGCCAGAGAGCTGGGCGAAGAAGAAGCGAGTTCAGAGGAGGACGAAGGTGACTATTGGGTCCTATAGTATTTAATTCTGGTACTGACGTTACAGGTGATGATAACGAGGACGACGGTCACGTAGAGTCTTGGTGGAAAGATGAAGAGCAACGGACTTATGATCCGGAGCTGGTGAACGAGAACAGTATTGCTTGGCTGTTTCAGGTCCGTTGCCTCGGCTTTAACTGCCTCTCAGCGGGTAATTCCAGGTGAGGCATTCCTAGCGTATTACAAACTGGTGTTAATGACATCAAAGCAGGGCGTTCATTTCTGGACCGGGCTCATATGAAGATGCTGTATGTCGTCTAAGGAAGCCTTCATCAGTGTTCCACATATCTTATCAGTTTGCAGGGCTCCTTGGAAGTAGAACTCGGAGACGGTACGCTAGGGTTATTAACAGATGGATCTCTGACTAGGCTAACAAACTTGAAGATCCAAATCAGCCACAGAGTCCTACCATGTTCAACTGGTTAGTGGCAGTTCCTACCTCTACTTATGAGTGCTGACCAGGCTAAGCTACGAAGCCATTGAACAAGGCATTGAAGCCGTGTTTCCGCTCCACGACTGCTGCTTGGAACTTTTAACTGAGTGTCTGACTGGGGCAAAAGACGTCAGTGGCCTCGACAAAGATGTTCTCTACGAAGCCATGTTTCGACTCTCGGGTGGATATGCTACATCGTTGAGCTTGGACTACGGAGCTATTTCAGGCCAGGATCAGTGCTGGGAGTCTATTTCTGGGGAGGAGGTGAGTTAGCCAACCTATTCGAGTACGGTTGAGTCGCCCGTCCCCGAGGGCGGCTGGATGAAACCGCCAACCTGACATTTGCAGTTCTCCGTGTCGCACCCTCTACAGCCCAACGACTTCATTCATGCCTTGTCCACTGCTATTGTCAGTGGGCTCTTCACAACTCCATCGGGCTCTACCTTGCCGCGGCATAATCACATGGTCCAAGATCCATTCAGCAGGTTATCACCTGAGCTCCTCTACTCCGTTCTTGACTACTTGCCTGGAAAGTCCCTCTTGGCACTGATCACCGCGTCGTGTCCGGCATTCTTGGTCACAAACAGCAACGACTTCTGGAAACAGTACCTGTATAGAATTCCGTGGAACTGGGAATTCAGAGACATGCTCGATGAGACAGGGATCGTCAGTGTGGACTACAAGCGGTTATACCTCTGGCTTGAAGCAAAGACAACCCCGGTATCTGGTGTGGATGTTCTCTTCATGAGTATTGCCAACCGACGTCGTATTTGGGGCGTGTGTGAGCAGATCAAGGGTCACTGTCTGAAGGCAGCATACTACGAACCGCAAAATGAGCCTGACAAGACCATCGTCGACCAAAGCGAATGCTCTCACATGCCATTCGTGTCGGTTCCACCGCCAGAACAGCCATCTATAGTAGAGACGAAGCTCTGGGTCCACTCTCGGAAGGAAATAGACGGCTTTTTGTTGGTCTTTGAGGCCTTTTGGGACCCGGCCGGTGCATTGGTGGGGCTCGGCGTGGCCGTGGGCGCAAGTCAACGCATATTTGGAATCGACGACTCTCATAACATGACAGTCAAGAAGACCGCTGGTCGCATTGAACGCAATAACTGGGTTGAGAGCCTGGTTTTGTATAGCAATGAAGCACACAACAGTGATGACGCGGAATTACAGGTTGCCATTGGCCTTAAGGTAAGTACAGCCAGTCCCGAATTACAATATTTCGTAGCTAATACTACGTTAGGTCAATTTGACGTCTGGAAAATGTCTATCGATGGGTGTTACCGGGGTCATACTTAATCAGAGATCACTCGTTGTCTCCGAAGGGGGATTGGTAGTCGGAATTTCTGGGCAGATCAGAGAGGTAAGTCACTACCTAGGATATGGAGCGAAGCCAAGTAGGTGTCCCTGACAGCAAGCATTCTAGGACGG
The DNA here is from genome assembly GCA_020740775.1 of Ilyonectria destructans. Classification (NCBI taxonomy): domain Eukaryota; kingdom Fungi; phylum Ascomycota; class Sordariomycetes; order Hypocreales; family Nectriaceae; genus Ilyonectria; species Ilyonectria destructans. Next base: position 842,770 of record JAHEWK010000023.1, read on the forward strand.
TGTCATCACTCGGCTAGGACTTCTCGAGTGTCGCGAACCGAACAGCACCGCGACCTCTTCAAGATCGTACACGAGCTCTCCTTTGCAGGGCCGTCTTCTCCACTCAGGTACGAGACACGACCTTCCTCTTTACACTTCTCTGGACAAAAGTTCGCACAAGCAGTCATCCTCTCTCGTCCTCCTGCCACTGACAAGCGCGGACGGCCACGATGACCCGTTGCTGCGCGATCTCTCTGCGCATGCGACCCTCCTATGGGGAAGCGGTGCAGGGGTGTTAGGGAAATTGGAGCGAATCTGGCTGCGAGTAGCCAAAGATGATGGCGTTTCCGGCGCTGGCAATCTCCTACTTGGAGTGGGAGTGCAGTACATCCTGAGATTTTGGGAACCCGAGCGTTATATTGGTCTAAGATCCCCGGGGTGTATGGGGAAATTTCACGAATGGCCTGTCGATGAGATGGTACAATTTGACGTGGACGGCCCTGGCGGAGAAAGAATCACGGAAGTAGCCATCGCTTGGACTACTGAGCTCAGGGTTTTCAAGGTGAGATAGTCACGACTACGAGGCAGGGATTTACCATCTAACGCCCCGCGAAACAGCTTACAACCAACAAAGGGAGAGAGGTCTCAGTAGGGCATGGAGAAGACCTCGAGTGGACAGTACAACGAGCACCGGAAGGCCAGGCACTCGCAGGACTCGTCATGGCATTCGGCATACGAGGCAAAGGACCTGTAACGGCGGTCATGGTCTTGGCCGCTTCCGAGTAGAAGGCAACGGGCCCAGTGCAATCTCAATCTCATCAATTCATAACATCTTTCATTTCTACCGCATTATCTGCTCATCATTTTTTTGCCACCTTCAAAGAGAAATCCCCGATTGCTCTAGTGATGTTGTACTTTTCGTACAACACGGTTGTACATACATACGTACAAAAAGAAAAAGTACGTACACGTACTACGTACGTACAATGAGGGTCCATGATATTCCTAATAAGGCAATTTGTGGATCACATCGTACAAATACGGGGCTGTTCAAAAACTCTGCTCGCTTAGCAGCTCAACGCACTCTGCCATTCTCTCCCAATTGAAGGTATCGCCAGTGTTGCTAATAATATGACAATAAAACAATATATTGCAATACATACAATACAATATGCGTTTTCAGATATTGTACCAATATAATACGTAGGTTGTGATATTGTGACAATACAATATAAGGTTATCCATATCGGCAATATATCGTCTGTTTGGCTGGCGGATCTTCGGGCAAAATGCACTTGTTTTGTTGACAATTAACGTCGACATGTGGGGACGCGTGCGAAGAAAACGCGTAACTGGTTTATTGTTTTACGTCAGGGGCAAGAAAACGCGTAGTGAAAGTATAAATTCATGGTCTACAGGGTAGGGTATCGTTCACGGGCAGCCCCTCGAGACCCTCTTCTGTCACTCTACAGAGGACTACTGACAACCTCCATGCCTCAACAACGCCTGCCTTTTGTTCAAACGTCGCAACGAAGAGGGTCGTCAATATCAGACGACTTTTCGGAGCTCTCCAGTCAGCAATTACATGACCCAGACGAGAGCCAAACCTCCAATTGCCAATCGTCGCGACCTCGCACAGTCTCTAGAACCTCCTTGGCCAAGCCAAGAATATCATGGGTCTTCTCCCATATGCCAGACGAGGAGATAGAGACAAGATACTACAATCAACGGACCGGAAAAGAAGAGTGGCGCTGCAAGCATTGTGACAAAACGTATTCCTGTTCTGGTGGAACTGCCGCTCCAGCCAAGCACCTTACAGATCCTCTTCCTGATGGTCATGGCCTCCCAAAAGGCGCCCCACGAACAGCTAAAGTCACAAATATACGAACTATTCTCGAACAAGCTCGTTTTACGGCCGATGAAAACCCCCGAAAACGGCGTCGGCTCAACGATCAATCCGGAGACTCGATCGACCCAAACCAGCTCGAAGTGTTATACGTAAGGTTTATTACGGCCTGTTCTCTCCCATTTCGGCTTGTGGAATGCCCAGAGTTCCGAGCACTCTTGGCTAGCCTCAATACCGATATCGATACTTAGCTTCCAGATACACACGAGACCATCAAGAAATGGATTATGCGGCAGTATGAAGGCCAGAAGGAGATGGTCAAGCAGCGCATACAGTCGGCAAAGTCAAGGATTCACATCAGCTGCGACCTTTGGACTTCTCCCAATTCTTTGGCCATCTTAGGCGTAGTCGCTCACTATGTTACGGAAGACGGTCAGCTGGAACACCATGTCTTGGCCTTGAAAGACATCGACAGTGAGCACGATGGTTCTCACCTTGCAGCGGCAGTTTTGGAAGTGGTCGATGATTGGGGGTTTGCTTCAAAACTTGGATATTTCGTGATGGACAATGCAGGCAACAACGATACAATGATGAGATCTCTTTCTCTTGGTCAGTACGACGCACTATTTCTTCGGATTTGCCCTAACATTCACAGGCCTTCTGCGCCGATTCGACATTCAATAAGACCCCAGATCTCACCGCCTTCGCTGCCAAGGTCACATCATCAACCTCGCCGCCAAAGCTTTCCTCTTCGTTACCGACAATGAGAAGCTCGAACACGACGATCCTGGTACATATAATGTGACACTAAAGGAGATCGAGGCGTGGCGGCATAAGGGGCCTCTTGGCAAGCTTCATAACTTCGTCGTTTTCATCCAACGAAGTGTTCAGCGTTGCCAGAAGTTTATGGCTATTAGCCATAACCGCAAGCTTGCGCGAGATAACGACACGAGGTGGAGTTCGTGGTATATTATGCTACAAGCGGCCTTGCATCTTAGGGACGCAATCGACGGGTATTTTAACAAATGGGCGGAAGCAGATTGCGCTGGAGACGAGCTCTCTTCGGAGGACTGGATCATCCTCGAGAAGATCAGGTCCTTTTTAGAGAAGCTCAAAATGACTACCAAGGCTCTCGAGTCACCGTTTGCAACCCTCGACAATGTCCTCTTGGCTATGGACTTCGTATTGGCACGATTCGAAGCAGGGAAGGAGGCACATATCGACCACCGGATTATGGCACCGATGTATAACTCGGGATGGGCAAAAATGGACAAGTACTATCGCCTTACTGACGAATCGCCTGCCTACGTTGCCGCGATTGTGCTGCACCCTTCGCATAAATGGCACTACATACACGAGAACTGGAAGAAGGAGTGGGCTGAGTCGTCAAAGAAGTTGATGGAGACACTGTGGGATGAATATAAACCTGTGGAACCGCATCTTCCTCTATCTGAGGTCCCGTCGACGACTACGAATGAGTTCTTGAATTGGAGAAACAAGCATCTACAACCAGCGCTTATCACAGATGAGTATGAGCGTTATTGTAAGTCTGAACGGGTTTATGGGTTTACAAGCGCCCTTGCATGGTGGCTAGAGGAGACACAGCAAAAAAACCATCCTAACCTGAGCAAAATGGCCGTGGATATACTGTCAGTTCCTGCAATGTCTGCCGAGCCTGAACGACTCTTCTCTGGGGCAAAGATAACGATTACGGACCGTCGAAATCGACTTGGGGGGGATGTAATTGAAGCATTGGAGTGCTTGAAGTCATGGTTTGGGATTCGAGATTTTCAAGGTGATGATATTATAGCTACGGCAGGTGAATAATGAAGGTCACGTGTAATATATGGGATATATTGTCACACTGCCAATATATTGGATTCTTGGCAATACAATACAATATCGGCCATGTTCATATTGGGTAATACAATATGCACCCCTTGACAATACAATAATATTGCGAGGGGTCCATATTGCCAATATACGTATTGTTTATATTATTAGCAACACTGGCTCCAACTGCTTCTCTCGAGGAGCATTTTCCCATTTGGTGCCCACGAGGCCATTCGAGATGTTGTCGAATACAGTACCATTGAATAGCACGGGTTCCTGTAAACTTATAAGCCCAGAAACTAATGGGATTCACCAGCTATTGCGATTGAAACGCACCTGTTGAACTAGTCGCACATTGGTTCGAAGCCAGCCCAGGTTCAGTTTCTCAATCGGAACCCCATCCAGAGTAATCGACCCGCTGTTGGGATTGTACCACCGTTCTAAGAGGCCAACGACTGTACTCTTTCCTGATCCACTGGCGCCCTGCGAAGTGCCATTTGTTTAGCCGATAATACGCGTTTTCCAAGATGACAAAACTTACAACCAAGGCCGTGACCTTTCCGGCGGGTACATGCAGCGAAAAGTCGTCGAGGACCTTTGTGCCTGGTCGGGTAGGATACGTGAAGCTAACTCCCCGCAACTCCACTGTACCAGTCACGTTTTCAGGTGCATCTCCACCAACATCGAATGGATTGATCTTGGACTCTCGATCTATCAGAGAGAAGAGCTGAGAAGCTGCAGTTGCTGCACGAGTGAAGGCCATGATGTTGGGCGCAGTTGCACTAAGCATGCTTGAAGCGATGATAACAGACATCAGGACACTAAGGAGTGTTAGCATGCGCACTTGAAAGAATATTCTTTCGCGGGGTTGTGACGAACGTGAAGACTGTGCCGATGCTATCGATTTCACCTTTGGCATACATGTTTATGCCCTGCCAGAATGCCAAACCCATTCCAGCATAGGTTGTAAAGTACTGAACAGCAATCATTATGCCATAGAGGATATTCTTCTTTAAACCGAGATGTAGAGCGTTGGTGAGATACTTGTCGAAGTTTTCAACAAGCCTTGGCCGCAGGCCGAATGCCTTTACCGTCCGCACACTGCCCAGCACGCCTTCGGTATATGAGCCTGCCTGTGCGTGGACATCTAAGATCTGACTCTCAATGCCGGTATCAAACGCGGACGTGATGCCCACGACAATGACAATCGTAGGGACAATGCAAATGATAATGGCAGCCAACTTCCAGTGAACCACGAAAGCGATAACAAAGCACCCGATGAAAGTAGCGATAGTCTGGAAGACTTGTCCAAGTTTCTCCGCGATGCCTGCCTGTATCAAGGCCCCGTTCGAAGTTGCCTGGGCAGCAATGGCACCGCCCTCGCCCTCGTCGAAAAAGGCGATCTCTTGGCTCAAGGCCGCGCGCAAATATGACCGGCGAATGTTGCGTGTGATGCGGTAGGCGGAGATGCTCGAAAGGACGCTGAATATGTAGATCAGGAAGAGCCTCGCGATGCCCAGGTAAACGAAGTATAACCTAGATGTGTTGATACTTAGCACTGCTTCTATGCCATCGAGGCTCGATGCAGAATTTGACAACTCACGCGTATTTGGAAACAGAGTCAATGAAATTGCTGATCTCGAAGTCTCCGCCAGAAAAGTCGCCCATTACAGTGAGAAAATCGCCCATAACTAGGTTAGCATGGCCACAGCTACACCCGAGCCAAGTGCTGCGACGAGAGAAATGCCCAGCAATGCTTTGTCCGTGGTCGTGCAGTACGAGAATACTCTCTGCTCGGCGAAAAGAGACATCCGATGTCAATTACATGTCGGAAGAGGGCTAGAATAGGATAGGAACGTACCACGTAGGCTTGAAAGGCCGTCTGCTTCTTAGGACTCTCTCCTGGCTCGTTGTCGACGGGCTTTTCCACTTCATGGCTCCCAAGGGGCAAGGTGGCTTCGTCGCCACCTTTCGAATCCTGTTTAACACCCATATTTAGGAGATTCGCGGCGTGGAGAGGTGGCGGCTCGTAGTTGGACGACTGTCAGTCCTGGATTAGATCAAAGAGATGCGGCTCGTCGATACTTATTCCAGGACCCTCCAAGCCATGCCCCCTTTCATGGTTGATGAGGGAGAACATCTCTGCGCATTCCGTCATAATCTCCGAGCCAGGTGTATTGTATCCCGAAATACATGTCAATGGGGGCAATTTGCTTGGCTTCCGCATGGACGGAAACCGCGGGGCCGCGTAGCCGTGACGCCGGTGGGCACATTTTTGCCCGGATTTGGGATGCATCAATTGGACGAGATTCTCCCCGGAACACAACCAAAAGATAAGAGTATTGCTGCTGCTAGAGAATCAAGATAGAGTAAGGAGTCTCATGACGACTTGCTTGTGGAAACCTGCCTTTGTTGTTTTATAGTCCAGTACCCAAGCACTGTGGATGGTGCACTACGGCGCCCCACTCGCGTTATGCAGGTCATCCTAACCCATCCCATTCAACACACCAACAAGCATCATAAACATCTACCTACCCTATTACAGGCGTTTCCGGAGCCATCAAAGTATTTTTGTTTCAACTACATAACGAACAGAAAGTGGACGGACTGATCTTCTCCACCGATATGTCGAGATTCTCCCGACACCGTTGGAGGCCTTGCGCGCGATAAAGATGGAGAGGTTTACTGTAACTCGCCATAAAGACGGTTTATTATTCATAATTTGTCTAATAATAACTTGATCTGATGCGAATATACCGCGGAGGTCACATAAAGTGTGGTTGTCATGTAGATGTAGAAAGATGGATGACGAGCTAAGACGACAGTTGAGGACGGATGCATAAGGTCTCCTTCCTCACGTGATGTTACATATAATGCCAGTCTTAAGCACCAGGCCCAAGACTGGTTCTTCACGTATCATGATCATTCCCTTAATAGAACCGGAGGTATAGGTGCTCTATCCCCAAAGTCCGCAGCATGGCTGGCATACGAGTCGACTGGGCGATAGCGTATGGACCTTCTCGACTTTACAACCGTGAGACCCTCATCCCCGGTGAACGTCCTCCGGCCCTCGGTCGATGATAGATTCTCCAGTGCGTAACCTCCATCGCCAGTGGAGTTGGTATATGTTTCGTCTGATATGTGGCTCGATGTTGAGTCTCGAGCGATCTTTCCGATGAGCTCAGCCATGGACATTTCGATGTTGAGCTTGACAATGTATGCGAGTGGGTGAAACTGCATGTAGCTGTGGACATTAGCTAGCGTTCTGTGCGGAGGGTCGGATTGAGGCTGCCAGAAGCTGTCATCGAGGACAAGACCTACACGAAAGTATTCTTCAAGCTCATCATGGTAATGATAAGAACATCCATGCTGAGGGAGAAGCCAATGATGAACATATTGAAGTGGGCCAATCTTTTATACTTTGTCAAACCAAACATGACCAGGTTGACCCGAACGAGATAGATGTAGTAAAAGTTCAAGCAGCCGTCAACAAGGAGATAAATGACCTTCTCGCATCGGTCCCACCAGTCGTTTAGCCAGATGTATCGTTCTGAGATTTGTAAACGGGCAGGGATCCATATGTTGTAGACAGATATGTTGACTGCTGTGATTAATATCGCCACGCCGACCTTTAGACGCCATGATTTTTCCGCGTCGGCCATGATGACAGCGCATCGATTAATGATGATTTGAAGAAGGAATTGTACCTGGAAGTCTGGGTTAATATTATCCCAGGATAGACGAAGGAGAAACACTTACTTGAAGGGCCCAGGTAGTAACTGTGAGAATGATAAGTCAGCAAGATGCATGCATGATCAATAATGGATCGAACATACGGATGCAAAAGTAGAATGCGAAACTATAGTCCCCCAACATTAGCATCGCGTCAAGCCATTGACCAAAAAGGAATCAGACTAACCTCGGGGGTATAATACCTAACAAATGCAGAAAACAAATTATGGCGAAAATAAGACAGACGAGAATCTCCAGCCATATCATCACAACGTAGGCATTCGAAAAGACACGACGGCCGCGTCGCCTCGCAATGCGCGTCGTCTGCTTCACGGCCGTCCATGTCGTCAGCCAGCCGAAGCCGATGGTAAACCCCCAGGCCAGGGACGCGATGATGAGATCAGTTTGGGTGACTTCTTGGGCGACGTAGTGCGGCGAGAGGAGGGTTTTCATGGCACACCCACGAGGCGAAAGCTCGGATGCATGATGTGGATTGCGGATGAACGGATCAAGCTTTCCACACTAGAGAGCGCGGCGGCGGTGCAATAGATGTAAGGAAAAATTGGCTAGGGGGACAAATGCCGCAGCTGACTTGGGCGACCAGTCCTAGTATTTTCGGGACTTCGCACGGAATTGCAACCGCAAGACCAATGCGAGACCGACTTGGCCGACTTGATGTTAGTATACAAGCCTCGTTATGCAGCGGCATGACTGCGAGTCGCGGCTATTGGACATGGGCACGTTGGGGTAATTATGCAACCGGGCGACTCGCGGATGATTGCCACTCGTTCAGAGACATTCAGAGACATGGGTCCCATTAAAGTTCGCTCGATGGGACTCGATGGGAGTCTCGATTCGGCCCAGCTCCCGGACCGAGCTCACGGCGTTGCGGTGCAGCGATCTACGGCACTTGTTACCGAGTTGAGGCTACCCCGGAATTGGGCGACGCCACGCCGGGAGATGGCGTCCGCTGTGGCAACACGTAGCGTACAATGTAGGAGCCTAGGGCGGCATGTGGCCGTTTCTCATGTGCCGCGGGCGAGTTAGCTCCGACTGTGTGTTTGAGGCGTTGGGCCTAGCAACGAGAGCTGAGGTCTGCTCGGATGGTAGCGGATGGTAGCGGATGCTAGCGGATGGTAGCGGATGGTAGCGCCATGGAATCATTCAAGCCTCGATGTAATACATTGCTAATGATCGGCTCCAACGACCTGCTTGCAATGACCATTACCTTTGCTTTCTATGTGTTGAATGCGTATTACTCGTTTGACTTTTCTTAGTAAAAGAGGCACACCATGAGTCAAGTTGGAGAGCATCGTGTTTGCAAAATGTCATTTCATCTTCTAATAGCTCCACCCGCAGTCCAAGACCATCACGTGCTTCCTCGGAATCTGAGATCTCGTACGGATCTGCAATTTCGCTCGAGACATCTTGCAAGCGACCTGTGGAGAGCATCTCCTGGCACATCACATCTCATTCTGCGAGCTCCACGGCGATGCACTCAAGGAGGCACTTGAAGACGCCCAAATATCATGTCATAAATGCTGAGTGAGGCTTTTAGCGACGAACCATTTTACAAAAAGCACCTCATTTGATATCGCTGGGCACATCGTGCGAGAAGCCTGAGATGCATGGGGAGGGGCCCGGCCGCCAGTGTTGCTAATAATATAAACAATACGTATATTGGCAATATGGACCCCTCGCAATATTATTGTATTGTCAAAGGGTGCATATTGTATTACCCAATATGAACATGGCCGATATTGTATTGTATTGCCAAGAATCCAATATATTGGCAGTGTGACAATATATCCCATATATTACACGTGACCTTCATTATTCACCTGCCGTGGCTAAAATATCGTCACCTTGAAAATCTCGAATCCCAAACCATGGGCGTTGTTGAGGCATCGAGGTCGTCTCTACTCCTTTGTGCCCTGACAGCAGCGGGGTTGCGGGGTTGGTGTTGGGGGACTGCTACCCTATAGCACTCGGTTGACACCTCCATGACGCCTTTTTTCACGCGTCATCGCGTGTCAGTTACCCGTTGGCATTGTGGGGCAAGCAAGCATGCCAACCTCGTCCCGAGGTTGGGCGGAAAAACCCTTGTCAGCCGGTTTAATATTGTCACACTTTTTGGTGTAAAATGCCGTTTTTTGGCCCTTTATTCTGCCTCTAATCCATATATATATAATCTTTAGAAAATGGATTTAAATTAAGTAAGCTGAGGGCTTTAAATTGGAGATCTCTTTTTCTATTTTACTTAAATTTTCAAGAAAAAAGAAAAAAAAGTGAAGTATTTTCTAAGATTTAAATAGAAAAAGAAATTGAGGTTCGTTTCAAAGCCCTCAGTCTGGCCAGTCTAGATATATTTTTTAAAGAATTTATATATATAAATTGGGGGCAGAATAGAGGGCCAAAAAACGGCGTTTTACACCAAAAAGGGTGACAACTATTAAACCGGCTGACAAGGGTTTTTCCGCCCAACCTCGGGACGAGGTTGGCATGCTTGCTTGCCCCACAATGCCAACGGGTAGTCAAATTGTCAACAAACAAATGAACTTTTCCTCCAAAGCGACAAGCCAATACAAAAAATATATTGCCAATATGGACATCCCGATATTGTATTGTGACAATATGGCAATCTGCATATTGTATTGGTACAATATAGTGTAGGGTATATCATATCGTATGTATTGCAGTATATTGTTTTATTGCCATATTATTAGCAACACTCTGCGAGATATGGCTTTCGGTCGAGGTGGCGGCGAGGCGACGCGACGCGACGCCGATCGACACGTCGTCAGCTTTGCTCTGCGACAAACGCAAGCGCTATATTGTCAGTGCTCAAAACTTGGAACTGCAAGCGTTATATCCCAGATTGAGCTGAAGTGAACCTGGGCCATGACAGTCGGAGCATCGTTTCACTTGCCGTGTCCCGATGAAGTAACCATGCAGCTACACGTATACACCAGATGGCCAAATACGTTAAAAGCGGTCAATACATCGAGGTAGACTCGCCTGGTGCCAGCGTTTAATCGGATGCTTCCCAGCGCATTGGACAGGGGCTGCCACCGCATTGACCCTTGTCCATCTCGATGAGAAGCCGAATGATTAGGAAGCAGGAAACTATCTGGAAATTATTACGAAAAAAAATATTAAAGACGCTGGGAAAGACACAAATGGTAGACATCTCACGCTTGATTTAGAGGGCAAAACAGTCACATTCCACAGAAGGAAAAGCACCGTTGAACTCAGACGCAGCTGTTTCAGGCCCAGACCTACGGTTGACTGTAGGGCTCACTGTCCCAAAACCCCATTTTCAAAAAATTTCATCATTAGAGCCACCCTAGCGTATCTTCTTCATAAGCCCGAAACCCCCAAATACATGAATATTCAATTAAAGCGAGAGGGATATTCCATATACAAGGTCATACAACAATTTTTCCCCCAGTTCACGTCATCTTTTCCCTGTCACATTCTCCATCAATACATATCAGCAAAAACACCAACTGTATTACACATGTCACCTCCAATTAACTCAACTGCCAAGCAGCCATCAAATAAGGCTGCACTCACATCATGGGCTCTTACAAAAGCCCAATTAATACGGCCTGCAAAGGTGATAAGATGTCAAGAGCAGGCAACAGAGAGCCGTCTGTTACAGCTGAATACACGAGCTAGACAAGGGCGGTCTGCATCAACTGGCCTTGACTTAACCCGTACACAAAATATTGATGCACTACTCATCTATATTTATGGGACTTCACGCACACCTTCCTGTATGCAATGTGCGAGAGGAAATGGCATTTTTGAAGGGTGTATCACTAAGAGTGATATTGCTGCTGGTGCATGTGCGAACTGCACATATTCATCGAGAGGAATTCGATGTTCATATCATGGTAAGCTATTGAACCTTTCTTTATATAACAAATACTAATCAGAATATATTAGATCGGCCAAAAGAAACACAATTATCTCAGTCCATAATAGAGAAAATCGTGAAGGAGTCTACACCTGATCAACTACGTGCATTTGGAGCAGATCTAATTGAAAGAGCTAAGGTCCAAGAGGAACTTAGCTCCACACAGCCCGAAGAGTAACTAGTCTAGGGTTACGGGTGATGAGTCATTAGTGCTAATATTCTCTTTATTTAAAGTGAAAAGTTTTGCGTACGCAAATAATCCAACTTAATCCTTCTTTATTATTCTCTACTATGAATTCCACAATCTGTTCCAAGAAGGGTTATCTCCATTCTGTTGTATTGTAGTTAAACCCAGACTGGGCTCGTTGTTATTTCTGTGGAGATAATATTACACCTTTAACTCTCCCTTCTTCTGCCAATCCTCAAGTTAATATGGTCGATTTGACTGGAGACAGCCCAATCCCACCTACACAGGCACGATCACGACAACTCCAGCATGCACCTGCACCTGCAATGACTATCCCTTCCTACAATCCTGCTCAACTGGAATCCGCTGTCAATCAGGGCAACCAAAGCCGAAATCTCCACGCCCAAGCTACTCGAACGAAGCCGATACCTAATACACCCATTGAGTTGTCAATTACCTTATATACAGCAGCATATAAGTGTAAACCAAGCGGTCAATTGGAGATCAGGAAGTGGCAGCCTGGATCTCCTAGTGTTGCTACGAAAGTTAGCAATTGTTTTGTTACAAACGCAACACACAACTATCCTTCACATGCCGACTTTGTAAAGTCAGTTGCAGGACGTGCAGCAACTGATGCAACATATCGGGCTGTTAACTGGGAGTTCATTTCTGCTTGCATCTGTAACAGTTCTACAAGCATTGTTTTCTTTTCTCAGGAGGTTCTTGAGACAACTTCTCTTGCTGCATTTCTTACTGCAATCAATCCTCAAGGTCCGGTTCCAACCAAGGCCAATCTTTCACTTCTGTATGCTTATGAAGCGAAAGAGGAGGAATCTGACATGATCACTCCTGTTCCAGTGCAAAAGAAGAAGGTCAAAGGCGAAAAGAAACTATCTCTTCCTATACAAAGCAATCCCCCAACACCATCTCCAATCAATCGCAAACGAAAGGCATCTACACAAGCAGCTCCAACAACGGAGAGGAAGGTGAAGATAGACACGAAAAAGGAGGAGGTGTTGGTCTTACTAGAGAAGTCTAATGGAGAAGATGACTTTGCTGCATTCTTCGATACGGATGTGGATGGATCGGATTTGAATGGACGAGATGAAATAGTTGTGGAAGTAGCTGGGCAAGGTAATGAGGATTTAGAGGCATTTGTGTCAGATGATGGAAGTAGAGAAGTGATTGAGGGAGATGTAATTAGTACAGGGCGGAAGACTGGCAGTAAACAGCCACTGCCTCCATTAAGCATGGTAACTCGCCAGCGTAAGTAGTTTCAATCCTCTTAAGTCTTTTCCTTTATTGATCTGCTGCTATCCATGATTCAAACACATCAATATCGATATTCTGAGCCTGTAGAAGTTGACTAAGTCGATCTCGCCCATCTCGGGGTCGGTCAAGTAAGGACAGTCGTGGTAAAGTCCCATTCTGAATATAAAGAGCCAATTCACCTCGTAGGAGATTGTACTCATCCAAAAGTGGATGTGTGACAACGTTCGATATTGCTGGTAAAGAGCCAATTGTCCTTGTGATAATATCTTGACAAATGGACATTGTTTCTTCTGGTAAGAAAACATCCAGATCAGATTGATCAAGATTAAAGGTTTCTTGACAGAATCTGAATCGATCGGGTGGAATCTCTTCAGCAAAGTTCCGTGCAGTCTCTGAATTGAGATCATGATATAGAACTGAGGGTTGTCCAGGTTGAACATGTGGTCGATTGGCTTGACGGCGAATAGAATGGCTATTCCAGACTCTTACAAATGATATCAAGTCATGCCGGATCGGATTCATAAAGATGAATAGAATAGCAATGCGATCAGGGAGAGAGCCGCCATCAAAGAGCCCATTCTCTGTTAGCCATTGGAAGTATGTCTAATCGAAGAGAATTAGTAAAGATCAATAAGAAATAGTAGAAACTTACCCTCCATGATCCTCCACGTGCTTGATAAAGCCGATGCCACCAGCTTTCAATTCGAGTATTATGAATACTCCGTCCAAAAAACCAACAATCCTTGAACTCAATTGGAACTAACTCTGTTCCAATTCGTTTCGATTCCCAGAAAGAAAGTAATGTAAGCCACACATCAGAGCTGTTTCCCCTCCGTGATCAGATCGAATAGCTCGTGGCATCATACCACGCTGCCGCAGAACTGATAGATACTGTAAAGCAATATTCCAACTTGTTGCAGCAGAATATCCACAGTAAAACCATGTAATATATCGGGCATACCCATCAATACCAGCATAGATCTCAAAGCCCCATTGCTTAAGCTTATCATAACCATCAAGGGACCATACCCAGTCAGGCCCTGGAACAATGAAGTCACGACGTTGAAAACGCGCTTTACCCCATCGATCAGTAATGCTTTCAGGTGCAAAGTCTCGATAGACAGTGTACAATGCATCGCGACTGATAACATGATGTTGTTGCCTCATGTATGTGTAAAGATAGCCTCGACCAAAGTTTTGAATGACAGTTGAGACTTGAGACTCATCGTGAAAGAAAGTTCTTGCAAGTTGTTGAGCTATTTGAAGCTGGTTATTGTCTTGCCGCCTGAACAGACCGAGTTCCCGACGGATCTTGCAAAGTCCAGTCATACTCAAGATAAACCCCTCATCTTGAAGCCGGCGTAGGATAATAGCATCTTTTAAACAGTCATCAAAGAACATTGACTTGATTCGCTCTCGTAGGGGTTCAGTATTAACTGTACGTTGTTGATGTACAAGTTCACATTGCTGTAAGAATCGGTACAGGACTGAGCGACTGACTTGAATATTATAATTGGTAGAAAGAGAAAGAATAATACCAGAGATTGGGGTATTTTCTTCATGAAGAATAGTGATATCTTGACGGAAAGGGTTAAGATCTGTTCGAGGTCGAGGCATGTTGATTGAGGTTGAAAAGGAGAAGAAAAAGAGGAAAAGATAAGAATGGAGATAAATAACTTAAATATAAAATGTAATTAGTTATATGTTTATTAAATAACTGTTTAGTTACATATATTACTTAATTATATTTCTATTTAAATAAATAACTAAATAAAACTTGAGAAATCTTTGTTTTGTTTCAAAGACAAAGTCTGTAAAGCTCTTTACAGCTCTGTTCATACCTGATCAGAACTATGCTAATCATTATGCTTGAAATCTCAGAAACCCAAGCCCATATGTCCCCGTAGAGCCATGTACATAGCTAATCAGACATAAACTAATCAGTATCATCATGAATATTGCCGTCAAGGAGTGCCTCGAAGACATTCTTCATGACTCTGAGCGATTTGTTGTCAAGACTCATGAGCTCATCCATAACATCCTCTGCCTTGTAGTCCCGGCCAGATTTTTCCTTCTTGCTCTTTTTCTTGCCCTTACCCTTCTGCTTTTTCTGGTGCTTGGAAGTGGCTCATCGTCAGAGGATTCGTCGCGGGATCTCTTGCTGCCACCTGTGGTTATTAGTGATAGATCCAGACCAGATATGTACATGTATGTACAGAACTTACCAGAGACAAGTGAGCAATGTTTGGCAGCACCACCGTAGTGGCAAGTGGCACAACCCAGGTGACATTTCGTCCAATGCCACATAAGCATTGAACGCACCAGTACCGTCCTTGCACTTCTGGCACGCCTGTTTGCCTTTGTTTTCTTGCCCGTACATGAACTTGACCAAGGAATCGGCGGCTTGAGGGCGTGTAACGTTCACCACAGGCATGACTTTGCCTGACTTGGTCTGTCGAGAACGTAGCTCAATGAATCGCATCATCTATCCAACAGTTAGCCATGTACAGGGCTGTACAGAGTCAATCGAGTAAGTACTCACGGGGAAATCAGCGTCACGGTCGAAGATCGCAGCGGCCTTGGCAGTAAAGGAAGCCTTGACGTCGTAGAACAACCGCGCGAACAAGTTCGCGGGCGACATGTCCACGGGGTCGACGTTCTCCTCAGATGGGATGGGAGTACCGTTGAGATCGTCAGGCAACTTGAACACAACCGTGGACGCCATTGTTCAATGCGGTACAGGCGTGTATGGGCGTGTGGACGCGTAGTCGAGAAGTTGTTGTTGTCTGATGATAAACGTGAAGCAATGGCGGATGATGTTTTGCGACATGGGCCAATGTTTCGCGATGTTTGGTGGTGTACACGTCTGTAGACCAATGTTCAAAAAAAAAAAAAAAAAAAAAAAAAAAAAAAGAAGAAGAAAGATGACGAGGGAAGAATTCCAATTGCGCGCGCTTAAAAAAAAGACGAATCTCTATGCATGTGTTCTACGCCTGTAACTATCTGTGAACAGCTGTTCACAGCTGTACTCGAATTCTTGCCAGTATTGGAATGAGAGCATGTAAACGTCATATAATCGGTTTAAAGGATATTACATTTACGATCAGGCGTGAATACGCCCGTAGTGTGCGGCTAGTGGGAAATTTTTGAAAATGAGTTTTGGGACAGTGAGCCCTACAGTCAACCGTATCACCACGTTTCTTCGGTCGCTAAGCTTGGTTTCATACATCCTCTTGTCTTCATAGATCCATTCGTTCATACGCCTCCTTATCGAGTCGTCGTTTGTAAGAGATGCCGCTTCGCGTGCGTAGCTGATACGCATGTGCAGACACGATGTCACATCTATCACCGACTTCGGCAGTCAAAGGCATACGATTTTGCTTGCTTTTACGGACTGTTATTTTCCCAGACGGACTAATAGGCCTAACAGCTGATCCTACTGTCAGGGGGCTGACCC
Source organism: Ilyonectria destructans (assembly GCA_020740775.1). NCBI lineage: Eukaryota > Fungi > Ascomycota > Sordariomycetes > Hypocreales > Nectriaceae > Ilyonectria > Ilyonectria destructans. The sequence continues at coordinate 858,998 of JAHEWK010000023.1, forward strand.
TGATCCCTGTACTAAGACATCTATTGTGTTCCAATTCCTCTATAAAATACGGCCCTTCAGACCGTCAGTTAGCTAGGAATCAAGATCTTCTACATGTTCAATTGCAATCCCGCCTTCTGATACACGACATGGCGATGTCCCACCTGTTCGCTACCACAACGAGAAAGTGCGCTAGATCTGTCACGAATCGCACGATGAGGCAATTGTTGGGACGGTTCAGCAGATCCACAAAATAATATGAAGCCAGGCCGAGCTTGTCGCGTTTCAATTCCCCCTGCCAACATCAGAGCCAATCCCCTTTCTCGGCCGCCGGTCGTGCCTGCTGTGGTCAGGGTTCTGCATTTCAAGTCAGCATTCGCTCTGCGACATGCCCTCAGAGAAGCAGGTGGATTTCTCCAATCAAAGCCCGACCCAGAGCCCGCCATACAGAGGAAACAAGACTTTGCGTGACGTGCTGTATGCGGACAGGTGAATCGATGGCGTGGTGATTGTCGGCTTATGTCGATTGATGACATAGGAACGTGAAAAGTGCATCACTTTCTTCACAATTTTCCACGACCCCATGTCGGGGCAGTCCTTCCATTGACGGAGCAGACAGAATTAGGTTGACGCAAGCGGTAGTGCATCACAAAATATGACCATATTTTCACCATTTATGAGAACGAGGATAAATGTGCTAACATGTTCAACAGTTACTGACCAGCGTGTCCGTATAACTTATCTTAGAGTAATACTACAAAAATAATACTTTAGGGTCGGATTCCTATCGCGAGCGGAATACCGTATATAGAGTTTGAACAGCTTCGTTGCACCGACAAGCACAAACCTCCCCTGTCAGCTAAATTATCGGTGTTCTGCTATCCCTAAGCCTCCTTTGGTCGCAGTTTTGTCATCCCTGCTGCCTAGAAACTCTCCAGAGACACTTCGATAGCTTATAAATCGTGACAGCCAATACTCGACGGATTTTTGCTTAGTCCTGATAGGCAACTGCGTAATAGCGACCGGCCGAAACCTCCCTAAAGATACTTGAATGGCCTTCGCATCACAGGTCGTCTTCCCAAGCCAATCTTGCGTTCCGTTCCACAACAGGGTCAGGAGCTGATTAAAGTTTTCGTGCTTTCTTCCAAGTCATCAATCAAATTCATATGCGACTGCATAAAGTTACACCAAAGCATCTGCAAGTATTGATATTAATAACGTCACGTTGCATATAGTCCAGAACTTTATTAATGGATCTCAGATGTAGATGTGTGTGGATGAAAAAGTCCTGGTGGCTCTTTAATGAAATCCTACTACAGCTGCGCGCCATAGTGCAACCAGTCAAGTTGCTAAGAAAGCTAGAGCGACCGAGAAATTTAAAACTTAAAGGTTCGTAATAAAAGTAACGATATCACGCCCCAATTTAACAATCCAACCATGTTCGAAACTGGCCCTCTACGTTCTTCATGAATATCCTGAAAACAAAACCTAAAGAGCTCAATAAATCAGCTATCATTATTAAGTCATACTTAGAAACTTTCCAGAGTTTCCCAAGGTTTCGTATCTAAATTTATCTAGTTCCACACAGACTGTGAATGGGTTTTGCATGTGATTGCATGGTAGCTGCATGTGACTGCATGATGCTCAATGAGTATCTGTAAGTACCTACTGTACCAATTCCCGTTGGCATTTTAACAAGATGCCACCAAATGGATCCGTGTACGCGAGAAAAGATCACAGCTACAGACGTTTAAGCCTTATCTCGAGGCTTGTCACTCTCTCGGTCTTGCCGTCGAAGTGGTCACTCATCGCTCTTTGACTACGCAAGGCGATACGACTAATCCGACCGGTCGAAGTTACAGAGCAGATGAGTCGTCTAGACTCGAAGGCTTTCGACATTCGTCTGTTTCTCCCGGACAGCTAATATGGTGCCATCATCGTGGCGACACGGTTGTCTACAGTCAAAATTGGTTAGTCTATTGCTGGGCAAGCTCCGATGGTCTCCCTCTTGCCCTCTTGACGGCCGGTGCATACCTAGAGCAAGTTTCTACGACGTGGAAGGAGTACCTCGAACTATACGAAAGGTTATAGTATAAACTACAGAAATTGAGCCTTCAGCTCCTATTATACGAGGACTGCTAAATACTCAACATAGAATATTTCATACACAAATGGCGAGCGACAGAACAAGACGTCAGCAATTCTGCTCCGGCTGTAGGCGTATTTAGGCAACGAGAATTTACGGTACAAGCTGCTACGTAATAAGAGGCTCAGCAGCACCGCAGTCGCTACAGGACTTAACGGAAGACAGACTCACTTTTGACGAGAGCATGCACAAGACCATGAAGGAAGCTACTTGCCTAGTTAGATGAAGATGCTTTGAAAACGGAACGCCCTCAGACCGCAAGGAGCAGCAGCGAACCGTGAGAGGCACGAGGCGAGAGTCAAGGGGAACGGCTGGTGTATGTGGGAAGAGCGCAAAACTAGGGGAGGGGACAGTGGGCGGCAGTGGAAGGAAGGCAATGCACAGAGCCAGCACTACGGGAACCAAAGTGGAAGCATAGTCTTATCACGGATACCTGCCCTTCGAAGAGGTACTCAGTGGTAGAAAAAAAAGTCCTCATAAATATTCACCAGACTATACCACGACTCGATGAAAGTACAGGAAAAAGAATACAGAAAAAAGAATAGTGAATAGTGAATAAAAAGCAAGGCGAACAGATTTGTGCAACTCGAAGGAGAAAGACCGACCAGCTGTGATCAATATCTGGCAGCGAGGCTTCAGAAGTGGCGACTCTCGCCAATGGCTTCAAGAATAACATCAGTCGCCTTCTCACTAACCATATAGATGGGAAGGACGATAAAGAACCCAGGAATACGAGGAAAGACGGAAGCATCAACAACGCGCAGGTTGCTCACACCGCGAACACGAAAGCGAGAATCAAGAACGGCTTTGGGGTCTTCATCCGCTCCAATGGGGCAGCTGCAGGAAGCATGATGGCCCCAGGCCTCATTCCTAATGAATCCTTTCACCTGCTCTGTAGAAGCCAAGTGACGGCCAGGCGATGCTTCTTCAAGGGGCCCAGTGACAATCGGCAGGACATCGTCCATAATGCGTCGTGCGAAGGCGACGCCTTCGGCAATGGCGCCGAGATCCCGCTCAGATGCATGAATCTCGCCCGGAGTCGTGGTAAAGTAATTGAAATTGATATCTGGCACGTCTCGAGGATTGGCTGAGGTGAGCATGACAGTTCCGTCCTGGTTATGCGTGTGAGCCTTGAGCACGGCCCACGTGAAGTGTCTCTTGTCCGAAGTGGTGAGTTCTGAATACCCAGGAAAGTACCCCCGGAAGAATGCAGGACCGCCGAAGATGAAGAGATCAGGGTCAACATCTGCTTGACTGGACTTCTTCACTATGCCAATGGTGAGTCCATTCGATATATAGGGCCCACACTGATGGTTCCAGTCTTCGAGGCACGGGTCCCCAGGCTTCCCGAACGTGCATTTCGCTATGATTGGGAAGTCATCCTGTATTTTAGTAACGATGGGAATCTCGTAGCGGTCCTGGAGATTGGTTCCAACGCCCTGCATATCTTTGACGACACGAATCCCAAATGTCTGCAACTCGTCTTTTGGACCTACGCCGCTCAACTTCAGGAGCTGTGGTGTGCCGAAAGCCCCAGCCGCAAGGATGACCTCTCGAGAGACGAGGGCGCGATGTTTGGTGCCGCTGGTGGATGAACTTGACCGAGGATCGGCCTTATACAGACTGCTGCCTTCGAGGAACTCGACACCAGTCGCCTTCGGAGTGGTGTTGGCGCCAGAATTCTCGTCGAAAAGTACACGGGTAGCAAGGCACCCTGTCCTGATTTCCAGCGGATACTTCTTGGCAGTATCTACAAGAAAATCGCGAGTACCGCTTCGCTTTGCGTGACTCATGGCCAGGGGGAGTTGGTAGATACCCTCAGTCATATCCCGGCGAGGATCAATGGAATTCACGTCCCGCAGCAGGAGTCCAAGTAGTTGGGAAACTTTATCGGGGATCAGGCCGAGGATCGTATTACCCATAGCCGTAGCAGCGGCACCGATTATAGAGAGGACCTTAAAGTCCCCCAGTGCCAGTTTGAGATCAGCGCGATTTGTACCAAGCCATCCAGTGAAGCCGTGACCAGGGGTATCCTTTGGAAGATACTCGCAGCGCTCCAGGCGCTTGAAGTACTGGCGCATATTTTTTGGGTCCCACGAAGTATCGCCGGTCAGGTTGGCGATGTTTGACCAATCACTCTCGTGCGGATAGATGGTGATCATGGCATTGTGTGCTGTACAACCACCAAGCGTCCCTGCGCGCGGGTAGAGGATTCCTTTCGGCTTTGATCCGCTGGGTGGATCCAATCCGACATAAAGGGTTCCCATGGGTGTCTCCCAGGTCATTTTGGAGTCTTTTTGTGCGAGCTTCTCGTCTGCGTAATGTTTGACGAAGTAGTCCCAGCGCATCTTCTCGTCCTCTGTGGATCTGAAATGGAAGGCAGGAACCTGCTGGTTGAGATTGGATCCCTGATCATCGCCTGCTTCGAGTAAGAGAACTTTGTGGCCGTTCCGGGCGAGATTGGCGGCTAATGGTCCCCCGCCGGCGCCTGAGCCGACCACGACGTACTCATAACCCTCCAGTGTGTCCACTTCCTCATCAGGGAGCGCTTCGCCATGTCCACGCATAGAGCTGACTGTTGCCTCTGGCACATGGGTTGTGGAAGGTTCGCTCATGGTGGGATGCGCGAATTGGGTTCTTCGTGTTTGACAAGTCGGATGAGATTAGTGTATCTTCAGGTTTGGTCTGCGAGGATGTTTTATACATGTAACCTCGCAACTTGCGAACAAGGCAGGTTGGAAAGTAAAACTCTCGAATCACAACTACAACCCATGGTTGGACACAGCGCATGTGAAAAGCATGTGGATTCAACACATCCCAGCTTCTGACATGTGAATCTGAGACATATCCGTTTTTGTTTAGCTCTCTAGATTTCTTTTAGGTTACATGACATCACCACTTTTACCGAGAATCTTTCGCTTCAAGATTCAGGTACTTTATACCTCTAGTATTTTTAGTAACTCTACTTAAACTATAGCAAGCTGCTTTAATAAACTTTTACTAAAATATTACTATGATGTGACGACCAACGTATTCCACTACCTCGAGACCCCCATTGGTAAGACCAGCATTGATCAGGGATTCCTTAGAAAGACTAGCCCCTCAAACTGACAGTTTCTTCTCCCCTTCATTTTTCAACGATCCAGCCTTGCTACACTATGCCAGAAGAAACGCCGGAGCTGGCAAGCTATAAGCGCATCATCCTCTGCTCAGACGGCACATGGCTTGCGTCCGACATGGGCGACAAGTCCGTCCCTTCCAACGTCGCTAAGTTGGCTCGAGCAGTTGCGAACAGTGGCCCTGATGGTAAAGGTAATCTCGTGAAGCAGATAGTGTCGTACCATTCGGGCCTTGGAAGCGGGACCTCCCATTCCAGAAAGCCACCTATGATGAGTTGCTCAAACCTAAATCTTCCTCTTCACTTTCGCTCGGACAGCTCTACTGATGTGCTTGCTAGTGCTGAGTATGGCTGCTGTGATTCCAAACTCAAACGGCATACTAGGACCTGGCCATAATAATCCCATTTCTACTGATCCCGAGAATGCGGGTTCGAAATAACTCCTCGAACTCGTTAAAGAACTGAGTGAGGAGCGCCAGACGGAGAAGCCACATTTTACACCTATTGTCTTCGGTGAGAATAATTATAACCGAATTTAATGTGTTATTGCTAAAAAATTAGTTATTGCTGACGGATGACACGTTACAGTTTTGCTTAGCAGACTTCAAGTTTGACTTCCAGGCAATCAGTGACGATTCTTGTACCTCGTATTCAATGATAAAAGCAGCCAATGGGATGGCTCATTATTGAATGGATGCTGACCAGGTGCTGCCTCACATCGCGCCAACCCCTGGCAACCCACTTCAGCCCTTGGGTTAAACTCTATGCTGCTTGGTATCACACCATTCGTATAAGCCGTCTTGGTAGTATGGGCGTAGCTTTCCTGACGCATGTATTCCTGTAAGCTTTCGCATATAGCAGTCACCCCAGGTACATGTACTGAACCTGGTGTGAAGAAAGATTGCAGAATATGGCATGATAAACAAGCTTTAGCATGTGAATAAGATGATCGTTCGTAGCGTAGACGTGCTCTTAGAAAGGGTGGTATGAGGGTGATGATCATGTGAAGGTCTCGAAAGTTCTGAGAAGGCTGTCGAGATCCGCTAATTTCACATGCACCGGATAGCGGCTTGCTGTGAGATAAGTATAAAGGACATTGAAGAGTGCAAGGTTCACGAAGAAAGTTTAAGATAGCTTCCAGTAAGAAAATGATATGATTATTCCCAGATCACGCGTAGTCTACATAGAGTATTACTTGCCTGGCTTCTTGAACCTGCTTGGATCCGAGGTGTGATAGTAGCGCTAACCCTTGCTCGTGCGGCTGAAGTGCATCTCGCAGCACGTCCCCCGTTTGGAACGTCCGCATTACTACATTCTCTCGATATTGGGCGAGGTGATTAAAAATTGAAATTATCCGGCTATATATAGACTCCGTATTGCAGGTGGCGTCTGTCAGCCCCATCCTCAACTTTTCCTCACTCCGGCCCTATTGCGCTCTTCGCTCACCATGGTCAGCTTCTTTACCACCGTTTTAGGCATCTTTATAAGGCTTATTCATCTATCAATCACCTTTATTCCTTTCCTCTTGTTTATCATTGGGCTCCATACCCGTGACCTAATCTATAGCGTGAGTGATCCCTCTCCATTCCTACCCACCGCACAATTCTAAGTCTGAGCGGAATTTTGTATAGATCGCCAACCTTTTCTTTCCCAGTCGTCGCGTGGGGAGCGTTGTGCCTCCTGGCCACCCAGGGCATCGTGGCGTCTGGCCGCAGTACATCGCTCCCACCCCCGGAATCGAGAGCCGTTCCCCCTGTCCTGGGTACGCATCCCCACCCCCTCCGCATCCCCCCTTTACACTTCTGATGGACTTGCTTCGTTTCACGCAGACTCAACAGCCTTGCCAACCACGGTACGATATACCGCAGCCTCTTCACGGATTGTCTTTCACTAACATGCACGTTCAGACATCTTGCCGCGCGATGGCAGACACATCACCTATAAGCAGATGTCGCATGCAATCCAGCACGCATATAACCTTGCGCCGTCACTCGCTGACCAGCTCACTGCTTCCGCCGTGCAGCTCGATCAAGGGCGGGGTTGGATTGACTTGCATGATCTAAATGCCTTGAACGTGAGTAGCGCAATATGAATGCAATATGAATATGCTCCCTCTTGTCAGATCTAGCTGTACGCTCATCAATCCCTGATCTCGCAGGTTATCCAGCACGACGCCTCGTTCACACGTCCTGACATCGCCTTTTGCGCCGACCAAAGCTTTCCGGACCCCGACCTCGTAGACAGGTTTCTCGCCCACGCGTCGAATGGAACATCACTCTCGCTCGATGACATTGCCTACTTCTCCGGGCTCCGGCGCGCCGAGTGCAAACGCACCAACGGCCAATACTCGCTGACATGGAGCTTCCTACACGAGTTCTTCGGTGGGACCCCCATTGCAATTTGAGCTTTGCTGTTCTCACTGACGCGTGCTTCGCCCTAGGCTCCGGAAACGGCGCGCTCATGTACTCGATATTTGGCGGCGATGTCAAAAACCTGCGGGTCTGGCTTGCCGAGGGGCGCTTTTTGGATGGCTGGGAGCCGAAGACCAGAGAGGCGCTGGGGCACACGATCGCGGTACGTTCTCTACTCTTCCCTGGGCGATCTGTCCGCACGCTGACCGGGATGGTGCGCACAGCAAGCGCAAATCACCTCACTCGCGATCGAGTTCAACATCAATGAGAAACAGAAGCTCCGGCCTGGGGATACGGCCTACCTCAAGCCCAATGGGGCGTAGATTCTATGCTCTGGTTTATCTGTACCCTTCTTCTGTCACCGCGAGGCTGCCTGTCTGTGTTCATAACTCGTCCCAATCGCGCCGTGCAAGCGGGATGTTACCTGATTGGCTGTACCTTTTTGTAAACAAGGTTTCTTTCGTGCAACATAAATTGGTGATGTATTTAGGAAGGTTAATTATTGGATACAATAACTGCCTATTTCATCCAGGCCTCCAATGGCTGGGAGTGGTGGAGTTGTAGTGCCACAAAATCGCTGGGATCCGAACAAATCATGATGGGCCTTTCGGATTGATGGATACGCCATCACGAACATGACGAAGAAGAGAACCGACAGCATCCAAGAGATGACCCTTGCGGCCAGCGACTACGGCCCCAGTTCGAGCATGTTGAGGTCATGCACACAACATCGCCGACATTAGAAGCGAGGAGCGAGGCGCCAGAGCTGATTGCGGCGCCAGAGTGAATGCCACCGAGGTGATAAATCTTAGCACACCGAGATCTGATGGCGAGTGGCCAAGACTTTGGCACGCTACACGTTATCGTGTATGAGGCATTGATGACGAAGTCCTGTCGAATAAGAACGGCAAGGGCGAGGTTGATAGCTGTAACTGTACCCAGCCATTTCTTTGGACACCAGAGAGAATGACTGCGAGAGCAGCTGCGATATTGAAGATGCCAACCAGAGTGAACAAGCGGTGATACACAATGAGGATGCGATGTCGGAGACCTCGCATACGTTTACTTTGCCTCTTTTTAGGAAGCGCCGCTTCGAAGTCGATTGTCACAACTATCATCAGACTCTAGGATCATGTTTGCTTTTTTGTGCCCTCATAACAGGCCACAGGCTCGAGCCCCTGAAGGCTCGGATCCCTGACTTAGGTCACGAGACCGTCTTTTCCTTCATGTATATAAGGGCTGCTTTAGGCCCTTCAAATAGCTAGAAATCAAGAGCTTCTATTCACATCACAATGCACCCTTCCTATCCGATGCAACATCGATGCTCTGTTCAACAACAGTTGCTTCCGACTTTTCAGAGGTATAGCTGACTTGTGTGAGGCTTGAGCTTGCCTTCTTATTATCGCTCCTCCGGATCTCGTCTAGATAAGCCGATACCAACATGCACGGTATTCTTCGCTTGATGTAAGCGGCAGCCTGGGTTATTGCAAGTGGCATGTAGTTTAGTTCATCGACTAGATCTGTCATTACCACATCAGCCTCGGCGCACTCCTCCACGAGCCTGTTCCGGAGAAGCTGCAGGGTTTGGCCTTTCTCCATCATCGGTACCTCGTAGATGGCATCCAGGCCGACCAACCTCTCCGCCGCATCTGTGTTGCGAGATGTGATGACGATCGATCCGCAGCCGCTCTTTGGTAGGAATGATGCCAGCGGCTGGTCGCGTGAGTGATGCGCGCCCCGTCTCGGAAAGAACACCTCAATGGAATCGGCGTTATCGAGCACCATCATCCATGGTCCATTCTCTTCGTCACACAGCCAGGAATGCACCAGCCGGAGCACGTTGCGCTTCGGATTATCTCGTCCCGAAAGCTGCAGCGTATCGGTGGATATTTCGGTATGCCTCCTGGAAACGGGCCGTCGAGCTCGCATGCACCCAGAAAACCCAGGTATCTAGTGACGCCTGTCGGACTTCGTGCGCGTAATGGATCGCGACCTGTGATTTGCGGCTGCCCAGTTGCCCAGTTGCGCGGTTTGATCACGCAGTCAGAGTAAGATATCAGCCCGCTCAACGAACTTCGGATCCGGCGGGAAATGGACGGTCGAGAAGGGTCGGATAGATCGCGGCGGGGCATGGGCGCCAAAATTGAAGTTGATCGTCTCCCCGCTGGACACGTGCGCGCCGACGATCAGGTTTTCGCCGCGAAGTGGCCCTGGAAAGCTGGTATGACTCATGGAAGCAACACGTCGCTGTGAGCATTTCACTGGGTCTACGAGCAAGTCATACCCCAACTAATGGCAGCGGGCGGCTACCGGTGGTAGGGATGCGTTTTTGACGTCATAAACCCCAAGTTACCAATTGACGTCATAAACCCCAACTGACGGGTAATTTACCGTCATAAACCTCCTTCCTAATTGGGTTTAGTGACTATCCCAAAAGGGGTTGGGGTGGGGGACGACCATGAGTTGTTGCGACCCCTGAGGAGGCTTCATCACCCCCCGATGTTGCTGTTGAGATTTCTTCACCGACAACAACTATTTATGGTCATTACTGAGTCAATATGACCAATCGGGGAGGTCGTCCTAAACTTCATGGCATTGACGAATATTTCCGGCCGGCTTCGGAAGAGGGCTTTACGCTGAACCGTGTAGTCTGCAAGCTCTGCTCAAAGACTATGGCGAAGCACACCTCCAAACAACTTCGACACCTTCACACGCAATGCACCGCATATCGACAGCTTCATGAAGTCATTCCCAGCCGACAACCGCTCATCAACACTAAGTTGGATAGTGTTAGCAAAGCATCTAAGGATGCATTGGACCTCTTGTACCCGCACAGCCGATTTTGGTGTGATCGGTACCTCATCCCCGACGAATACCAATGCACACCAGACTGACTGTATGTGCGTATATCATTCCACCGACGCCGTTCCGTAGTCACCAAATAGTACTGGAAGCACGTGATAAATGACGCGTCATAAACCTCGGGTTTATGACCGTCATTTACCTAGGGGTTTTGGTAATTTACCTCCTGGTAATTTACCTCGATGCATCCCTAACCGGTGGTAGTGGTGATGTTCAGAGAGTTGATAATTTTGAATGAGATGCATATATTATATTGTCGGTACCGTAATATGTTGGAAGGATTGAGGTTTCCCCCTCGACTTCATGACCCTGATGTCATGACAAACTCTAAAAGAAGTCCTAGATGGTGGCGACTTCGTAGGACTCAGGCTCATATTGAAGTATAAGAGAGGGCTTTCACGTTCATTAAAAATTAAGAATAATCACAGTCAGAATAATAACAACCACCTTTTATCAAGTGCACTCAGCATCACTGCGCAATCCAACAACAACACCCACAGCGTATTTCAGCTGCTCGTCGCCCGCACCATGCGATTAATTCGGCAAATAGCGGTACTATCAGTCAATGGCAATATACTCACCAACGCACATTGGCGGAGCAAGTGCCTCTTAGGCTGGAAACTTCCCCACGTTAGTCTCAGCATCGGCATGGGCGACAGGGTGAGGGGAAAGGCCGAGGTGTTGGAAATATATTCTGAATAGGTAACAATGAGCATTAGACTAGTCCTCTCCACATTTGCGTGACGACATTGGGAAAACCCAGTGGGAAAACCAATGCCGAGAGGCTTAATGACTATCCTGATTCGCTGACCATTTTAACAAGAACCTAAAAGCAACCCCTACCGGTAACATTCCAGTCCCCTCTCTGCGCGTCGTCAAGCGCAACAGATCAATTGTCCGGGGTAACATTCTGAATCGAATATCCTCCAATACTCGTCCCTGTAAACTTGTAGAATGATCTCGTGTCTCTTTCGTCGGACTCTTGGATCTGTGGGGGGAAACTGTAGCTCATGACTGAGAGCGGATTGCTGCTTCCCCACTGGATAGCGCCCCCTTCTTGTGCCGCAAACTCGTGCCTGAGACCCAAAACATGCCCAAGTTCGTGCTGAAAGATATTGGCCATATTGTTGACCATACCTGCCTGAAAGGCTCTCTGATACACGAAGACTGTGTTGAGGTCATTCGAGTTCGGAAAGAAGGCTTTTGCAAGTGTGGAGCCTCCATCGCCGCCGTAGGCCAGTACAAATGCGGCATCGTCAAGGCGGCTCACATAGCGAAACTTGACGCCGACTTTGAGGCTGTTCCACTTCTCGGCTGCTTCGTAAAGCTTATACGTGGCGTAATAGGCGTGGCTAGGCGACAACCAGCCATTATTATATGCCGTGTAGTTAACAGTTTCCCCGTACTTCCAACGGGGGATCACGCCCCATAGGCCAATCCAGATCTCTTCGGGGCCTGGCTTCTTCTCATTCGGTCCCATCGGAGGCTCGGGCATCGACACCTGCGTGGCACAGTCGTACTTTGAGTCAGAGACTGACATGTCATCGCCTAGTTTGAGGCGGCCATATTCTTTTTTGACCTCGTCCAGAGTGCCGACTGTCTCCAGCCGTTCCTTCCCAATCCTCGCACGTAAGGCTTTTATCAGCTGCCTCCTCTGCGAAGTCTCTTGCCCGGTCGGGTGTTCGGTAGACATGGTGTCAGGTCTTGCGGTAGTTCCACACCAGTCTCCTATGTTGGGATCCAGTTTAAAGTAGTTAAGGAAGTCAAAAGGGGGAAAGGATTGTCAAAGGGGACAAGATGATTGAGATGGTTTTGGGTCGATTGTGCAGGTGTTAGACTTGGGGGTAATAACCTCTTTATATCCAAATAGATTCCTCTATGACTTGGTGTGGACTGTTTTATTGATTATCCACATAGATACCACAGCCTTCGCTACGCGACTTTTTTGGTGGGCAGCGCTGCATCACATGCGATGTGTTATTCTAATTGCATTCGAATTAATCAAAGTAGTCCAAGATTTAGAGTTCATAAGGGCGCCAGAAAATACCACACCGGATTTCACATGTGCATTGCGTAAGTCGCGAGAAACAGCATGTGAAATCATGTTGAAGAGAGTGCTACCTTGTGGCGTTCGTCTTCTGGCCTTGCTGGTGATGTGGAAATGACGGAGTAGGCGTCTGGAACGCTGCTTCGCGCGGGCGCATAGAGCAATGCGGTGCTTTCTATCCCAAAAGTATCTCCTAGTAACGGTCGAGAAAAAGTGAAGAAGAGGCAGCTACCCTATTCCCTTAAGGTCGCTCACATGCTAAATATACCAAACGATGAACAGCTAAACCCTCGACGACCTGCATAACCTTTCCCGGGCGAGCTCAGGCGTGCGGCTGATCAGGTGGGTGCTACCCAAATTGATGAGCGGCTGCGCCGATTCATACTAACTCAATGCCCTGCATACACGAGCTTCGGCAAACCCCGGCGTGATATAAGGTGGTATTACTTTTCAGCACTATACCCATCCTTAGTGAACTTCAATTGTGCCAAACCGAAGTCTATATAGACCCTAAATCTAGGCTTACTAGTCCCGGGGTATGGGGAGGGTCTGGAGCGGAGGTGTGGCCATGCCCCCGTAGCAGGTTTCCCAGCTTTTACGGCATGCAAGGAGCTTGGAAATGTCACAATAGGGTGTGGATCCCGACGGATCATGATCATGTCATCTCACAAATTGTTCTGGGTAGAAAAGGGATTAGGGCTGACGTGTGAGACAGTGAGTCTCTAGGCCGTCTCTCAGCAATCGGCAAACCCAGGTTCTCTCAAATACTCATATGGTGATATGGGGGTTAGGGATGACGGGTGAGTTCCGAAAACAAAAGTTGTTCGGAACAGAGAAAAAATGATATGGACAATAGAACAAGGAAAATGCAATCGAATGAACCTAGTCCCATATTTTTCCCTATCCTGTGGAATAAGTTATCGTGGTTTGGAATATTTAATGGATTGAAGTTTGACAAGTTAGTCGCTGACATAAGAAAAGTCTTGGCTCACATTTAATTCAAAAGGGTATAGCGTAAGGCCCACATAAAACTCTTGGCTCACGATTAATTCAATTGGGTATAGCGCGGCTCCACTTTAAAAGTCTTGGCTCACGATTAATTCAATTGGGTATAGCGCCGAGACAGAGCAACTTAGCTAAGCAGCTTTTTCCGACGGGTCGGAGCCTGCGCCACAGAAATAAAAGAGTGTCTCGGCCGAAAGAGGACGACGTCGCTACCCTACAGCTGGTCAAAACTTACCATTGGGTCCCAAGTCAAATGACGGAAGAATAGACTCCTAGGGTTATCTTGCGCGGGGAGTGTCGCCGCTAAGCTGTGAAGCTCCTAGGAGTAGCATTTTTCGTAGAACCTATGGTGAAGGTGTTTTCTGATGGGCGGCTAGGTTGATGCTTGGGGTTATCACAACGATGATGGTTGATTTCTTGGCTCACTTGCCACAGTGAGTACAAGCCTCCGGACATCATGATCGGGTCAGCGCAATACGTTTCCAAGACTACCCTTTCCATGAAAGGAAACTCGAAGGAAAGAGGAAAGAAACTCTATACTCAACGACTTTGAGCGAGAATGCACAAAGTTAAAACACTGCCGAATGCTATTGAATGCAGGCATCCTGAAAGGAAGCCGTGGTTTTTTGCTTTTTCCTCCAGTTATGTAATCTGCAAGTCTGGCCGGGGAACGCGTTCCGCGTCTCTTATTATTATGAACCCCTTTTTTGGTGCGATCATGGTAGAGATCAAGCGAGACAATGTCTCAATCAGTCCCGAGACGTCGTGGTCGACCCAGAAAAGCAGCGTCTGAAGAGGAGCGAGTAGCTTGGGACCGTGCTCTGCAGCGTGCACGATCACAACGATACTACCAACGACAACACCAGCAAGCCATCCAACCCCATCGCGCGCCGACCGAGTCGCAACAAGCAGAATTTATACATCATTACCATTATCAACCTCATCCGCCCGCTATACCGTCGACTACGGATCCGGTCATTGGCCTCCACCTAGAGCCTCATCTCCAGATCCCCACGGCGTTCGAGGATCCACCAGCGGCCGAGCCCACTTACAACCTCGACGACCACGAACCGAACGAGGCCGAAGCGGGCCCGGCCGGAGCACCGTGCAGCCCACAACCTGTGGGAGATAATGAGCTACATGATACACCATCCCATTATTGCCCGGCTGGAGAAGAACGAAGCCAGTGTGGCCAGGAGATACAGGACCTCCTGCAATCAGTTGAGAAAAGCCTTCACATCTCAGTATCATCAGTCCAAGGTATCTATCCCGATTCCCTCGAAGCGGTATCCTGAATCGCAGTTTGGGCCTGCTTAGCTGATTCCAAACTATAGCTGATGATTGCGACGACGACGACAACGACGACGACGATGAGCGCGGATTTATTAACCACCCCCATCAAAATCCGCCCGTTCTGGAAAACTTGATCCCTACACTCGAAAAGTATCTTGCCCAAGAATGGACAACGCATCCGAGCTGCTCAAGCGAAGAACATGAAGCAGATCATGATAGCCTGGTCAACAACGGTCACCACCACTCGTGCAACTCTCTGGAAGATGTTATCGTTCGGCTGGATGGATTGATCAATGACGACCACGATCATCATCCGCTCCCACATGTCACTGATCCTTCTTCCGATCTTCTCGGTCATGCCTCTCAAACCGAGAATCTCCACGGCAGCGACCCTCCTTTCGATGCGGAACAGCCCACGCACCCGCACTACCGAGATTTCCGAGTAGCTTGCCAAATCGCTCTCGAAGGGTCTTCAAGTGACGGCGCACCACCGAGTCTCTGTCTCCCAACTAGACATCGCCTTACCCAGCCCTGTACAGATGACTTCATTCAGAAGACCTACGACATCGATAGCATTTGTAGTTTTCCCTCTTCCCTAGCTGTCGCCAAGTTAGGTATCCAATGGTACCCGCAACCGTATGTCATCTTCAACCACACCGATGATGTACATCTCAGCATCGACATTCCGAGCAACACTTTTTACCAAAACAACTCTCATTCCCAGGGAACTCAGCAGCGACGACGACCCCTACATCATGTCCCGAACTATTGCTTTGGGCGAATTCAAGGTTTGGTCGATACATTCATCTGGGTATTCTGCCCAGCTTTATGCTCTCACTATACACATGACAACCCGTACGTGCAGACCTCCCTACCCAGGGAACAGTACGCAGTGTTGCTAATAATATGACAATAAAACAATATATTGCAATACATACAATACAATATGCGTTTTCTGATATTGTACCAATATAATACGCAGGTTGTGATATTGTGACAATACAATATAGGGTTATCCATATTGGCAATATATCGTCTGTATTGGCTGGCGGATCTTCGGGCAAATTGCCCTTATTTTGTTGACAATTAACGTCGACATGTGGGGACGCGTGCGAAGAAAACGCGTAAATGGTTTATTGTTTTACGTCAGGGGCAAGAAAACGCGTAGTGAAAGTATAAATTCATGGTCTACAGGGTAGGGTATCGTTCACGGGCAGCCCCTCGAGACCCTCTTCTGTCACTCTACAGAGGACTACTGACAACCTCCATGCCTCAACAACGCCTGCCTTTTGTTCAAACGTCGCAACGAAGAGGGTCGTCAATATCAGACGACTTTTCGGAGCTCTCCAGTCAGCAATTACATGACCCAGACGAGAGCCAAACCTCCAATTGCCAATCGTCGCGACCTCGCACAGTCTCTAGAACCTCCTTAGCCAAGCCAAGAACATCATGGGTCTTCTCCCATATGCCAGACGAGGAGATAGAGACAAGATACTACAATCAACGGACCGGAAAAGAAGAGTGGCGCTGTAAGCATTGTGACAAAACGTATTCCTGTTCTGGTGGAACTGCCGCTCCAGCCAAGCACCTTACAGATCCTCTTCCTGATGGTCATGGCCTCCCAAAAGGCGCCCCCCGAACAGCTAAAGTCATAAATATACGAACTATTCTCTAACAAGCTCGTTTTACGGCCGATTAAAACCCCCGAAAACGCCGTCGGCTCAACGATCAATCCGGAGACTCGATCGACCCTGACCAGCTCGAAGTGTTATACGTAAGGTTTATTACGGCCTGTTCTCTCCCATTTCGGCTTGTGGAATGCCCAGAGCTCCGAGCACTCTTGGCTTGCCTCAATACCGATATCGATACTTGGCTTCCAGATACACACGAGACCATCAAGAAATGGATTCTGCGGCAGTATGAAGGCCAGAAGGAGAAGGTCAAGCAGCGCATACAGTCGGCAAAGTCAAGGATTCACATCAGCTGCGACCTTTGGACTTCTCCCAACTCTTTGGCCATCTTAGGCGTAGTCGCTCACTTTGTTACGGAAGACGGTCAGCTGGAACACCATGTCTTGGCCTTGAAAGACATCGACAGTGAGCACGATGGTTCTCACCTTGCAGCGGCAGTTTTGGAAGTGGTCGATGACTGGGGGTTTGCTTCAAAACTTGGATATTTCGTGATGGACAATGCAGGCAACAACGATACAATGATGAGATCTCTTTCTCTTGGTCAGTACGACGCACTATTTCTTCGGATTTGCCCTAACATTCACAGGCCTTCTGCGCCGATTTGACATTCAATACGACCCCAGATCTTACCGCCTTCGCTGCCAAGGTCACATCATCAACCTCGCCGCCAAAGCTTTCCTCTTCGTTACCGACAATGAGAAGCTCGAACACGACGATCCTGGTACATATATTGTGACGCTAAAGGAGATCGAGGCATGGCGGCAAAAGGGTCCTCTTGGCAAGCTTCATAACTTTGTCGTTTTCATCCAACGAAGTGTTCAGCGTTGCCAGAAGTTTATGGCTATTAGCCATAACCGCAAGCTTGCGCGAGATAACGACACGAGGTGGAGTTCGTGGTATATTATGCTACAAGCGGCTTTGCATCTTAGGGACGCAATCGACGGGTATTTTAACAAATGGGCGGAAGCAGATTGCGCTGGAGACGAGCTCTCTTCGGAGGACTGGATCATCCTCGAGAAGATCAAGTCCTTTTTAGAGAAGCTCAAAATGACTACCAAGGCTCTCGAGTCATCGTTTGCAACCCTCGACAATGTCCTCTTGGCTATGGACTTCGTATTGGCACAATTCGAAGCAGGGAAGGAGGCACATATCGACGACCGGATTATGGCACCGATGTATAACTCGGGATGGGCGAAAATGGACAAGTACTATCGCCTTACTGACGAATCGCCTGCCTACGTTGCTGCGATTGTGCTGCACCCTTCGCATAAATGGCACTACATACACGAGAACTGGAAGAAGGAGTGGGCTGAGTCGTCAAAGAAGTTGATGGAGACACTGTGGGATGAATATAAACCTGTGGAACCGCATCTTCCTCTATCTGAGGTCCCGTCGACGACTACGAACGAGTTCTTGAATTGGAGAAACAAGCATCTACAACCAGCGCTTATCACAGATGAGTATGAGCGTTATTGTAAGTCTGAACGGGTTTATGGGTTTACAAGCGCCCTTGCATGGTGGCTAGAGGAGACACAGCAAAAAAACTATCCTAACCTGAGCAAAATGGCCGTGGATATACTGTCAATTCCTGCAATGTCTGCCGAGCCTGAACGACTCTTCTCTGGAGCAAAGATAACCATTACAGATCGTCGAAATCGACTTGGGTGTAACGGGTCAGGCCCACTTGGCTGGCGGCTCTGCCGCCAAGCCCGAATTCTTCTCCACAGCGCCATCGAGTTGATTCTCGAATCTTCTATATTAAAGAAGATATAACGCGTCTTCACGCACCCAGTTTGTATTTAGATTCTTTCCTTTCTTCATCTTGAAAGTAAACAGCATAGGGACTAGTTAGTTGAATCAACTCACTAGAGGCCTTTCACATACTTTCAAGATCACTTCAGAAATCTGCTGAAGTCCAGAAGTCAACGACTCATCCCGAGTCCAGAAGTCAAAAAGTCAGCCGAAGCACCCGAAGCACCCAAAGCACCCGAAGCACCCGAAGCACCCGGAGTTAAGAAGTTAGAAGCACCAGAAGCCACAAGCGAAGAAGAATAATGGACCACTCAGACGGCATGACTCAGGGGGAAACCACTAGCCAGTCGGCTAGCGTACTCGAGCAACTCTTGAGCGAAGTCAGGCTTATGCGGTCCGAGAATATGGCCCTAAGAGAGGCAAATGAGGAAACGAAATTGAAGCTGTTAGCACTGGAAACGTCCATCCAGTCTATACAGCCCACACCAGCGCCCACGCTGGCGCCAGAAGACAATAAGACAACCGCTGTTCCTGTCACTCCCAACACTACTACCAACCCTTCTATCACCGCCGATCCCGCCAATACGGTTATCACTTACAGTCCTCACCCGACCAAGCGCCCCAAGCTGCGAGATGTCCCGAAGTACAGTGGTGACAAGTCCCAGTGGCGTAGCTGGAAGTTGGAGACCGAAGGGAAGCTACGAGTCGACGGCGAAGCCCTCGGAGACGCAGAGGGCCACTTTATGTATGTCTTTATGAGCCTGGAAGGCAAGGCTAAAGACAATGTGACCACCTTTGTGGAGATGCAAATTGAGAAGAGGACGTTTAATGTGGCTGAACTGCTCAACCGCCTTGAACTGTTGTACGGAGAGAAGGATCGTAAACAGAGAGCTACTCGCAACCTGCACTCGATTAAGCAAGGAGAAAACGAACCCTTTACTTCGTTCTACCCTCGTTTCGAGAAAGAGATCGCCAACGCCAATGCCGAATATTGGCCAGATGACAGCAAGATTTCTTACCTCCAGGAGGCACTAAACGACAGAATGAAGGCCGCTCTTATAGGCTCTGATTCCGTCGCGATTAGCACCTACGTTGGGCTGGCAAAGAGGTGCGACTCGCTTAGCAGCCAGATGGAACTGTTAGGCCAGTGGAAGAAACCTCGCGGCAACACGAGGGGCTTGGACAACCACGGTAGTCAGAGCAGCCAGAGATCTCAGCAACAGCATGTCCAGCAGGCTGAGGTCAGAAGAGAGGACATGATGGAATGGGAGCCAACCCCACAAGCATCCACTCAAGTAAACGCTGGGCGCACCCGCGGCGGCAAGAACACGAATGGCTACCAGTCCAGGCGACCAGAGGATCAGGCTTTGCTCGGTAAGCGTGCCAAGTGGGTCGATCAGGATGAAATGGATGCACGCTACCGCGAAGGACGTTGTCTCCGTTGCGGAAGAGATAACTGCAGAATCGAACGCTGTCCATTAGCCGCACCTATTCGGCCCGGGAGCGTAACCAGACGCACTCAAGTCAACGCCGCAGCCCCCTCGCGCCCCTCGGTTACCAACGCCGCGATCGTTGAAGAAGGCGAAGATGCCACTCTCCAGAGCGACGGAGATTCAGACTAGGAACACGCGGCGGCTGTGAGAGAATGGGAGACAACCGGTAAAAAGAGAATGGATGGAGATCCATTCATAGCAGACGTTAGGGTGAATGGAACGGACTTCGTACCATCCCTCGTCGACTATGGTTGCCTCTGCTACGGCGCGGTTAGCAAACGGACCTTCCAATCTCTTCAGCTGCCACATATACCTGTTCAACCTCGCATCCTCGAGAATGCAGCAGGAGACGGCAAGGAGGTTAAGATCGACAAGATCACTTACTTATCGATCGACCTAGACGGACACCAACAGCGCCGTGTATTTATGTACGTCATTGACGACCTTAACTGGGATATGATTCTAGGCAAACGATGGATGGAAGATCAAGATGTTCACATTCATGCGAAGGAAGGATACTTGGAGATCGGAACCAGTGGAGCTCAAGTACAAGACCGACAACGCTATCGGCCCCCTCGACTAGAGGTCTCGAAGGTGATGGCCGCTGCCTTTCTAGGCGACGTGCGCCGCAACAGACGTACAGGCGGCGTTGGAGTTTATGCCGTCACGATGGCGGACATCGACAAAGCCTTGAGACCGAAACCAAAGATCGACCCAGTGGAGAAGTTGCCACCACACTACCACAAGTGGTTACAAGCCTTCTCTCGACAACTGGCCAACCAGTTACCTCCCCACAGGCCAGGCGTTGACCTGAAGATCGAAGTCCTACGAGACGAACACGGCCGCGAGAAACCCCTACCCTGGGGTCCGCTTTATGGCATGTCTCGCGAAGAGCTATTGGTACTGCGGAAGACACTTACAGAGCTTCTCGACAAGGAGTTTATCAGAGTTAGCAGTTCACCCGCGGCGGCACCGGTTCTCATGGTGAAAAAGCCTGGTGGAGGCGTTCGCTTTTGTGTGGATTACCGAGGACTGAACAACATCACCAAGAAGGACCGCTATCCGCTGCCCTTACTCAACGAAACGCTACGCACTGTGGCAAAGGCAAAGTGGTTCACGAAGCTAGATGTTATAGCAGCATTCCACAAGATCAGGGTCGCCCCCGGAGACGAAGAAAAGACGGCCTTCAGAACACGCTACGGATCTTTTGAATGGCTGGTAGTCCCATTTGGACTGACAGGTGCACCCGCAGCCTTTCAACGGTATATCAACAGCGTGCTCCAAGACTACCTAGACGATTTCGTGTCAGCATACATCGACGACGTGTTGATCTTCTCTTCTGGAAGCATTCAAGACCACCGCGACAAAGTCGGCAGGGTCCTCCAACGCCTAATGGATGCTGGGCTACAGCTAGACATCAGCAAGAGCGAATTCGAAGTCAAGACGGTGAAATATCTCGGGTTCATTATCGAGGCGGAGAACGGGATCCGAGTCGATCCTGAGAAGGTCAAGGCTGTCAAGGAATGGACTACGCCAACGAACGTAAAAGCCGTTAGAGCCTTTATCGGTTTCGCGAACTTCTATAGGATTTTCATGCCTGAGTTCTCAGAGATAGCAGAGCCGCTGATACGGCTAACGAAAAAGGACGTACCCTTCCGTTGGGACGACCTATGCGAAGAAGCCTTTGAGAAGCTTAAGGACCTGTTGATCACGGCCCCTATTCTAGCTCATTTCCACCCGGAGAGAGAGACTATCGTGGAGGCAGATTCTTCAGGATTTGTCACTGGGGGTGTCCTCTCCCAGCGAGACGACGAAGACGGACTATTACGGCCTGTCGCCTATTTCTCGAAGAAACACTCGCCAGCAGAGGTCAACTACGCTATTCACGACAAGGAACTGCTTGCTATTGTAAGGTGTCTGGAGCAATGGGAACCAGAGCTGCGAGCTGTGAAGAATTTCAGGATCCTCACGGACCATCAGAATCTGAAATACTTCTATTCGGAGAGAAGATTAACGGAAAGACAAGTACGATGGTCGGAGTTCTTATCCAGGTTCCATTTCACACTCGAATGGAGACCCGGAAAGAAGGCTGGACTGCCAGACGCGCTCTCTCGACGAGACCAAGATATGCCAGCCGACTACTCGGACGAGCGGCTCAAGGCACGCATTATGAGGCTCTTTCAGGACGACCATCTTAGAAGGGTACGCATCTCGACAGTTTCCACCAACACTGAGGGCGCCCTGGAGTTTGATTTCGAAAAGGATATCAGGCTATTCGAGGACCAGGAATTGCAGCAACTTTGGGACGCCGCACGCCGAGAGGACAAGCTCTACCAGGAACTCACGAAGCTAGTAGCGAATGGAGAGAAGAACTTACCGACACAGTTGCAAAAGGAGAAGGTTGTGAGTATCTCAGAATGCTCACTGGATGACAAAGGTCTCCTATGCTTCCGGAATCGTGTCTGGATACCCAACTCTGAGCCGCTGCGCACGAAGATTATTCAAGCAACACACGACTCCCACATTACCGGGCACCCGGGGAGAGACCTTACGTACTCTATTCTGTCGAGACGCTTCTTTTGGCCGGGCGCAGCTAGCGAAGTACGCCAATTCGTGCGTAACTGTGAGGTCTGCGGAAGGAACACCATTTGGAGAGACACGAAGAGAGGGCTCCTGAAGCCATTACCCATTCCGCAACGAATATGGAGCGAGGTCACTATCGACTTCATTACGGACCTCCCACCATCGGGACGGGATGGCGCGACGAACTGCATGGTAGTCACAGACCGGCTTACCAAAGGCGTCGAACTCGAAGGCATGAGCGATATCTCCTCGGAAGCGGTTGCTAAGAGACTCTTCGAACGGCACTACCCGGTCCATGGTATTCCAACAGCCATAACCAGTGACCGTGGGCCCCAGTTTGTCAGCGACATGTGGAAGCACTTCTGCAAACTGCTGCAGATCGAGCAGCGGCTATCGACGGCGTACCACCCACAGACGGATGGAGCGACGGAGCGAATGAACCAAGAGGTTGAGAAGATCCTACGAATATGGACAAACTATCTCCAAGAGAATTGGCTAGACCTGCTACCAATAGCCATGGCAACAATCAACGAGAGGGACGCGGCCTCTACCGGCCTAAGCCCGTTCTTCTTCATGCACGGCTACCACAACGAGCCAATTCAGCTAGTCGAGGATCGAAGAGCAGAAGATGCGAGGGAGGGCGAGGTTATGGCAGAAGACTTCATCCAGAGACTTCAGGACGCCACAGAGTTTGCGCAAGCTGCAATAGCTATGGCCCAAGAGATACAGCAAGCCCAAGCCAACAGGCACAGAACTGCCTCGCCCCGCTACAAGCCTGGAGACTGGGTATACCTTAATCTGAAGAACGTCAAGACGTCACGGCCTTGTAAGAAGCTGGACTGGCTACATGCAAAATACCAAGTGGTCGAGGAGATTAACCCACACGCCTACAAGTTAGACGTGCCCGGACGCATACACCCAGTATTCCATGTGGATTTGCTCCGGCCCGTCCCTGACGACCCGCTACCATCACAGCAGGTCGATCACGAGAGCGCCCCACCAGTGCTGGTGGACGGTCAAGAGATGTACCTCGTTGAACGCATCCTCGATGAAAAGAAGGAAGGCACGCACAAGAAGGTGCTCGTGAAGTGGGTGGACTATTCGAGACCCACGTGGGAGCATCTCAGTGCTGTACGGCATACGGATGCATGGAAACAATGGACAAAGCGGAAGAAGAAGAGAGTCAACTTCGAAAATCATCGTGAGATACACGCCAACTCTGGAGGAGGGGGGTAATGTAACGGGTCAGGCCCACTTGGCTGGCGGCTCTGCCGCCAAGCCCGAATTCTTCTCCACAGCGCCATCGAGTTGATTCTCGAATCTTCTATATTAAAGAAGATATAACGCGTCTTCACGCACCCAGTTTGTATTTAGATTCTTTCCTTTCTTCATCTTGAAAGTAAACAGCATAGGGACTAGTTAGTTGAATCAACTCACTAGAGGCCTTTCACATTGGGAGTGATATAATTGAAGCATTAGAATGCTTGAAGTCATGGTTTAGGATACGGGATTTTCCAGGTGACGATATTTTCGCTGCGGCAGTTGAATAATGAAGGTCACGTGTAATATATGGGATATATTGTCACACTGCCAATATATTGGATTCTTGGCAATACAATACAATATCGGCCATGTTCATATTGGGTAATACAATATGCACCCCTTGACAATACAATAATATTGCGAGGGGTCCATATTGCCAATATACGTATTGTTTATATTATTAGCAACACTGACAGTACGCGCTTTGGTATGACCAGATACTCCTACCAGCGGTCACCGCAGCAGTTCAGGACCCGAACATCCTTCAGTACATACCAAAAAGCCGCCGAATCGCCCAATCCACCTCGCGCGCCCGGCAGGAGAGCATCTCAACTGAGCGCCTCGACGAGGGGAGTGCGAATGCTGACGTACTGGGGCAAGGCAGCAGGAGCAACGCGCTCTCCTATGTCCTCCAACACAGACACCTTGAGGCCATATGGCAAGGGGTCCAATCACGCGTAGCGACGTTTCCCCAGTTTGCTGGCGTAAGACTCTACATGGGGGCCAAGAACTTGAAGCTTGCCTACATGCATCCCGATATCACTCAGACCATCAGCGACTGGCGCAACCAATGGAACGCCGCCGTTGACGAGAAATTCCTCGACCCCAGTAGTACCTACGTTGATATTGGCCGTCAATATACTCCTCGAACTGGGTCTGCCGCCGAGGCCAATGTGCTTCTCTGGAGGCGGTGTTGTCTGAAGCGCCTCTGGCGGCAGCGACAGGCGTGGAGTCGTCGTTATAATGCCCTGGGCCTTGTTGAGCCAAACCCGCCGGAGCCTTCAGAGCCAGACAAGCCTGGCGTCGCTGCCCTCCGCCAAGCCGAGTACCCGTGGGTCACGATGCGCGACGCGGTTGACATGACCATCACGCCCACGCACGGGGGCCGTGAGGTTCCTGAAGGCCTCCTGTACAGCCAGTTTTACAATCTCATCAAGATTCCATTTGACGCCGCTAGACAATATCCGTTTCAGAATCCCCAACTCGAGAAGATGGCCCTAGATCCTTCGTACCTGGCTGATTGTGAAGGCTCTACCCGTGGGAATCACGCCAATCAAGCCTCTCTCAAACTCGCGTACCGCCTGAGTCAGCTACGTGTTAGAGCCGGCCTGGTCCCGAGTAGTGAAGACGTCATTCATATCCCGTTCACTTATAGGGTTCGAGCCGAGGATCGCATATCTTGGGCGCTCCTCCAACGCATCCTCCCTCACTTAGCTTCTTCCGAGACGGCGGCCCAAACTAGTCATCATCAGACACCCACCGACCGGGAGCCACCTTTCTTCGCCATTCAATCGAGAACGATGGCGCACTTCCTGCATAGCAATATCAACAGGTATTGCTTCCTCTTCGAGTACATCAAGTCCCAGACCGGACCTAGTTACTCTCTGCCCGAGACTATCGTCATGGCGGTGGCGCTTCGAAGCCTGCGTTTCAACATGTCTGGTATCATCGCCAAGGAGTCAGTGTTATGGAGAGATCGATGGAAATCAACTTGGCATACCACTACGCGAGATGGCCAGCGGCAGGATGTCGAGGTCGAGCAGGAGGGGCTTGGTCTTTATAAAACCTCGCAAGACCACGGGCTTGGCTGGTGGCTCCCAGGCAAATTTGACTGGGATAACTGGCGCTTCAAAGGCGATGTCGGCGATCGACTCATTGCGGGCAATGGCATTCTACAGCGTGATTATGGTCGTCAATGGAGGGTTATTCAGGACATCCGCGACGTCCACGCACGCATGTGGCAGGCCCAGAAATGGGCCCAGCGCTACTCCGTTCGAGAGCTGCCAACCAATCGGTGCATTTGGGTTGAGTACTTGTATAGCACCGTCATCGAGCTCTTCCAGTGTGACGTCTGCCGTGCAGCCGAGAAGAGTCTCGAGTGGAAGACCGGCTCCGATCTCACCGATGAGGCGGCTGCTAGATTCTCCAAAGCCAACCCCCCGTCGTACTGTTATGACGTCTTGCAGAACTCCTTCCACGACCGTCGCCGGAACGTCAGCCACACTCGACCTCATCTCCTGGTAGGCAACAAGATCCGCTCTCTAAATATGTGGGACCTCGTCTGCGACCTCCTTGGATTTGACCTCCACGACGGGCGACTTGAACAGCGAAAATGCCTTAAATCCACTCCTTATCGCATCGCTACCCGACGCAGCATCGAGCTTGTAGGTGATGTGCTAGGACATACAGAGGCGTGTCGTTGGTTCATGAAGCTCGGCCGCTTCCTCCTACTCACACATTGGATCCTCCCCTGGCCGTCCACTACCAAGCTCATCTCGACTACGAAGGAGAGCCGCAAGAAAGACCTCAAGCGGTGGCTAACTTGGGTCTCCCTTGTTTACGCCACTCCCGACCTCCTGCGTTTATACAATCACCGTTCAACCGTACCGATGTGCCCTATCGAGGATAAAGAGCGCCAAATTACAACTCGTGACTAGGGTTGCCTCGAGGTAAATTACTAGGAGGTAAATTACTAAAACCCCTAGGTAAATGACGGTCATAAACTCGACGTTTATGACCGTCATTTATCACGTGCTTCTAAGCACTATTTGGTGACTACGGAAAGGCGTCGGCGGAATGATATACGCACATACAGTCCGGTGCATTGCTATTCGTCGGAGATGAGGTACCGATCACACCAAAATTTGCTGTGCCGGGTACAAGAGGTCCATACCCACTGCAACAGCCCCGTGTTCGTTTCTTCGCCAAAACTCCCAGATTTGCTACTTCAATATGATAGTATCATATATCTCGAAAGTCAACCTATTTACATTTCGACGTGAATAACAGACTCTGCCTCTGCGTCCGTGCCTGCAGCTACAAAAATGCAGTCCTGGAAGTCGTCCTCGAGCTCTAATAGCTTTTTCACGTCAGCCGAAGTTTCCTCAGGGGTCACAACAACTCATGGTCGTCCCCTGCTCCAACCCCTTTTGGGATACTCACTAAACCCAGTTAGGAAGGAGATTTATGACGGTAAATTACCCGTCAGTTGGGGTTTATGACGTCAATTGGTAACTTGGGGTTTATGACGTCAAAAAGGCATCCCTACTCGTGACCAGCTCTGCCAAGCCCTGCATGCCATCTCCGCTGAGCGATTTGGACCGTCTGGGTGGACGCCGGATTCCGACCCTTCTGACTCCCGCTTCCACTGGACCCCCGAAGACCTCCTTCGACGCACCGGTCCCATCCTTTCCGTCGGGTCTTTCAATATCGGCCGAGCCATAGAGCCCTGTAGTAAGGGGAAGATCTATCCACTTGCTGAACGAGGCCAACCGCCGATCCTCCGATTGGTGAATCGCATACGAAACCGCACACTTGAGGAGCTGGACCGGCTGTTCGGCGACCTCATCGCAGCCGCACAATCGGAGGCCGAATACCAAGAACTTGGGAGCAACTCTGTCACCCCGCCCGTTGCTGATCTCGACGCCGAAATAATTCACCAAGGCCTGAACCAACATGAACTTACGCGGAACCTCAACCGGACAACAAGCGGCAATTTGACGGATCCCATCTCAGCTACAAGCGACACTGCAAGCGATGATGGCACTCTTGACTCGAGTAGCACATGGAATCCACCCAGGCGGCTAAGGCGTGCCCTAAGATCCTGCTAATCACCAGCTTACCTTATACTCTGTCGACAGCATCCACAGCATCGACGTCCTATTGGTGTGATGGGGACACGACTACGTGGCGTCCCTACGAATCCGGTTGTTGGCCTCCACCTGGAGCCGCATCTCCAGATCCCCACACCGTTTGAAGTTCCACTACCGGCCGAGTCCACTTACAACCGCGACTACGACGAACCAAGCGAGACCGAAGCGGGCCCGGCAGCAGCACCATGCAACCCAGCAGTCTGGAACCACGAGGAAAACTCACGGACCAACCATCTGAGCCCGGCCGATGCGCAAGAACACCACCCGCTTTTCGAGGACTCTGAGGCCCAGCTCGAGCTTGTGTCAGAAGGATGCGACGCGGCCGACGTGCCG
The DNA here is from genome assembly GCA_020740775.1 of Ilyonectria destructans. Classification (NCBI taxonomy): domain Eukaryota; kingdom Fungi; phylum Ascomycota; class Sordariomycetes; order Hypocreales; family Nectriaceae; genus Ilyonectria; species Ilyonectria destructans. Next base: position 886,906 of record JAHEWK010000023.1, read on the forward strand.
CTCGTCGAAGACCAAGTCAGCCCCTCGCATCTCGACGCTCGGGATGAAGAATTACAGGCCCTGGTCGACACAGTCCAGCAACTGCTCATCACGCCGGATCGGGAGACAACAAGATGCAAGAAGGGTCCGGCGAGGATTTGCATTCCACTATTAGCGCGATTGACGCACTAACCCCCGGTTCACCAGACGCGACCAACCCACCACAATCCTCAAGCACAACGGGACGACAGGACGACCCAACGGGATGGAGCCCTCGATCGGCCGCTTCTGCTCACGCCTCTCACACCTCTGATGGGCCACAGAACCGAACGCCGCAACGATCGCGTCAATATGGGGATCGACCCCCCCCCCCCCCCCCCCCAAGCAACAAAAGAACACCCTGCATACCTGGCTGCGACCTTCCACTCACACGTCAGACGGCTCTCCCGGGTTGACAAGGGCCAAAACCCATGACCACAAAGGATTCCTCTTGTCATCGGCTGCCGGCGTCAAGACGTTTGTGCAGGGACATCCGGAATTCGCCGACCGTCCTCGTCAAGCGGCGAGAGACTTTGGAGTCGAATGGAGTTACCACGGGCTTTACACCTGGAATCTCCGTCGCCGGCTTGAACGACAGGACCACCTCGTTACCGAGGACGTCCTCTGCGGCATTCGGCTTGTCATTGAGCTGAGTGGCCACCAGGACGTTATCACACTCGTACGCACCATCCAGCTAGGCGAACACGATGCTATACAGCTCAGCCCGGCCGAGATCGAAGACATACGCCAGCATGAGAGTACGATCATACCCATTTTTCATTCGAGAACAACGTCGCTAGTAGATCGGATACCGCAGAACTTGCAAGCCGAGTGATACGTGAAATCACGTGAGGATCATCAGTCACGTGAGCAATGCCTCAAAAGGGCCTGCAGGGCCCTTCTGACTTTGCTTCTTCATCATTCTTCTTCATACAACAATACAATCCATCACCTGCTATTGCAGCTCTCTGGCCCTTCGTGCCCCCTAGGGCCTCTGGCCCTTGGCCATCGCCTCTTTTCGTATCACCGAGCCATTTATATCTTTCAGATGAGGATGAGGAATACTACCATCGGGCCGCGGACAAAGGTCCTTGGGGTCGGGGAGATTCAGCGAGCGAACGAGTTTGTTCAGGCCTCGGCGGGCTGGTTTATCGACCTGGTGGATCTCGCCGAGGTGCCTGGACACACGATCTTTGTCTGCTGTTATCGCGTATCCGCATTCTTTGCAAATGATAGCAGGCTCAGGCAAGTTGAAATATAAGCCAAGTCGGTCGAGCTTTGTAAGTTGGCTTGGCGAGATTTGGGTGCCAGGCCCAGTGTGGGTGCGATGCTCATCAGTCGGCATTACTATTAGTCGGGCCGAGTCGAAGCAGTACCAGAATATTCTTTATAGAGAGAGCTGTGTAAATCTGTTGTGATGTTAAGAGTGACGATGAACGCGTACTGTCCTCCTCCTTTGCCGGGGGTTTCATTTAATTTCACTCTACAAGCATGGCACGGGTACGGAAGTCCATAGGGGGCACAGTTCCAAAACCCAATTTGTGGTTGTTTTTGGGTAGGGGCACACCCACCGTGCGGCCCCGTTTGAAGCATAATCGCTCCCTCAAATCGCTTAGTCATCCAAAATCAACTTGCATTCATGGCCAGCTAGTCACGTGCGCACGCCTAATTCTCCTCACAACAGGCTACGAGGGTCTCTTTCCTTTCTTCTTCCTTCTTCAACTACAATTTGAAGGTAAGAATAGCCTTCTTTTGCATCAAAATAACGCCACCGCCATGCGCTTTACGTGGGCGTTCAATCAGCTACGATATCGCATGGTTACGTGCTACATTTTGATATGCATTTTGCCCATATTGGCGGACCCACGCGCCCTACGATTTTCCGCAGTACGTACTGACCCAGGCTAACCGTTACCCAGGCAGGAACCCCACAAGCCTTCCAGACGCGATGCATCTCCGTACGCGCCCGTACGTAAGCAGATTCGACACACTTCGGCTTCGTACGACTACAGATTGCCCATCATGGCCGGCGCTCGCAAGAAGGGTGACAAGGACAAGGAGGCGGAGAAGGAGAGAGAGCGACTCGAAAAGGAAAAAGAGAAACAGGACAATCTGCTTCGTAAGGCTGCTATCGACCTCCTACGTGAGGATTTTGGAGAGGAAAAATTCGGCCAGCTGCCTAAGGAAGTGCTGGAGATCGATACTTATACGTTCACATACAAGGGCGAACAGCCCACTGAGAACCCGGATCTTACCGTTTGGGCTCTGATGAATGCTCTGAAGGGTAGCAGTAAGAAGGGTTTTGCTGCTATTGACTCCACTAAGGTTTATACCCGCAGATCAGCGTACTAGTTCGTACTAACTTGTATCAGGAAGTACGTCTGCTTGAGCTCAACTATAAGACTGACAGCAAGTCTATGAAGAAGACCGCCCCTGTCCTTAACTTTCGCGGCAGTCAGAATTGTGATACTATGCTCCGCCACCTGTACGGTGACGAACGTGAGGATACGGAGCGCTGCAACAAGTGTACGGGCCAAAACGGCTCCTTCAACAAGTGTATTGTCTCTGACACTTACCTGCATGCTTGTGCCAATTGCGACTGGAACCGTTCTAGCCAGGCATGTTCTCTCGGTGAGTACTTACACTTACGCACCTATATACAGTACTAATTAGTAGTAGGCAAGCAAAGCACCAAGCGCAAGGCCGATGACTTCGACTCTAATAGTGACAGTACGGACCCGATGGAGGACTTTGACCGCAAGACGCTCTTGAAGATGTCTAAGTTCTTTAAGGATGCTGCTGACAAGAAGAAGAGAAAGAAGGGGGCCACCCCTTTGAGGAAAGACTGAGGTATATCACCCTTTACATGAGAATACGAGCTCGTACCGACCCTTTTCCTAGTCTACTTAGTTATTTCCTACCACCCCTGTTCTGAGATTCTAAGGTAAAATTTCTTTTTGTAATCTAAGCAAAAATATAAACGAAACTTTTGCGTACGACTGCAAGAGGCATACAGAGCATTATAATACCTAATTGCTAGCTAGGGCCTGAAATGAAATTTACTTTAGTCTTTAATTGTTTTTAATGTGAGGAAGATGTAATATATTTGCCTTAAAATCTGGGGAGTATTGCTGGGTAGAGTCTGGTTGTATATTGTATGATTACTAACGACCACTAGTAGCTTTGCCCCTGAATTGCCTAATTAGGCTCTAGCTCAAAAATTAAGATTACGCTCTCGTACGGCCACGTACGCGGCCATGCGAAAAAGATTTCCAGCCCCCGATTGAATCCAAAGCTGGAATTTTCGATTTTTAGTACGAGCCCGTACTTCTCGTCACGGCCTCATACGAGCCCGCAAGTCAACGCAATGGGCCGCCCTTCGATTGACTTATCTTCATTTCGCATACAAATTCAACAATGGAAGAATGATGACTATCTTACATACGATCAAATCGTCACGCGCCTTAATAAGCATTTCCACGTCATAGTGGGACGTACGACCGTGTATTGCAGCCTCAAAAGTTGGAATATCTCAGTCAAACAATACACCAAAGACTCAGAACACCTTCGTCAGCATATTAAAGATTTATTCTTTAATAAGGTCTTGAATGATCACTTTATGCTTCTGAAGCTTCATTCTGACGGCTTTATTATCACGAAGACTGGACTTGAACGCATACGCCGGGACCTTGGGCTTTGGCGCCGGCAAGACCCCGAGCAGATATCAGAAAGCCTACGCGAATTGCGCCGTTTCTTTGAAAGCGAGTCCGAACAGAGCACTAAGCTTAAAGACTTTGGCCGTACGTATCTCTACGCAAAGGTCCGTCGAGCTGGACTCGTACTCAGTCGCCGGGCGCTGTACGAAGGCTTTCGTGAGTTTTATCCTGGAAGTATTACCGAACGTTGGAATACGATGCGATATCGCCGAGGTGGATGGACAGCCCCTGGCCCTGACTTTATGTGGTCTCTTGATGCCTATGATAAACTGAAGGCTTGGGGCTTTGAGATTTACGCTTCAATTGACGTATACTCACGGTTTATTACGTGGTTTTATATTGGCATATCAGCCAATACGTCACGGAGTGTTGTTGCGCAATACCTTTACGTACTTTCAGAACGCCAAACAATGCCCAATATCATCCGTTCAGACCGCGGCCGAGAGACAATTCTAATGGCTGGAGCACATTTCTACCTTTCGAAAGAACGCGTGCGTGTACGGGATAGTATTCGGCAAGACGTGCGCTTCCAAGACTGTTGGGCCTACGGCAAGAGCACGAATAATCAGAAGATTGAAAGCTGGTGGCTTCGGCTAAGTCGAGGCAGGGCTAAGTTCTGGCGGGTAAGTATAGACTGATATCTTTATTTATGATGGCATATTAATGTATTCTTAGGAGTATTTCTCTGAAATCACGGGAGTTTCATATTTCTCGGATGATTCCGTACCCGACCGTATTGCGATGCTTTATATCTTTATGCCAATTTTGAGAGAGGAATTCGCCGACTTCGTACACATGTGGAATGTGCATTACATTCGTAAACAGCGCAATAGGCCACATGTTGTTCCCGGGCAACCATGGAACCTTTACTTTCAGCCCGAGGCCCGACAAGTCAGAAGCTGGGCAGAGGTTATCCTTCAGGAACGACTAGATACACTTCAGAATATCTTCGCAGAAGACCATATTGACCTTGACGCTTACTTACCTGAGCATACGATAGCTATTTGCGATCGCATACTCCAAAGCCGCCAAGACTACCCGCAAGATCCAGTAGAACGGCTACATCTTTCTACATATCTCTTCTTACGGCAGCATTTGCAGCAGTATATTATCAATGAAGAATCACCAGCTCTAGAGCTACTATCAACACCTACTGGTGGACTGGACCGCGTACGAGATCATTTGGCAGCGAATGATATTGATGCCACTACGCTTGATAGGCTCGAAAATGAGATTGGAGAGGAGATTGATGATGTTGACGAGCAGGAGGACTAACCATATAACCAAATACATACATAATTAAAGCATTTCGCACTCAAATTAATCTATATTCTTATTCTTCCCCCTCCCAGCTCGAAAAGGAAGCTTCTTCTCAGGTGAACCCCCCTGTGTTTCTGACTGTTCGATATTGCTTGTAAAAGGATCACTCAGTGCGGCATCGTTCGAAGCTGTATCTGTGACTGTAATACACCCCGCGATAACCTCATCCTTGACTTCAGTCTTGATGGGGCTTCGAGCTTCGAGCTTTATTGGTACCAGAGATAGCACTGGGGCTTTGAATTCGTCCTTACTGGTTGATACGCGCCCTGACTTTGCCGTACGTAGAACCTTGGGCTTGATAGGGCTTGGCGTTGACATATCCGAGTCCATATCAGAAGGCCGTAATCAATAGCCCTTTTGCGGCCACGTGCGGCTCTCAACGGCCTCTGACAGTCGTCATCAGGTCGGGGTCCCTCGTTGAAGAGCCAAAAAGTGAGATTGGCTGTATCACGTTGCTTTGTAACGGTGATATTCCCCTGGCTGAATAGATCTCCTAGCGTAACGGTATTGTACGCTCCACTAGGGAAGTATACGGGTCCAGAAGTAGCGCCAACTGTTGATACGGAATGAACGACTTGCCACTCTTTCTCCTTGAGGCGTTCATCGCATTGCTCGACGATGAATCTGATCATTGAGCTATGGGATGAAAACTTACGCCCTAGTACGACTTCAACAGATCCAGTACGCTTTCCAGCGTGCCGAATTCCCTTGTACACTGGAATCGTGATGCCTGGGATGCTATCATCGATATAGCCGTTACCAATCCAGAAGATTGCTGATAGTTCGACAACGACTGGGTCCTTTCGGATCCGTGTGGCTGCGATACTGCTCTGACGGTTCTGTACGGCCATTATAGTCGAAGCCTGATAGGTGTCAGGCATTGGCACAGTTGTAGAGGAAGTAGTGATTATGCCCCGTGAGGCAATGTTCTTTGTCGTAGAGGTCCGTTGGGTTAAAGGTGAATCAACGGTCAGGTCGATCGAAATAGGGGCTGCATTGTGTAGAGCCGTAGGTAGTCGTTGAGCGCAATGCGGGCAATAAACAGCCCCCGGAAATTTCGTACGGATATCCACATGACGAGTACGTTGTTGCGCTGATGGACAGTACTCTGTTTGAGGAGGTGAAGCGGGCTCCATACTGAAAGAAGGTGGAAAGTTGATAGAGAGCAGCGAAAGTGTGCGTACGAGTTCGTACGAACTCGTACGCAACCTTATACCCCTTTCACCATATACTAAATTGGCCCGGCAATGGGAAACGGATGGTCCCTTGTACACCGGTAAAGCAATTTTCTCATTGAAATTACGATACGGGCTCGTATGCGGCTAAACAGAAGGATAAATACACATTGGGGTTAGTCTAGTGATAAAAAAAAAGAGAGCCGGGGGTTTTGGAACTGTGCCCCCTATGGACTTCCGTACACTGGGCAGTTCAGCAACTCGCGCCATTCCAAGTTGAGGTTGCCGCCGCGCTAATCCGTAAAGTGCTCGCCCACAGATGCTTATTAACTACGGAGCATTTATCTGGGGCCTGACATTGTCTTCCCTAAACCGTAACTTCCCTCAACCGTAACTTCCCTCAACCGTAACTTCCCTCAACCGTAACTTCCCTCAACCACCACCTGCATAGTTAAGACATGTTTGCAAACTTTGAGCTGTGGTCGGGTGGCATGGTCGAGCACTCGAACAAGGCAAGTCTGCCGCGATCCACAAGCGGTTGCATTCCCTGTACGTTCCTTGACCCCTGCTCTCAGCGCAACTCGCCTACTGCCAACGGCGCTAATTACGTGTGACCAAAGGCCGCCGCACCAAGAAAAAGTGCGACGAGAGGCGGCCGGCTTGCGGGCGCTGTGTACGGCGAAGTCAAGGCGAGTGCACTTGGCCGCGGCCTACATCCTCGCCCTCCTCCGCCACGGGCCCAGATGACGGACAGCAGCCTCAGGATGGGAGAGAGACTACTCTGTGCACAGTGAGGCCTAGCACCGATTCTGTGCTTGGCATATGTGCCACCATGCCGGGTATCCAACCTGCGTTTGCCTGGGAGCTGATGTGCTATGCCAACCGCGCAATTCACGGCGCCTACTTTGACGATCACTACTCGATCTTTATCCCCTTACTCCCGCTGCTGGCCGAGTTTCCCTCTTATGCTTACACATGGCTGGCACTAGGGGCTGCACAACTGGCGCAGCAACTACCGTCCGCAGAGAACCCATTGCGACTCATGTCGCTAGAATACCACTCGCAGGCAATAGGCAGCCTGCGCCAACACCTCCACTCTGCCCCAGTACCTCAGGAATGGGCCCTGTGCTCCATGCTGCTACTTCACATTTTCGAAAAGTTTGGCGACGGGTACCGATCGCCCTCGGATGCACATGTCAAGTCGGCGCGAAGCATCTTTCTCCGCCATTTCACCCATTCGCCTCCGAGAGACATGCGCCACATTCTACAGCTAGAGAGCCTGGTATACCGAGTCGCCATTACTAGCACTTTCCGGCTAGGGCCCATGTGTCACCTGGAGGAATACTCCTCCCTGGACGAGCTCCTCGATATATGGGCGTCGTCACCGATCACTTGTGGTTTGTGGCAACATAGCCTCTGGATCGGTCTGCGGCCGCCCATATTCAATGCAGTCTTTAAGCTATCAGTCCTCCTCCGTCTCGTGCCCCTCCAACCTTCCTGGAGGTCTGAGCTGGACAAGCTAGAGGGCAACTTTCGGCACTATCTTGGGCCTTATGAGGCGTGGCCGTCGCACATGGGCGACCCAGATCATCCACCGGATAGCGGTGGCAGGCCTTGCTTGTCGCTAGCAGACCAGGCCCGCGCCGCGCACTGCCTTTACGCTTATGCCTGCCACATAATCACGACCAAATTGCGGGACCCTGAGTCAACGCAGTCTGGGGATCAGGTCCGTCGAGTATCCCGCCTCGGTTTCCGCCTTCTGGCGTACCTGGCAAAAGCCGGGTTCCTATCACCAGTGTTGATATGGCCAGCCACCATCATCAGTCTCGCCGCGTCGAGTCCGGAGGACCAGGATATAGCGACGCTGTACATCAACGGTCTAGCCCACAAGTCTGGATCACGGGCCATTACATCAGTAATGCGCCTTCTGCACCTTGCATGGACGAGAACCAGTAAAGAATGGCCGGCCGGAACGAATATACTCTTTGACTTCGAAGCGCTCGGCGACGTTTTTATCTGAATGGCAATGAACTTGCATGGCTTTGGGCAAGCGTGGGAGATCCTGAAGACAATGGACTATCTGTTCGTAAATTCAGGCAGGCTGCGGAGGACACCCGGTTCGAGGAAGCCTCTCATTTCAAGTCGGGAATTGACTGCGGATGGGCGACGCTCGAAGAGACTATTACGTCAAAACGGATCGTACACCTGTCTATCAAGCCGCGCTAGCGCTTCACCCATCCTATGGCTACGACTACTCTGAGCGGCACTACCCGTTGGTCCATGTGTGGGGCAAGCCCCAAGGCGGACCAACGGGTAAATAAACTCTACTGTACAAAGGCTGTGCTGTGTTCTGCCGTTTTTTTGTGTTCTGTCCGCACTCTTTAACAAGACCCACCACCGTCCGTGCACCTCGTTTTGCCTCGCCAACACAACACTTCCGTCCGTGCACCCTGTTTTGCCTCGCCAACACAACAATTCCGTCCGTGCACCATGTTTTACCTCGCTCGCCAACACAATAATTCCATCCGTGCAACCCTCTCTCTCTCTCTCTCTCTCTCTCTAGACATATACATCCACTTTCCGCAATCTCAAACCTGACTGATAGAAGTAGCTATACACCTTTCTTTAATCAAGCTTGATTGAAGCTATAGGTATCTTCCTTCAAGCAGTTGCGTTTGAAATCCTACTACCAATCTTTCCTTATGCTTATGCAGCCACATTTGAGATTCTACTACCTTTCTTCATGCAGCTGTATTTGAGATTCTACTATTTTATACTTTCTCTCTAGTTCTCTCCACTATGTCTAACCACTTTACCTTCCACTCGCCTACACCCTCTCTCTTCTCCCCCTCGACCGCGCCAATAGCACCAACAACTCCGCTTGAATCGTTAGCCCATCTAGGATTATGGGTTGACCTACAATCCAAGCTGCTTATCTGTACCCAGCCGACATGTAGATATGCCCTTGGCAGTAGTCCAACCTGTGTTACATCGCACCTACGAGATAAACACAATCTCCCGAGGCATACCAGAAAGGGTTTATCAAAGCTCCTGCGAACCCTTGGGCTCTACAACCCAACTGATGTCGACCCTCTGGCCGATGCATCACCTGAGCACGCGAAGCTTAAGGTCTATGACGGCTTCGCCTGTTGCCACTGCCCGTTCAGGACAATCAGGGTTCAAAGCCACTATACTCCACTACACATTCGAGGATATGGAATTGATGTGGATGAGGACTAAGATCACGGCGGTGGAATGGATGGATATGGATCCATTATGGATGTGAATCCACAATGTGGAAAGGATTTCCACATAACGAGCAAGGGACTTACTCCCTTGCATAACTCAACCCCTGGCATATCGCCATCATTCCCTCGAAGGTTCTGTCAGTATCTGATCCAACTGCCCGATCAATCCTGCACGTAGCCAACTGCGTAAAGTCTGGCACAGGCCGATAGTTGAAGCATCTAGCCGATTCCTAAGCCTCGTAACCATCTGCCCGGCCACTGAAAATAACCTCTCACACTCTGCTGACATAGGGGCCACAGTCAGTAAATCCAGGGCCATCCTACTCAATTTGGGGTACTTGAGCCGCCTGGTGTGCCAGTATTCGTATGGGTCAGTAACGAGGGCGTCAGAATCGTCGATATTGCGTTGCCACTGATCGTACTCATCGAGATCCAACCCTCTGTACAATGACGAAGGAGATGCCCCGGCAGACTCGTCAATAGCCTGATTCTGAAGAGTTAGCCCTCGTTTGCTGTTAGGCCAGGCTGTAAACTTGTTCCTTGAGGATTTAAGACGTTTACTTGCAGGTAAATCAGAGTCTTGATCTTCAGAAAATAAGTCCTTATATTCGCATTCCCACAGATCCTGAATAATCGCTTTGGCTTTGATAATCCACGTCCGCCGCTTAGCATCATCACCCCACAGATTGTCGAATAATGCCCAGCGGTAAGCAGGATGGAGAGCCGCCGCGCCGTAGATCACAGGACTGTCGTTGAGGTATTGATAATACTCATCGAGCTTTATCCAGCCTAGGTTAATATTAACGGCGAGATGCCCAGAGTCAGGGAGGCCAACGGCTATCTTTTTGGCGGATTCGAGGGACTCGAGAAGATATTCGTACGCATGAAGAAGATCCCAGCTTGTACCTTCGAGTCGTGACTCGGTTAGCCATACCAATTACAGACTGACTCCATCCAGCCAGGACTTACCGGATAATGGAAGCTCAATCTCATCTTCTTGACCTTGCTTTTGGTGTTTCCCCTGTCCATCACCCTCCAAGGCTTTGACTACTAGCTGAAAGTCTAGTAGGATATCGCGGAGCGCCTGGAGCACATGCCAGTCGCTGCTTGAAATCCGGTTCTCTTCCTTCAAAAAGAACGGCATCCTGGCCCCCTTCCTAACGGAGCCACTTTTCGTAAGATTCGCTTTGTTCCACTCACTCAACGCTCGCTGGATAAAAGGGTCGTAAAACGGCTGCAAAATAAGAGCCCGGTCGATCATGGCTAGCTGGGAAAGCCAACGGGTAGCGTTATCTAATACAACGCCAACAGGATCATGGCTTTGGATCGCTGGATCGTCGGATAGTTGGGATTCGACCTGCTGGACTTTTTTAAGGACGTCAGTCCAGATATCGGATCTGTTAACCTCCTGCAAATGCAGTTAAAACAAGCCGGAAAACAGGAAAGTTAGAAATCAATGTAGTAAAAATAAGAAAAGATTCGGCTTACCACAGCGAAGTTATGCCATTTACCCACTGGACCCCTTTTGCGCCACTGCTCATGTTCCCTCGCCGCCGTCAATTGGCCATCGTAGATCTGTTGCTCGAACGCGTTTGGATCTTGGCCAAATAGCATGTGTTTCACCAATGCAGCGAACCCAGCGCTTCTTCCAGTCGAATCCTAGCTCATGGCCCAGCTCTTACATCGTTGTTTTGTTATTCGAGGCGTTATCCAGCGTAAAGTAGCCCAGCTTATCCCCAATCTCGAACTCCCGGACGATGTCGAGTATCTGCTCAGCGATATTCTCGCCTGTGTGCCGGCCTAGTAGCTCCGGAAGGCCGAGAACGCACTTCCGGGGCCTGTTATCCAGATACCTGAATATACAAGTAACGCCGTAAAGAGCATGCCTGTTCCCGGATCGCCATCCATCAAACTGGATATGGATCTGGCCTGGGCTCTTCCGAAGCGTCTCTCGTACAGCCGATTTATTCGCGTTGAATTTTCTTTCGGCGGTCGCGCGTACCGTTACATCGGATATGTGAGCTTCTGTAATGGAAACAGAAGGGTTGAGATATTCGAAGATCGCTCGCAGGTCAGGATCTTTCGCGGTGGTGAACGATCGATTCGTGTTGACGATCCAGTTTACGATCATCTGTTGAAATGCGGCTTTATTAAACCGCTTGATTAATAGATTCGTTATTTCTTGATCGCGGGGGACCTCTGGATTCAATCGAAGTAACGTAGCAATTGAACGGGCGGGTGTTGCAACGGTAAATTTCAGGGCCTGCCTTTTACCTGAAGGATCGACTATGCCGTTGTGATCCTTGAACAAGTGGCTCTCAGCGTTCTGCAGGCCCTTATAGTTGTAATTCTTCGGCCTCGGATCCTTCCGTTTGATACATATACAACAGACCCAGCGGCGTTCCTTCGTTGCTATATTCTGAATGTCGTACCCAAACCGGTAGACCCATTGACGCGTGTGGCCATCTCTTTCGGACAAAGTTCAGCCTCTGAACAAGCGAAATAGCCGTTGTTCGTCTTCTGTTCGTTCGGGGATCGCCGCCGTCGATTTCCCTTGCGCAGAGGGCTCGAGAGTACCTGGTCGAGAATCGGGCTGATAGTCGGCCATTGTGATACGATATTTGCAGCTGAAGCTTTGATGCCAGTCAGAATGAGCCAAAGTACCGGTAGTCGGACGCATTGGCATTGTCAGACAATTAAAATCCACATAGTCGAAGGTCTAATAGCATCAGCTAATTGATGAGAATTATCTGAGGAACGCGTCCTCCATGAGGAAATGCACGGGATCGTGCAGATCTTTATTCTGCCAGCCAGGCAGCTGCGGTCGCGAGCAGCATCATGGGAACAGCTGAACAGCCATTCCAGGTAGCTTGATATCGGTAGGGAACAGGTATGCGTTGTCTTAAACCTGGCATATTAGTTAACAAATACTTTAAACTCAACCTATTAACTAAGGGTTCTGTGGTATTTGTAAACCTCCGCTAAGATTAAGGAAATATCCACTGCATTCCACAATTTCCACATGTGGCCCGGCTCCCGTGGAGTGGTAGTAAATCCACAACTGGGTCTGATGGAATGGAGTGTATTTGATATGGATCCATATGTGAGTCCATATGTGGGTTTTCGTGGAGTGGCTTTGAACCCTGGCCGCTCGAGAACGTTTTGCTGAGATCCACCAGCTGTTCAGTGAGACCTATCCAGGGCGGTCCATTCAGAGCCTACAGGTGCATTACTCTACGAAGCTCAAGAGTCGGGAGAGATCCTAGTATGTTGCGGTGGTGGGATGTCAGAATCTGCCAGGAGCTCGTTTAACCTTGAGATCAGTAATGGATGCTCTTGGGTTTGAGGAGCACAAGAGCTTAGTGGTCTTCTTCTTTGGATCAGATTATACTCTTAGGGTTAAGCCCAAATGCAATCTGCCTGTCCACTCTACCAGGTCGCACAAGTCCATGGTCGAGGCATTGGGGATGTTTCGTCGTCCCTATGAGAACCCTACCCTCTTGAGACGCGACTCCGTCTAAGATGGTGAGAACTAGCCGATGACAACTCGGGCGCCTTCCTTGCCCAACACACCCCTCTCCTTGGGTTTCGGGCGGTTGTTCCGCCCTTTCTTGCTCTTCAGGAATCTAACCTTGCCGCCTGAGCCCTCGTTCTTGCCGTCGGCGGCATTATTGGCATCCGTCGGTAGGGTCGCATCCTGGCGTGCCAACTCCGACCAGCTACCACCTCCATCGAGCGTCACCTGAACGCCCCCAGTGGGACTTGTAACTCGTTGGCCCGCGATAATGGGGTGGTGGCGGTTTCGGAAGTCGTTCTGGTACGGTGGGGGACGGGCCGGTCGGCTGGGACGGCCCTGTTGGCTCTCGTTGCTGGTGCTTGAATTGAGAGGTGATGGCTGGTATGCCCCATTCGTTGCCGGCAGGGTGGTGGCCTCATCAGTCGTGATGGCCTGAGGAGCGTTGTCCGGGTCGGGTTGCGCCTCATCATTAAGGCCTTGGGCGGCTTCAGTGATCCTGTTGGGGTTAGCACACGGTACACAGTGAGAGGAAAGGCAGCTGTATAAGAGCTGTGGGAGGAGTATCGAAATCTCCCTGTCGAGCAGGATACGATACCTGAGCACCCCACCGTTGCAAGGAAGACAACCGACCTAGATGACTTTATGGCCTCAATCAGGAAGCTCGGCACTCAGCCTGCACCTTTGCCGTCGGCTACGCGCAATGAGTACGCAGAGTGGGTGGCCACTGCTGATCCAGGCGATTGTTTGGTGGATATTCCGATTCAGTATTGGCTTCTCCGAAGACGGCAGTATCCACGTCTGTCGCGGATGGCGATTGATCTCTTTTCAATTCCCGCGATGTCTTCCGAGCCAGAGCGAATATTCAGCCTTGCAGGACAGATGGTTACAGCTCAAAGAGGCTGACTCCAAGCGGATAGTATAGGAGCAGCTCAATGTATATCATCTTGGGAGAAAAGTGGGGTTATCCAAATATCCAAATAGATCCAAATCGATCCAAATCGAATTAAATTGGAGGCTCGATTTGATTTGATTTATTTGTTTGCAAGCCTGCTCTGAGAAGCCTCGCCTTTTTCCGGCGCAACAGCTAACCTAGATGTGGCTAGATCTTCAGTACTAGTTCACCATCGGTGCCTGACCCTTTGGTTCGGGCCCATTTTGCGATTCCCCAGAGTGACTCCGGCGACTCTACCGCTTGCTCTATTCTTTCGCGATGTGTCTTTCTGTTTGATAGCCCTTCCTTGAGAGGTAATAACGCGGAGGAATCGAGTGTGAGAGATGTGGATGGAAGGTATTCAAATGAGTATTTCGTTCGGGCTGATCTGCTACGGTAGAGAAATCTCTTGGAAACGAGGGTAGAATGCCCCAGACGAGCGACATGCGAGTACTTGGCAGGCACCCTCTTATATTAAGACTTTCTCTCCTGCTAACCTTCTCTGTAGTGAATCTGTCTATGATTGCGGATATCTGTGTCAAGGGGCTTTCCATACTGTCTTTTGAGGTCCCGATTCAAAGTGAATGCGACTGGCTCGCCAGATACTCTGTCCAGGTGACCGGACCGTCCTCAAGCAGCGAGAGGCTCCAGTCTAGTGATTCAAACCCGTAATAGCCACCTTCATCCATAAGACGCAAAGTTTCAAGGGTCGCCATAGCAGCAAACTCAGGGAACCCTAGGCCGTCTATCAACTCCTTCTTGAAGTCTTCATCTGGCACTCGCTGAAATTTAGCGCTATTGTATCCAGGGTATCTGGCCTTAAAGGCTTCGACTATCTCCCTCGGGGTCACGTAAGCAGCCGCTCCCAGGACGCGTTTCCCCAGAACCTGGTCGCGCTTGCGAACGATGGCCTTAATCCAGACGCCGGTGCTTGTGACATCGAACAAAGGGATGCGCGCCGTTTCCGGCATTGGCAACGCAAGAACCCACTCATTGGA